>CM046035.1:73493618-74093618 GCA_025215565.1 Flaveria ramosissima
GACCCGTTGCGGTTCGATTTTAAATGTGTAAGAGAATGTTGTAATGATAGGTTTTAGGGTTATTTCGGTTTTGATGAGTTTAATGATACATGCATTTGGATTCTTGTTGATATCTATACATGCTTTAATGATTCACTATTATATACCATCATGATACTATTACCAAACATATGGTATTTGATAGGTCGTGGATATAAGTTAAAATGAATACGTTAGAAGCGTTCGAATAAAAACTCTTATCAAATATAAAGTATTGTATTATGATTAACGGAACGTTACTATTTGTAAAATATAACTCTTTAATCACACTCACAATTTTAGTTCCATTGAGTTATAGCTATCTCTTTAGATTAAAGTATACTATTTTCCAATCCAGGTAATATTTATTTTTGAATAGCATCTAGTTATAAAAGTAAAACTAGTATATATAAATTAAAATGTTAATTTAAAATATTATAGATAAGATAATATTTAATGTAGTAAATTAAATAATTTTATATTATTAAATAATAACTATTATATCCATAATAAATGATTTATACATAATATAGATAAAAATTTTAGAGTGTAATTACATGTCACTGTATAAAAAGGTTATGAAAACATTAACTATGGCAATAATTAGATTAAAACATACATAAACATAAATTATAGGATCATGACTTTTTGATCAAGGGTCGGCGTAGTATTTATCTTCTATCGACTATAACTCCAGTGATGGAAGTTGTTTCCGTTGCAATATTAGCTACATATTTTAATCCCTTACAAAAGCAACAATTGAAATTGTCCATTTTTTTTGTAATGAACTACAGGATCCTTTTTTTTTCCCAAATCAATTAGTTCTTAGAGAATTATGACAAATCACGATGATCGGTTCGGCGTACCCCTTAATTAACGGCTAATGAGAATTGTAATGAGAATTCTGATTTATGTAGTAATCATATATCTCGTATATTAAGATAAGTATAACTTCATTCCTTGAAAGAGACGAGCATTTTCTTCAAAATGAAATTCAAACCATCTTGCATATGTACGACAATATGCATGTTCTTGTCCAACTCTTCCATCTTATCACAATTCAATACGGACCTAAAAAATATTTTTACATTAATGTATTTGTCACCAAATCTAATAGGATTTGAAAATTGTGAAACACATTGGGAAAATAGGACTTTCGGGAATGGGGTCTCAAATTTTATTTTTGTACAAGCGTTTTCTTTGATAATGTTCGATGAATCAATATCACTCAACTGTCAGATATGTAAATAACACATAAAAACCGAGTATTAGAAAAAAAAAATTGTGTATGTCAGTATGTCTAACGTTCCTGGAAATGACACTAGCTAGAAAACCTTTAGAAAGTAAATCACGACTGGTAAAAATCTTTCTTCACTTGTCAAAATTGTGCATATTTTTTGAGTTTAATTTATGTGTTTTAGATGATGTTTACTCTCGGAAAAATCACTAAAAACCCTTGCACTAGTGTTTGGAAACAAACTCTGATTCAACTTAATTAAAATAACAATTAACGTCGGCATCACCCAAGCATCTTACCGGATAAAATGGACCACCTACAACAACAAATCTAAATCAAAATGCATATATAAAACTCATAGATTGTTTTCTGGGGCGTCTCAACGATTTGAGAGGCCTAAAGCGAAAATGAAATCGGAGGTCTTTTAAAACTTTAGCTTTAAAAACTTCTCATGTTTGAAGCACAAGCACTAGATGATTCATGATTTCTAAATCAGTTTATTCAAAATAAATCCTAATTGATTCACTGATTTTATATTCTAATATAAACAATAACAAGTATAAAGCTAAAACAAATAAACAATTAGCAATTTGCAAATCAAATAAAAAGAAGCATATACAAAACTAAAACAAATTTAGAACAATTAACAATTAACAACATGTCCCTAGAACAAAAAACTAAATAAAAACAATTACCAATACATTAAGCAATTTACCTTATTTAGAGAGAAAATCAATCAATCAGAGAACCCACTCAGCCTACTATTTAATTGTGAGTCCGCTACTCCACTAGATGTCCAGATGAAATCGAAGTTTAAAGGCTTTTAAGTTGCAACGGATCAAAGAAGCAAATCGTGATTCCACTAGATGAAATTAGAGAAACAAATGAAGGTTGGGGTGGGGGGTTTCTTATTCGTTACTTCAGTGAAGAAATCGAAGTTCTGTGTGGCTGGGTTCGCTTGAGGCAAGCAAAATCATAGGCGAATGATGAAATCGAAGTTGCGCGGTTGTTCACCTTAAACCTTAACCTCTTGGCTTTGTTTGTCTCTTCGTTTTAACTCCCCCCGGCCCAACCCCCCAATCAGGAATTGACCAATAGCTTGTATTGAAGATCTATGACTTGCCGACCTATGTTTCCTTCTTTTTCTTTCATACATTCTTTTTTCTTTTGAAGTTAGTTTATTTTGAGCTTAGACTGAGAATGAGTTATACAATAAAATATACATTTTTGGTGGCCTATTAGTATGGGTGGACCTAAAGCCCTAGCTTATTTTTTTTAACTGTTGAGCCGCCCCTGATTGTTTTATACGTGTTATAAAATATAGAAGTATTTGAAACGAGAGCAATGATCAAACCCAACTTTCGTGACAGTTCATAGATCATGCTTTAGTTGTGGATCCAAAAGAAAAGCTGTCATGCCGATATCTTGGACTAAAAATTGCAGCAGTTATTATCAATCAACCTTAGTCCAACTAGTTAAAGTAAAATACCTATGACATGTAAATAAAGAGAATGTTATGGGTTCAAGTTTCACAATGAGCAAAAGTATGCTCAGAGTTGAGCCAGAGGGTTTTCTCAGCAATGGGTTTCCTCCTGAGGGGGTTGGAGGTGCGGTCCCGGCTGGGAAACAGATAGTTGGCCCCGATTAAGATAACACCTATCATCCGAAGCATGGTCGTACATTTGTCGTTCAAAAAAAAAGTTGTGTAATTAAACTGTCGTAATCATGAGATAACTAAGATTAACTCGCTAAAAACTTGTAAATTAATATGTTTGATTTTACATATTTTTTTATTTTTAAAATCATAAATTGCATATTTCCCAAATAAAAAAATCAATTACATATTTTCTCTTCTTGATACATAAATGTTACATATTTATCTATTTTATTAAAATTAACCTATCAATTACTATTTTATCTTGTTTTTACTAAGAGATTTTACGAATTGATGATGTATTATTATAATTATTTAAAACATTGACAACTGTATTTTGTATTTGGATATATAACTTTGATTATCAGCGATTACTGTTTTGGAATAAAGTTGTAAACTTTTGTATTTGAAGTTGTAACTTTATTATTTTTTATTTATATAGAAGACCCGAACTTCAGAAATCTTTGATTGATACTCTTAGGAATGGACATATGAAAAATAACTTATTAAAAATATGGATACAATAATAAATGATAACTAATTTTAATAAAATGAGTAAATATGTAATATATATATTTTAAAAAGTGAAAATATGTAATTAATTTTTTAGGTTAGGTAAATATGTAGTTAAAAAATTTAGGAAGGGTAAACATGTAAATTTAATAATCACTTTTATTAATGGTATGACAACAAAAGGGTTACATGTTAGACTAGGGGCTTTCTCTCCTAAGATGGTTTTCCTCACGAGGGTGGTATCAGGTTTGAACTGATGAGTATGAACTGATGTACGAGTTTTCCTTTGAATACGTGACAGCCTAAAATGTCAATTTTCAATGCTCGAGTAACGAAGATGAGTAGATAAGTTAATAACCCTTTAGTGATCTAAAAAGTCATTAAAAATATTTTTATGTGTAGTGGCACTACTAGAAGAATAAAAGTGGGGGTTTGTGTATAAAGGGGGTCACTGCTAAATCTAGTACAAATGGACCAAACCAAGCCAAATCACATGGTTTCAGACTGACTTGACTTGCGATCCCATACCTACACTTTTACCAAACTCATCTTACGTTATCAACTTTTTTTATATTCTTTTAAGTGGATGGATAAGACTAATGACAGCAAATTGTAGTTAAAACGGTTATATGAAGACCTGTTTAAAGGTATAAAACATAATAAGCTTGTTATTTGAGTAAACTGAAAAAGGGATGCATATTATATGAATACCTATTAATGCGAATATTTTAACTCTTGATCATTTATTCAACATGTTTTTAGAGAGGATTATGTAATTCATCTTTCAGGGGACAAGTGATCGAACCTTACTTGGGTAATTTTTTTGGGTGGCTTGTTCACGTCAAGGATTGGAAGCCCAGATCAAGATTTGAGCATAACATGATGTTGGGATAGATAGTGGTGTTTAAACTCGAATATCCGAAAATTTCGGATGGTGATTTTAATATCCGAATTGGAATTTTCGGATTCGGATATCCGAACAGCCACCCAAATTATAAAAAATGTATGTTTTGTTTAACAATTTTTATAAAAAATTAAATAAATTTTACTAAAAAACTTATGGATATCCGAATTTCTTATATCAGAAAATTTTTAAAACCACTATCCAAAATTTCGGATATCCAAAATTTTGGATGTTTCGGATTCGGATTTTCGGATATGTTTCGTATTCGGATTCAGATATTTTTGCACACCCTAGGGATAGAGATAGTAGTTCGAACCTCATACATTGTCGTTGGATAAACTTGTGAGCCGCATTGCCTCCTCTGGATTTTTGAAGTGGAGTGCCACAGGCAGGTTAGTAAGTCTAAAAATACTCATTTTTTTATGTTATTCATCTTTGGCTTTAAATAAGAATTAATCACACATATTCATGTGGTAAGATTAGATTATTGGCTTTAAATAAGATTACGGTCTTGGCCTCAACTTTTTTATAGATTACACCGCTAATCCAAATATTTGTTCAATCGTAAAATTTTTGGTTCTTTTCACTAACTATATTAATTCTTCTGTTACGTACTTATGATCAACAATTTTATTATCTTTATTTATTTATACAAAAGAAAATCTCATTCTAATAATCAGGTAGAAGCCTTATTTGGTTCGCATCGAAACTCTTAAGACAATTAACAAAGAAAATTGTGTCAAACAACTATCAGGTGAACACAGGGCTGGAATCTAACTTAGATCGATTTATTTTGATATTCTTGAATTTTGATTGAAAATTTTTACTTAATGAAGAAGCAAAATTGTTTAATTAATTTATGAAAAGGTTTACTGCTGTCAATCCTTTGTTTGTTGTCTCAATTACATGGAGGTAATATTTGAGTCATGCCCAAATTGCAATGAAAATATGTGGCTTTTGAGGAAGATGAGGTCGAGATTATTTGCATTGTGGCAGTTTTGGCGATGTGCGTCAAAGGTGAAGGTTGAATGATGTTGGCAATGAAGATTCATGGTGAAGGTTACGATGGAGGCGATGAAGACCGAAGAAGAGAAAGTGGTAGCTCTGCAAATGTTAGGCACGTTCGACGAATAGTTCATGAACCATTTGATGGGAAGTTAATTTATGTTCATTCATTTACTAAATGAACGAACATAAACAAGAAAACTATGTTCATTCACTTAAATGAACAAACATGAATATAGTCTACTAGCTTTACTAACCTGTGTATTACACGGGTTGAATAAAAAATATTAAATAGAAAAAAATTTTATTAATTATAAATCAATATCCTAAAATAAGATATGATTAAAATATTTCTTGTAATAAATGGAATAAAAATTTATTTCAAAACAAATGTTTTAATAAATTTCAAAAAAGTATTTTAATTTAAAAAATTAAATAATATTATTAGTCATTAATGTGATTATTAAATAGGAGAGAGAAGCGGGAAAAATTGGTGAGGAGGAATATAGTGTTGACATGTGTCCATCATAGATACTCTTTTATTAGAGTAGGAGATGTTTGTTCATTTACGTTTGTAAACGTTTGATATATAAATAACATATATGTAAGGTATAAAACTTTATACTCTTATTTTGAATCAAAATTATAAATTATATTATGTTTTTTCAATATTGTGAAACTTTTTACAAGGGCAAATACCATAAAAAAACTAATATACTTTCATTTTTTCCACAAAAGTCACTATATAATTTTTTACATGTAAAAAAACCAATATATTTTTTTAATTTTGTCCCATAAAAATCCCTTAATAATTTTTTGTATATAGATACCACTATACTTTCTATTTTTTTCTCACGAAAAGACCTCAACAATATTTTACACATTAAAGTCCTTTCACATGTTAAATTTGAAGGACATTGTAAAAAAAATACTATTCTAAAACCATTCCGAGCTTAAGCTTTGGAAATAGAGTTCGAAATGAGTTGAGCTCGAGCTCCCATAATTTAAACGATTCAAACTAGAGCTCTCCCATAAGCTAAACGAGCCATGTACGGAAAAATCACACAAAAAAACAATCGATGCAAAAGTTAGTTTGATATTTTTAGAATTTGCTTGAAATAAACAAATGAAATGACTTTAATGTGTAAATAGTTTTTGATGGATTTTTATGTGATAAAACAAAAAGTATGTTGCTTTTTATATGCAAAAATTGTTAAAGGATTTTTATGAGATAAAACAAAAAGTATGTTAATTTTTACGCACAAAAATTATATACGAACTTTCTTAATAAAACAACTTAAAGTATGTTAGTTTTATAATGATATTTGCTCTTTTTTAAATGATATCTGACTATTATTTATATTCTTGAAATGTATTTTTATATTCTAAAATAAATTACGTTATGTTTCAAATAAGTTTCTAAAATTAATTTCATTCTGAAAATAAACTATCCTAATTGCTTAAAAGTAAAAGGAGGTTCCTATATGTTAATTTGTTTTACAAATAATAATTGCAACTACTCAAAAAATATAATTTCTTGATTTTAGTTATTGTTTGAGGTTTCTATGTCTCTTCAAACTAATTTTTATAACTATATGTTAATTTGTTTTACAAATAATAATTGCAACTACTCAAAAAATATAATTTCTTGATTTTAGTTATTGTTTGAGGTTTCTATGTCTCTTCAAACTAATTTTTATAACTATCCCTACATTATTGTTATTTAAAAAATGTATATTTAGTTCTAAGTGTAAAATACAGATGTTCGTATTTTATGATTTTCTAATATCATTTTACTTTTGAAGGTTATCTATATAATATATAAAGCATATGAGAGAGGTAGTTTAAGATATCTTAAAATTAAGAACAATTACTTTGCTCAAGGCATAAAATATAATTACTTTTAAAGGTAAAATAGTAATTATATCATGATTTACGGATTACCCCTTACAATTAATCTATACTAATAAATGCTTACATGTGATGACACATGCACCACCAGATTTCATCTCACAAAATTTTTCCCGCCTAAATTCTGTTAACAACTTTTCCACAAATCATGTTACATTCATTACTTGAAGTTTTTTTTATTTTAGTTTTTTTGAACAATAAGTGTGAAGTTTTTATTTTTCTTTAACAATCTCAATTACCACCAACCATTCTAGGGATTTTGAATCTATTATATAAACATCTCAACCTTATTTAACCCTTTAAACCTTATGATCACGAATCCTTATTTTACATAATCGATTTAAATAAAACAATAGAGTTTTAATATTTTTGTTTACATTTTTAAATTATATATTTATAACTTTTAACCCGTGTAATACACGGGCTAATACCTAGTTACATAATAACCCTATACTTATTAACACATACATAAAATTTTTAAATATTTGCACTATTTGAACTTTACACTATTTTAGGAACCATATAAAGCTTTAAATTTTGCATTATTATAGGAACTTTAGGAACCATATAAACTTTTTAAATTTGTATTATTTTAGTACGCGCTTGTCCTCAACATATTAGATTTTTGTAAAATACCACAAGAATAACAAAATACCATAAACCGCGTGTGGCGGATGATTGTAAAATGTTCCTCCATCACATTATGCCCCGCCGCATTGCGCGGGCACCCTTCTAGTAACTTAAAATGTGGTTCGAGTTGTTAATTTGTTATAGAAGTAAAAATTTCAAGCATTGGTTTAAAAATTAGGGGAAGGTTCAAATAAAAAGTCCTCTTAAAACTTAAAAAAAATATAATAAGTAATCTCAACAATCAATTTCCTTAATCAGTGGTTGAGATCAAATAAAAAAATTTGTTAAAAGGGTATTTTTGGAATAGTCAGTTTTGTTGAATTTTTGCAAGTTAACCTCATTTGTTTAAATGTTGATAACTTTTATGTATGATATTATTCTTTTATAAAAATTACACCATAAAAACAAGTGTTTTTTTCTTAAAACGAGTACAGTATTGTTATATAAAAAGATAATAAGTTTTTTCACGTTTTTAAGCTCATATTTTATCATTGTGTTTTTAGTGCAGTGTATTGTGTCTTTTTGTTAATTATTATGTTTTCTTGAATACTATTGTGTTTTTCTAAAATGATGAATTTAAAAATATATATAATCATGGAATAACATTGTTGTACGTCTTTAATATGCATAACACAAAAATAAATAACAACTAATTAATCTAATATATTACAAATAATAACAATATAACACAATGTCTCATTGTATCTTTTGATCGTCATTGTAATATGTTGAACACTATGAGTTGTGAAAAATGTATTGGTGAAATAACATCATTTGAATATTTTTAATTGTAAAACACGATGATAGATAACAACAATTTTATATAAATTATAAAAAAACAATCATAAAAATATCAAATTGTATTATCTTCAACACTATAAGTTTTGAAAAATACATTAGTGAAAGTATATCATTGTGTATTTCTAATTATATAACACAATTATAGATAACAAATCTATATAATCTATTTAAACAAGGACAAAAAACACAAAATGATCTAAAATATAAAACACAATGATTAATAGATATAACAAATGATGTAAAATATATGAACACAATAAAATTATAATTGACACAACGAACGTATAATGCACAATAAGCTGACGTAATTGATGCAATGACTAAAATGTCATTCTTTTTAAAATAATAAAAAGATGTTTTAAACTCACAATCTTTCTTAGACTTTTTAGATTAAATTTTTTTAGTATAACTCTATCCTAAAAATTAAAAATAAACGAGATGTTGCCAATTGATAAAATTGGTTATACAAATTTAATATGTGGCAAATAGTGGCTTAATATGTTAACAAGCGTCCAACCTATTTTCTTATTAATTTTCATTTTTAATTTTGAACAAAAAGGTATTTTAGTAATATTAAATGAATTTTACATAAAAAGTTAACTACTATTCAAATTACGTACCCAACATGTTACGATAGTGTATACTTATTATACAAACAAGTTATTTCTCATAGTTGATGACCCAATCCATAAAAACGACATTCGAAAAGGAACTTCTAAGTAATTTACTCAAAAATTAAGTGGTCCACCTTTACATTTTATTTTTATTTTTAGGTTTAATATTTTTAAGAGGTATTATATTTAATCCCTGAAAAGATAATAAGATACTAGTTTAATCGATTTTTTTCTTTAGACACATTTTGAGTGTCGGGCTATCACATCGGTCTACAAAACCGACGGTTTGAATCAGGCCGGGAAACTGTTTGTCTAAAACAGGTTTTTTATACCGGACTGGTTTTTTCACCAGATGTTTTTACAAACCAATTTTTTTGTCCACATCTAGTGGGCCTATATTCCCAAATGTCTGGGCCGAGTGTAGAGATATGCATTTCACATGTTGTGGGCCTATATTCCCAAATTGGCCCATTAGAGCGAAATAGAACTGGATCATGGATTCATGGATGCATTATGTAACTAAAGAATAAAGTTTTAACTACTTTTTCCATGTAAAAACAACAGACTACTTTATAGTTTTATGGCAAGAGTATTTTATTATACTATTTAAAATAATTTATTTATATGCTACGAGTATTTAAAAATATAAATAATTATAAACTAATATTTGCATCTATTAAGCAGCAATAGTATGAGCAAAGAA
Source organism: Flaveria ramosissima (assembly GCA_025215565.1). Classification (NCBI taxonomy): domain Eukaryota; kingdom Viridiplantae; phylum Streptophyta; class Magnoliopsida; order Asterales; family Asteraceae; genus Flaveria; species Flaveria ramosissima. The sequence continues at coordinate 73,503,609 of CM046035.1, forward strand.
TAAAGAGATAGTTAATCTCATACTAATATCTGATTACATTAGTTTTAGTAAATCCGTGTATTGAATGGGTTTAATAGATAAAATATCATATAGAATGAAAATTTAATAATTATAAGATGATATTGTAAGATAATATATGATTGAAATTAGGTGTAAATAAAGACTATAAATAATATAAAATGATATCAACTTTTAATTTTGTTAACTTTTTTTGTTTTTTTCTAAAATAAATTAAATATTTTATTTCAAAACAATCGTTTTAAAAAATAGCATTTTTAAAAACTTTCTTATTATAACTTCTAGTTTTAATTATATGTTGTTTATAAGAATTTTACTTTTAAAAAACATCAATTTTTAAATATTCTCGTATTTTTTAAAATGTATGATGTTTTAGAAAGTATAATGTTTTAGAAAAATTTATTTTTTGTGGAATTTTATTTCTTTAGGGATAATATCAATAAAAGATTTTTTTAATTATTAGAAATACTATTTTATTTTAAAAATAATTAAATAATATTATTAGTAATTAATATAATTATTTAATAGGAGAGATAAACAAAAATAATTTTATGAGGAAAAATGGTGTTGCCACGCGTCCCCCTTAGTTACATTTTTATTATACTATGTGTAGTTTTTATTTAGTTAAAATGTCACATAGACAAATATGAATTTATTAAAATTATTTTAAATCAAGTATAGTAGGTTTAAATCTTTTTTTAGTTAAAAGTGAGAAAAAAATAAATCATTCAACTCTTTTAACGCCCGTTAAGGGTATTGGCTAAAAATGAGTTTGAAGCTCCCTTTTAACTAAGACGTATTGACTTTAACGCCTCAATTGTGTCCACATCAACAACTTTGAAGCCCCTAGGGGCACCACTAAAACTAGTCTTAAAGTAGGAAGATTGGATGAACACATGTCATCGTTACATTAATTCTACCATTTATTTTTCCGCCCAAATGATTTATCAATTAAAAAAAAGCGAAGGTAAGAATTTCTAAACTCTATCTCTCGCTCTGAGATCTCGCTCGCGCTGCGCGAGAGCGGAGAGAGCGGGAGAGAGAGGAGAGAGAAGAGAGAGAAGAGGGAGAGAGAGCGAGACGAGGAGAAGAGAGAGAGAGAGCGAGCGCGAGAGAGAGAGAGAGAGGAGACGAGGAGAGCGAGAGAGAGAAGGAGAGAGAGAGAGAGAGAGAGGGGCAGAGAGAGAGCGAGGAGCGGAGGGAGAGAGAGAGCGAGAGAGAGAGAGAGCCGAGAGAGAGCGAGAGAGAGCGGAGAGAGAGAGCGAGAGAGAGAGAGAGAAGAGAGCGAGAGAGAGAGAGAGAGAGAGAGAGAGAGAGAGAGAGGAGACGAGAGAGAGAGAGAGAAGCGCGCAGAGAGAGAGAGAGAGCGAGAGAGAAGAGAGAGGAGAGACGAGGAGAGAGAGCAGAGAGAGAGATGAGAGAGAGAGAGAGAGAGAGAGAGAGAGAGAGAGAGAGAGAGAGAGAGAGAGAGAGAGAGCGAGAGAGAGCAGAGAGCGAGAGAGAGAGAGAGAGAGAGAGAGAGGAGAGAGAGAGAGCGAGAAGAGAGAGAGAGAGAGAGAGAGAGAGAGCGAGAGAGAGCAGAGAGAGAGAGAGCGAGAGAGAGAGAGAGGAGAGAGAGAGAGAGAGAGAGAGAGAGAGCGAGAGCAGAATAAGAGAGAGAGAGAGAGAGAGGTAGAGAGAGAGAGCGAGAGAGAGGAGATCGAGAGAGAGAGAGAGAGACGAGAGCGAGGAGAGAGAGAGAGAGTAGAGTAGAGAGAGAGAGAGAGAAGCTAGAGAGAGAGAGAGGAGAGAGAGAGAGAGAGAGAGAGAGCGAGAGAGAGAGAGAGAGAGAGAGAGAGCGCAGAGAGAGAGCGAGAGCGCGAGAGCGAGAGAGCGAGATAGCAGCGAGAGCGCGGAGAGAGAGAGAGCGGCTCGCGCGTCTCTCCTCTCGAGAGACGCTCTCGTCGACGACGGCTCCTAGAGAGCGCTCTCTAGCCACTCGTCTCACTTCTCCCTCTCCCTCCTCCTTCTTATTCTAACATCAATTTTTCTAAAATCAAAACTTTTTTAAAATAATATTTATTAATTAATTAAAAAGTAAATAGTTTGATTAAAATACACTTTTTGGAAGTTTTTTTAACACTAAGATTTTTTAAACAACGTACCATTTTACACATACAAAAAATTCTAAAACTGATCTTTTTTAATAATAAAAGCTTTATATAAAATCGTGTTCTAAAAAATTAAAAAAAAATAACTTAAACCCAGAGTTTTTAAACAATAAGATATTTATAAAATGGTATTTGGTTAAAGCAAACTTTTATTAAGTATGAAAAATCATTTATAAAACAAAATAAATAAAAACTATGATTTTTGAAATAATGAGATTTTTATTACAAATGATATTTTCCAAAACAATATTCTTAGAACGAAATGTTTCTTGACATATTTTAAAACGAGAGTTTTACAAAACACGTTTTAAATATGAAAGTTTTTTAAAAAAATAATTAAAACATTTTATTAACTAAAGTACTTACTTACGCGTAATTTTTAGTTATATCTTATATCAAAATATTGTTTTATATTTCCTAACTCTTCATTAATTTTTAATATTTTTTAATTTAACCCGTCTAATACATGGTGTTGTAACCTAGGATTATATCTAAGAAATACATCGTATTAAATATGAATTTATATATGATTATGATTTAGAAATATTAAATAGGTACACATAAAAAAAAGGTTAAAATTGAATTATAAAAATAGTAAATTATCTCGAAAGTTTTAAAAAACAGCATATTGCTTGTATTTTTAATTTGCTATTAGTAGATTAAGGATGTGATAATATAGCATAAGATATAAAAGAGTTTATTCTTACTTTGATTTTAGACTATTTAATAATTAATTTGATGAGTAGATTTAATTGTGTAACTAGATGGAAACTAGAATATTTAAGATGTGAGAAGTACTATTTTTCACATCTAAGATCTTTATTCATCTTAGGGACACATTAGGTTTTTTCTATTGAATATAACAAAAAGAAATACTATATTAATATAGCTTGATTAAAAACTATTTTAAAAAAATGTAAGAGACATTTTATTAATTAAAATATTACAAGACTAACTAAAAATCATATAAAACTACAACTCATCGTGTAAGGTAGGTATTTAATCGTTTTTCTGATATGATCCACGAGATCGGCTTAAAGATCTATCGTGGGTTTCTTGGCAACAAAACTACATAAAAAATTGTTCGTTTACTTCTCCATTAGTTGAAGGACTTCATTGTCGAAGGACTTCAATGTAATCATGACGTATCGAGTTTTTTCGTTTATCATCAAAATATAAGTATATGATTTCACAACAGTTGCTTAATTTTGTATATCTCATCAACAAGATGATATATTCATACTTGTATTCTACTTCGCTTACCTCGTATGGACACTTTGGAGTAAATCCATGTACGACATTATTGAGTACGTTATAGTCATAAACATGTCATGTCGTTGGAGAATCCCTCCAAACTAATGTATAAGTCAATGCTACCTACAACTGCAAGGAATATATGTTTGGTTACACGTGTGGCATATGTACACTTTGCATAATGACGTAAAGCTCTTTTAACATTTGACATCATAGTTAGTTTGAAAAATATTCAAATTTTTGCTTAATATCACCTACAATTGGTAGAATAGTTCTTTTTACATGTGAAACTTTGATTTTAACACCTAATCACCAAATTTTGGATCATCAGAGAAGTAATATTTCACTAGATGATCATGTGTGTATTCACGATCTCCTTTTTATATAATTTATTTTTATTTAAAAGTTGGTATTTATAGAAATCTGTTTTTTTCCTTTTTAACGGCTATATGGCCGTTCAACGGATATTAACTATAAAAAGGGCTAATATCGCATTAGTGAGTAGAAGTCTAGAAAATGGGTTTTTTACAGTACCGACAAAGGGGTTGTGTTCGCGCCACTATCACATGGGGCCGCACCCCACCCTTACCTACTCTTCCTACCCTTGTACTTATAAAAGGTTAGTTTAATTAAAAAGTAATATGCTATTTTTGTCTCTGACGTTTTGTTGAATTTACCATTTTAATCCAAAAATATTTTTTTCATTTCAGTCACCGTAGTTTATCAAATGTTGTCATTTTCATCCATTCCACTAACTCCGTTAATATTTCTGTTAAATATGAGTGTATTTTAGTATTTGTCAAAACTCTAATTATCTAATTAAAACAAATTAATCAATTAATATTCAACTAAAATTAAAAAAAAACATATGAAGCGACTAGTGAGAAATATTTTTTTATTTCGTAGATTAATGCTTTAGATTTAATCATTTTATTTTTATTCTGATTGTGTATCTACATACCCTTTTTCTATTTGGGTTGCTAACTCAACGTATAGTAATAAGCTTTTAAGTGCGGCTATGATCTTTTACGAATTTAGATGAAGCGAGGGTTTGTCCATACCATCGGTAAAGTTTGAAAGACCACGACTGATATTGAAAGAGAATGAATGGAAAAAATAGTATGTCGTATCAATTAAGAGTTCTGAGAATATTTTATTCTTTCCGGCTCGATACAAAGTCTTCGTTTAAAATTTAAATGATTCGAAGAGAGCAAATCGAAGTCAATTTCAAGGGGTATATTTTTTAGATTCACTTAATCTTGATATTGTGTTCTAAAATGTACATTTATTCGATTGAGTTTTACTGTGAGATTGAGATCTGTTGTTGTTACGTTTTGTTTGATTGAGATCTGATATTGTCACGTTACGTGACAACAATAGACCTCAATCAAACAAAATATGACAACAATAAATCTCAATCGAACAACGGTGCACTTTCGAACAAAACATGAATAATAATTGAAATCTCACAACAAACCTCAATTGAACAACATGATTTAGAGTTAATCGAAACTTTTAAATCGAAGCACCCGGTCTCACTAGTCGTTTCATATGTTTTTAGTTTTAATTAAATATTAATCGATTATTTTATTTTAATTGGATAATTAGGGTGTTGAAAAAGACTAAATAACCCTCATATTTAACGGAGATCTTAACGGAGTTAATGGAGTGGATGCAAATGACAACATTTGGTAAACTACAGTGACTGAAATGAAAAAAAAATTGGATTGAAATGACAAATTCAACAAAACATCAGAAATGAAAATGACATTTTATTTTTAATTAAATTATCATTGTAACCACAATAACCAACTTTGAAAAGTGAGTTAATATCCTAATTACTAATTAGTACCTGTGAGGGACCAAAACTGTACTTCTGTCAATCCTCAAGTCTAGTTTGGTAGTATTATTTACGGATCAAAAACAAACCTAAAATACACGCCCCAATCATACCCCTCAGAAAGCATTTTGCTCACTGTTTACCTCATCAATCTCTCAATTTCTATCGACATATATCAATTACATCTCGTGTTCTTCATCCGATTGATTTTGTGACCAACAGGTAACTGCAATCTGCCATTTTAGTACTGTTTTTTTCGATCAATTTGAACTACGATTATTACTATTAGGGTTTTAATTTCACCAGATGAGTTTGATTTGCATATGATCGGTCTATGTGCTCGTTGTTTTAAGATCTCTGTTGTGGATTTGAACTTGTTCGCGTTATCAGCATTGTGATGTTGCTGTTGTTTTGAACTTTTGATTCTGTAGTTGCCATTGATAAATTTGCGATTCCAGTGGTTGCTGGATCTAGTGTGTTATCGTCTGCATTTGAGCTGTTTTTGTGTTTTCTTAAGTTCATACATGGGGATGGTCAGCTGTATTTGCCTCTTGTTTGTTTAGCTAGTTATATTATGAGAACAAGAGCTGATGTATCTGGAAATGCTTGTGGAAAAACCATGGGAGGAGCATTGTTTAATTTGTGAAATGTAGATCATTGAAATTGTTAAGTTGTTCTGTTTCATACTATTTTGCGGTAGGGCTCCCTAAAACATATTTGGATTATCTCTCTGCTGTCAAAAGCGCACAAGGCGTGCCTAGTTCAGGCACTCGGAGCATTTTCAGGCCAAGTTCCGGCCAAATTCTGGCCAATAGTTGTCTGAACAGCTCAGAAACGATTGCACTAGCCCTAAACAAGCTAAAACAGCCTAAGCTAGCCCATAAGAAGCCCAAAACATGTCTAAAACCCCTAAAAGTGGTATTTTTTATACTAGGTCTAAGGGTCACCCTTTGTGTCTTGAGTGTGCCTTTGACAACTATGGGTTATCTATATTTAATGTCCCTTAATACATCCTCATAATAAGATACAGTGGTAGACAGAAAGATGATGAGGAACCAATGCTGAAAAATGTGAAAGGCATGATCCTACATCCCTACACTCATAACTCTCTAAGACATAATGCTATGCTGAATATCTGGAATGAAATTCACTTTTGTGTCAATCTTGGTTTAAAAAAGATCTAGGCGCTCCAAGGTGTTTAGGTCACAAAAGCAAAGGCACACACATAACGCATGCTAGGCGCTGCTCAGTGTACAACTAATTTAGCTATAATTACATCCAGAAGCCGCATTTCACTCATCTGTTTTGCATATCAACCTTTTTATCAACTAAACTTTTCATAATTTTTTCATCCCTTTGGATTTTTGCATATAAGCTTCCTACAAACCCTAGTTTTGACTGAGGTCTCAGTAGGTCTTGCACGGGTAAGCCTGGTCTCTTGAGATAAGGCTTAGCTGCCTTGAACAAATCTGCACATATATCTATGTAAGAGAGTTTTTGCAGCGTCTATAAATACAAATTTGTGACATTATCAAGGAACTTTTTCCGCTCCAAATCATTTTTGTTTTCTTTGTCCGTGGGAGTGAAGATGACTCAACCTCATTCCAGTTTGACATTGCTTTTAAACGTAAGAAACCTCCTTGCTCACTCTATTTTGTAAATACTAATATTGCATATACAGCTAATGGAGTAATGGTGTAATGCAAAGGTGGTCATCTATATAGTCTGCAGTTTCACTCCAAGTGGTGTCTTGTTGCTTGTTGTTTACTTTTTAGCAGGATATATCAGAATATCCATGTATTTCATGTCTTGGATAAGTTTTGATCCCGTTTCAGCTGATATTTGTGTGCCTTTTATTTTAATGATGGTGTAATATACATTTTTGAGTTTATATATAGTTGTTGCACATTTGCACAATCTTACATTGTTCTGATGTTTAGCTTTACTTTTATAATATACATATTGCTTCTTTACATCATTACTCTGGAAGATCTGCCTTTCTTACTAAGTCATCACTAATAGAGTTTCATGGTGTTACATTTAATTAGAATGGCAGCACAAACTGAATCAATCACTCCTAGTGTACAAGTGGTTGGCAATGCCTTTGTTGAACAATATTACCATATACTTCATCACTCCCCAGATATGGTTCACAAATTTTATCAGGATTCGAGTTTCATAAGCCGACCAGATGAAGATGGCACAATGATAACTGTGACTACCATGAAAGTAAGTTACTCTTTTATGTAAGATATCAAGTTTGTTTATTTTTGCTATATAATTCTTTTACCTTCCTTGTTAGCTATATCGTAAAAAGGAGTCGAGCCAGAGACCGCCTAAGCTCATGCTCTGCTCATTTAACTTAAGAGAGCTCTAATCGGGCCAACTAATCAATTAGTTTATATATATATATACACATAATATATGTATATATACATACATAATAGAGGATGTAGGAGAGAGATAGAGAGAGAGAGAGAGAAGAGAGAGAGAGAGATAGAGATAGAGAGACAGAGACACATACAGAAGAGAGGGAGAGAGAGGGAGATAGACACAGAAGAGAGGAGAGGATAAGATACATATATCTATGAGGATAGACAGACATATATAGATGAGATAGAGATAGAGAGAGAGTAGAGAGAGAGAGAGAGAGAGAGAGAGAGCGATAATAGAGGTATATTACAAAGAAGAGATAGAGAGATGAGAGAGATATATAGATAGATATAGAGAGAATACACACACACAGACAGACATATATATATACACAACAGACATAGAGAGATACACAGACAGACATAGATATGTAGACATACATATATGTATACATAATGATAGAACACATATATATATAGATATATATACACAGATATATAGATATAGAGATAGATATAGATATAGAGATATAGATAGATAGATATAGTTATATAATATATATCTTATATAGATATATAATATATAGATATATATATATATATATATATATATATATATTATATATAGAATATATATATATATATATATATAGATATATATATATATATATCTTCCTACTCTAATAAAAGAGTATCTTGAATGCCACGTGGCATCACCACAATCATCCTCACCTAAAATTTTCCCGCCTCTCTCTCCTCTTAAATAATTACCTTAATTACTAATAATATTATTTAACATTCTTTTACATTTAATAAATTAAAAAAAAGATCTATTTATTAATGTTATGTCTACATAACAATTTTTTTATAAAATAATTAGTTATTCTAAAGCATAAAACTTTTTTAACAATACAAAATATTTTAAAATTGGTATTTTTAAAAATTCAGTTTTAAAACAAAAAAATAATTAAATTTAAGGAAACTATTAAGAATAACATTTTTACACGGTTTGTTTTAGAACACAATGTTTTTTTTTGTTTGTAAAATTTTAAAAAGTGAATATCATTGTTTTTATAGTTATAGTCATTCTCATATGTAATTTCAGTTAATATATTTTAAAATATTATTTTATAATGAACAAAATTTTATTATATTAATAATTTATTTATTTAACCCGTGTAATACACGGGTTACTAAAGCTAGTATATATATTATATATATATATATATATATATATATATATATATATATATATATATATATATATTATATATATATATAGGGATCCATTCAATTGAAAACCAAAAAAAGGGAAAGAACTCTAAGAACCATTTTAAACCATAGATTAGGATCATCAACGGCTTTAATTAATCAGTGGCAAAAAAGTAAATAAACCAATAAGTAATGACTAATTAATTACATACATAAGGGCATTTTTGGAATTCATTTTTCTATGATCGTGGGCATGCAGTTATTTTTCTTTTTAAAACTCTCAACATTAAATGCCATAGATCTATCGTTTACATATTTTAATAATGACTTAATTAATATGGGTAACATTTCGTGTTGCACTGTTTAATCTATTGAAAATATACCAACTTTAGCAATAAAAAACTTAATTTATTCATTTCTTAAAATGAGTCATTTATTTCTTTTAGTGTTTGGGAGTATCGTAAGATATATATATTAAGAAATGTTCATTTTTTGTTTTGTTGGTTTGATAAATGTTGTCCTTATGTATTATATTTACAAATAGTACAAGCGAAGATATTTATATGTAACATCATGTAATTACTTTTTTACAATATACGGTATTTTAAGTTATGTTAATGTATTAACGTATATATATGTATTTGGTGGAGAAACTTGTTGCATTAATAAAAATACTGTTTTTTTAATAATTTATCAATTGCATATTTTATTAAAACAAATCCAACTATGTTTTAGAAGCTCGTTTGATTTATTGTTTATTTTAAAAAATGAGAATGCATAACTGCATTTACATAGAATGCATATGCGCATTTCCATTGACATACAATGCATATAAAGTATTTAATATGTATCCATATAAAGTTTCAAGTTCCTTTTGTCCTAGAATATATGTATCATACATGAATATATGCATACATGCATATGTGCATATATGCATACATCTATACATGCATATATGCATACATGTATATGTCAATATATGCATACATCTATACATGCATATATCCATTTAAAATATCAACAATATATGTAGCTCTTAAAGCTATATGTATATGTAAATTTTATTGCATATATGTGTACACGTATATGTGCATATATGCATACACGTATATGTGGATATATGCATATGTTTATGCTTGCATTAAATATAGAAACAAATATATAACTTTTAAATCTATGTGAATATGTATATTTTATTGCATATATGCATACATGTATACGCGCATATATGTGTACTGGTATACGTGCATATATGCATATGTGTATGCTTGCATTAAAAATAGGAACACATATGTAATTTTAAAAGCTATGTGAATATGTATATTTTAGTGCATATATGCATACATGTATAAAAAATATTTTTAAGGCAATGTATGTGTCCATACATTTTCTCAAAATGAGATATCTAATGAAAGTGGTTAAACAATTGATCCCGTTAAAAAAGTCAAACCACATAGGAACTTAGAAATACGTTTCGTATAGTTACATGTATCATTAAGCACACAATAAAACAAGACTAATTTTTTTGAAAAAAAAGCTATTTAATAATTAATATACATATAAAATCAATAGAATATTCTTACTTTGTAATAGTTAGTTTAAAATTAGCCTCTGGATTCATATACAAATGAAAGCTCTTTAAACTCATAACAATATATATTAAATTCAAACATAATAATGACCTCTTTTTACTTATAAGGAATCGTCACTTACATGTTTCTTGCATACACTAATATATTAATTGTCTTCTAGTTCGTACGTCTCAAAAAACGTTTAATAAGATAAAATTAGTATGCTATTAAAGTATCTATATTTTTTAATGCTTGTCATATTTTCTAAGAATATAAAAAATAATTAAGCACAAGTTTGAAAGCTTATATAATTAAGTTTATAATAAACGCCGACATATTTTTTTTTTCATAAAAAAAAGGATGGGGTTGGACTTTAGACTTTAGAGAAGAGTAATATATAAAAAAATAAATTAAAAGAGTAATTTATAAGAGAAAATTACTAAAGAAACCACATATGTCATGATGTGTTACGTGAGGCAAGGAAAAATCCAAAAGGTGTGGCCTTTTTAATTTCTATGAGAATATGAAAACCACCAGAAAGTAGTTACTAGCAAACCTATTGGAAGTTACCATAATAACCTTTTTAGTTTTTAAAAAGTTAAAAAACAAAAAGAAAATGTATACATACATATATATGTATACATACATATGTATACATATATGTATATACAATATATATATATATATAGATACGTATATATATATATATATATATAGATACGTATATATATATATATATAGATACGTATACATATATATATATAGATACGTATACATATATATATATAGATACGTATACATATATATATATAGATACGTATACATATATATATATACATATGCGTATGTGTGTATATATATATATACGTATACATATATATATACGTATACATATATATATACGTATACATATATATATACGTATACATATATATACGTATACATATTATATACGTATACATATATATATATACGTATTATACATATATATATATACGTATACATATATATATATACACGTATACATACATATATATATATATATATATATATAATATATATATAATATATATATATATATATATATATATATATACGTATATATGTATGTATGTATGTATGTATGTATACATATATGTATGTATGTATATATACGTATGTATATATACATGTATGTATGTATATGTATGTATGTATATGTATGTATATATATGTATGTATGTATATATATATATGTATGTATATATATGTATATATATAGATAGATAGAGAGAGAGAGATAGTGGATCTGGTACAAAGCTAAAAGGCGTAGGAACTAGGAAGTTGCTCCGGGCCATGGTTCACCTCATCTACTAATGGAAAAAATCACGGAGGCAGTTTTATAAATAGCCTGAAAACGAATAAAGGCTAATTAAAAGACGGGATGTATTTTTTTTGAGAACCTTCTAAAGCATGAGACAAAATAACGCAAAACCAGTATTAGAGCCGCTTGCTTGTAGCCTTGTAGGATCTCTATTATAGTCTGCATCTGTGAAGCCATCTAGTGTGTGGTGTCCATGATTTTGGCTTAAGTTATTTGTGTCAGGAGAACTAAACCTTCTAGGATCTAAAAGCTTCACTAGCTTAAGTTATCTATGTATTCATTATTATATTACTACCATCCTCCAGTGATTACTAGAGTTTCTAGATTTGCATCTCGGCACCTTATGGTTTAATGTCCTGGCCTTTTAGTGATTAGGTACCATCCTCCAGTGATTACTAGTAACGCAATATTCTGATCTCAATATATCGTAAGAAATACGCGCTACTTTAAAACAATATGATTTTGAAAACAAGCACACATAGCAGCACCTGCTGCCATGTTGCTATTCAGTTTAAGTGTTTATAAAACATTTGATAGCAGCACCGATAGCAGTCATGACATTTGTTGTCTTGTTCTCGTCGAGCAGGGTATCAATGACAAAATATGTTCATTGGATTACACCGCCTACAAAGCTGAGATAAAGACTGCTGATGCTCAAGAGTCTTATAAAGATGGGGTGATTGTTTTGGTAACTGGATTCTTAACAAGGAAGGAAGATAACCGAAGAAAGAAGTTCATACAAAGTTTCTTCCTTGCGCCACAAGACAAGGGTTACTTTGTGCTTAATGATGTTTTTCGGTATGTAGATGAAAGTAAGCCAATGGAAGACATCCATGTGGTTGCTGAAGAGATAAATGATAACCAAACAACGTCCTTATCCCCAGGTGCACGTCTATTAATGTTTGATTTTTATTGATCATTCTTGAACTTTACGTTTTTGGTTGCATTTGTTTGACATTGTTGTTTCCAGGTCCTCCTCACACTAATGATTCTCCATTGCCAGACCTTGCTAGTGTTTATAAAGAAGAAGCTCCAAGTCTTGAGGAAGAAGCCCTAGATGTTTCAGGAACTGAGGGACCATTAGCAAATGAAAATAATTCAGTAGAACCTGAACCCCATCCAGTTGAGAACATAACATCTACAGTTGCAGAATCTATTTCTTCTACTGCTGTGGAAGATGCTCCAAAAAAGTCGTATGCATCAATTCTAAGTTCTCAAATAAAAAAAGGGGGTCCTGGACCAACTAAGGTTTATGTTCCTGCTAATACTATAAAGGCAACACCAGCAAAAACTGAAAACAAAACAGTTGCTACTGTTGCGCAAGGTCCACCACCAGAAGCACCTGCTCCTATTCCCTCAAGTAGCATTAGTTCTCCTAATAGCACCAATGTTCATGATGAAGGTAAATGATATAGAGATTATCATCACTTTCTTTTTCTGCTTTTTATCAAACAAAGTACATTTTTCTATTAGCGCTCTCAGCTATGGTTTACTCCTTGTAGGTGATGGTCATTCCGTTTATATCCGGAATTTGCCTCATAATGCGACAGTACCTCAACTTGAGACGGAGTTTAAGAAATTTGGACCTATCAAGCTAGGAGGTATCCAAGTTAGAAGTAATAAGGTTGTTCATCACTTCATCTAACTACACAAATCTGTGATAATTGCTTTAATATATATTAATTTTTTTTGTCATTTAACCAGCAGTTGGGGTTTTGTTTTGGCTTTGTTGAATTTCAAGATGCCAGTTCCATGCAGAATGCAATTCAGGTTTGACTAAATTTTGATTTAAACTTTAAGAGATTTTTGGTATAATATCCAGCTTAAGCTATTGGTCACAATATAAAGCTCATAACAAGAGTCGACACCTTTGAGGTCTAATGACGTTTAAGCTATAGCCTATAGGGTAGAGAAATGGGTCATATGCCTACATGGCTACATGGAAACAAAGTATCGGTCTAAATTCATCGGAAAATATTTATTAATTCCATGTTTAAATATAAAACTTTAGTTCGAAGTAGCTTATGATTAAATACTAGAACGAAGATTAAGGGACATACACATAGTGATGACGTTGGTGACACTTTTTTTTAATGTGATAAACAACCACCTTTGTGCACTCTTCTTTGAGTGACCAAGTATCAAAGAAATTTGCAGTTACTTGGTTTATGTAAATACTATTTTGCACAAAATTTCCGTACCAAGTATCTACCTAACTTTGTATGAAGTTGAAGTTATTTGACAAAAGAATGGAATCTTTTGTTACCTGCAAATTTCCATATATGTCCTTCAGCAGTTTCTCACCAACATATTTAACATCCATGGTTTCATAATGCGCTCATCAAGTGCGCATAACGCGCGATGTGATTTTGTGAGCGCATTGCTGCACCTGATGCGATACATTTCCATGATGTATGCTTGATGCGACGATCCTCGCAAGATGCGCTCTCTTGCAAGATGCGCTGATGCAACGCATTGGACCTTTTAATTTGGGTACTGCATTGGATCATTCCAATTGGGCTGGAGCTTTACAAATGGTTTGCTAAAAGAGATACAAAACAAAAGTAACTTTACAAACAAAAAGTACAAAAGTTAGCCTTGGGAATTGGACCTGGATCATCTTAGTTCTTATTTCTTTATCTTCTCCATCGAAAAGCTATGGTCCTAATCTCTTTATCTCAGCTCTTTTCCATAATTTGTTCATCTCAGCTCTTTTCCAAAAAAATCTACGTTTAAAGCTACTGTTGTCGGTTCTTAATTTCTTCATCTCAATTTCTTCTGTTATTCCTTCTTTCATGATGATGTAATGATTATTGATTAGAGACTCTTATATATAAGTATGGTTTTATGTTATGTTTAATTTTTAAGTGTGTTTTTATGTTCAAGCATGTTTTATAAGTGTGTTTTTTTGTTCAAGTATTAACTATATAAAAGTCGTTATGTATAATTACTTTTTTAGTATTTTTTTAATAACAAACGCATTGCATACATGATGCGCGCATCAAATTTTGGGACCAAAACACATCGGAGCGCATCGCGCGTCATATAATTAAGGTAACCTCTGATAAAACTTGAGCACCTAAAGTAATTGAAACTGAGAGTATGGTCACCTGAAATTCTTAAAATGAGAAGATTGGAAGCTAATTTAAATTATGAACCCTTTTTTTAGAGTTGCTTAAAATTTAAAACACATATTAAAGCAGTATGAAATGCTGAAAGGGTTATTCAGTTATGTTATTTTAAAGATGCTTCTGTAACTTTTGTTGTTTTGTAATCAGAGATTCCTGATTTAAAGTTGGTGATTATTTCCACAACTACGATTGCTGTTGTTAAGATGTCATGCGTGCTTGTACCGTTTATGGATGCTAAGTTGCTAACTTTATTAACATGGTCACAAGAATTTTTATTCTTTTCTTAGAAATGATGCACTGTCCCTTTGAATGTAGTGAATTTGAATTATAAGGCATGGAAGTACCATCCCATATGTGTCCATATGCCCTTTTTAGAAAATGCTATATATAGCCAATGGCCCAGCTATCTCTCCTCAATGCAACATTAAGTCTTTCGCTTTTAATGATGAATACAACACCTACTAATATTGCAAAGTCGTTATACAAGCTCCGTTTATGTACTCTATAAGCGTTAAACAGTAATGGTTGTACTCTACATCCCAGTAATAAGGTGGTCCTTATAAGGATAAGTTGTATTTTCCCCTATTTATAAGGTGTAGTGTAGGGGAAAAAACTATGTATAGTGCTTCCTTTTCTGATTTTAAGTTATAAGGATAAGTTATAGTGCTTCCTTCTTGTTTATAAGGATAAGTTGTATTTTCCCCTATTTATAAGGTGTAGTGTAGGGGAAAACTATGTATAGTGCTTCCTTTTCTGATTTCAAGTTCGTTATATGAGTGGGTGTTCATAAATCATAAAATTGTTAATTGAACTGCTCAAAACGAAACAAGTAGACTGGTTCGAAAGTGATACGATTCAGTTCATGTGTTTGTTTTTCATGGTTTAACGGTCTGACTTGGGAACTTTAAACTGGCCCTTTAACTTTTTTTTTTCATTTTTGAAATTTGGAGTTGTATGTATTATGTTTCTTATAATACAAAACAAAGGTTATATTGAGCCGGGGTCTCTAGGCGTAGCCTCTCTATCCCACGGGATAGAGGTAAGGTTTGTCCTCATCTCACCCTTCCCAGACCACCCTACTAGTTAAGTGGGATTTCGGTATGTTTTTTGTTTGTATATGTATAATGTTCATGAACCTTGTAAATATCATTTTTAAAATTAGAATACAAACATAATGATTTTGGAAAAAGATATAAGAAAACATTTCAAACCGCTAAAACTTGGACAGGTTAATTTGGCCGGTTTGGTTGTTGTTTTCCGGAACCATAGTTGGCGGTGCTACCTATAATTTTAATCAAAACCAGCTGGACTGGATGGTAAACGCTCCTAGTTTTATGATGTGGTGGTGCGCTAGATGATATTCTTTTATATCGCATCACGCCTTCAACATTATTTTTCTAAGTAGTACTAATTTTAATCTTGTTCATCCAGAGTTCTCCTGTGGTTATTGGTGGTAAAGAGGTTGTCGTGGAGATGAAGAGAACTACAACTCGAGGTTTGCAAGTTTCGGTGTTTTGTTACTCATTATTCATCTGCGTTGATCGTTTCAAGATAACCTCCTTTTATTTTTAACGCAAAAATTATAAAAAAGTTGTCGCTTTCAGGTCATTTATTTGAACTAAATATGCGCTTGGTTCTTTTACGAAACCAAAATGATGGTCTAGTTTCTAATGGAGGTTGTAATTTCAACCTATTG
This sequence comes from Flaveria ramosissima, assembly GCA_025215565.1. Classification (NCBI taxonomy): domain Eukaryota; kingdom Viridiplantae; phylum Streptophyta; class Magnoliopsida; order Asterales; family Asteraceae; genus Flaveria; species Flaveria ramosissima. Next base: position 73,520,216 of record CM046035.1, read on the forward strand.
ATTTATGAATGGGTTGGCTTGGGTTATCTTTTTATCTCTGAAGTGTTAGCAGCTCAAATGGGTGAAATAAAAAAGCTAGTTGAAAAAGGATTCGGGTCAACTGAGTCGAAAATCCCCACATTATATTTTAGTTGCATTAAACCTCTTAAACTAGTTTATTCAAAAAGTTAAGTTATTATTGAAATAATATACTCTTTTCATAATCATATTTGAGGCGCAATGTACCTGTTTGAACTTTTGTCCAACCTGTCCATTTTTGTCACCTCTTGTTTCTGATTGCTTTCTTGTGCAATCTAAATGCTAAACCTTGATATGATAATGCTCGCAGTCGGAATTGGACGTGGTCGTTTCTCTACGGGACGAGGTGGTTTCAGAAGCGACAGTTTCAGGGCACGTGGTGGAGGCTCCAACGGCGGTGGTGGGCGAGGCTATGGTAGAAGTGACTATGGTGGTGGGCGTGGTGAGTTTTCAGGTCGAGGAAGAGCTCCAGGTGGACGCGGTGGAGAACCTTATCACCAGCAAGGAAGAGGAAGGGCCAGTGGCGGCAGAAGAGGCGGCTCCGTCCATTACACAACCGCAACCTCCGCATGATTTATTCTCTCTGTTCTGACAATGTGTTCTTACTGACGCGATAGAAGGTTAGTAACTTGTAGTTTCATGACCAAAACAATTTGTTCATCTGTTGTTAGTTTCAGGTATTCTTTCTAACATAACTTGTTTTAGGTATGACCTTTGTTTCACATGAGGTAAATGTAATTTTGCGAGTTTACGCGATGAAATGTTATTTACAATCAACTTCAATAACATTTTAAAAGGCAAATTATGCTTGGATATTATAATAAAATTTATATTTTTCTAGAAAATATAGAAGTTGATTATATTTATCGAACGTAGTGGATATCCAAACGATTAGTAGATTCTTGGGGAGAGGAGAAAGAGGAAAGGGCGAAGGCGGACTGCCGTCCCCCGCTCCAACATGGAGGTGGTTAGGACGCTCGTCCCTCGCTTCGATGGAGATGGTCATAGGCCAACCGGTATTGTTTGTGATCGGGGTGCCATCTCATCTCACACTCACAAGCACATCATGAACTGTGAGTGGTGAGTGAGTCTCATGTTTTACTATTAGAATCCATAATTTTTTTGTTGGAGAGTATACCACTTATAACTAGGATGTCTTCTGGTGTCGAAAAGTTTTATCTGGTTGTTTGTTCATGTCTATGGTTACGGTAGTCGAAAATGACATGCAACATGAAACAAACATGGTGGTTCTATGTTATTTGTTTGCAGTTGACATGATTCATCTCTTTAATGTTAGTCGTGAGATTGGTGGGTAAGGATCTTTAGGTAGGTTACCAAAACGTAGTGTTTGAAATGTGAATATTCTAGCAATATTGAAATGGAAGTTACATATATTTGGAGTAGCAAAATAAATTGCTAAAGATGTTATTTTTTAGTAATTTGATTGTTATAACAGAAGTTAATTTAGTCTTACGGATCAATGCTCCATAACCATCTATTTTTAGCTCATTTATACATTCACTTCAAGCTACACAAGATTGAACTCAACCAAGATCTTATGATCATGTAGTCAAAATTATCCATCTTATGGTGGACCGACGTGTTTCTGCTTGACAAAAAATCGTAAATCATAAATTTATGATCAAAATATTAGCAGCCCTAATTTAAAGTACGAAGTTAAAACCCTAGATCGATAAAAATGATATTATGTATAATGAGATCATTAACTTTTTAAATTTTTGTTAGGAAGACAATGGTGAAGATTACCACAGACGTGGTAAAGAATTTAAAGTTTTCAAGTTTTGTAAATTTTTATTTAATTTTTTTAAGCGGCTTAAATGATATTTTAGCTAATAACTTGTCCTCGTTTACCTTTTAAAAATTTAAATACATTGTGTTTTTTTTAATGAACATTATGGCATAATTTTCGTTAAAAAGAAAGTTGGTTTCAAAGTGCAGTACCTTTTATTTCGTATACCGCTTAAAATTTTAAGTTCATGTTTCTTATACGGCTTTGGTCGTAGTCTTTTAATCTTATTTTATTACTTTTTATTTCATATTTTAGTTTTAATTTTTATTACATAATGTTTTTAATTAGGTAAAAGTTTAAATACAACATCTTTTAAAACTAAAAAATGATAAGAAAAATTAAAATATTGACATGTGTCCTTTTAATCAAAATCAGGTTGGAGCAGAATTAGTAATTTCCCCCTTTTCAAGTTTTATATTTTTTAAGCATTCATAACTTTTACATATGACATTGTTTTTAAAAAAATTACACCATAAAAACGAGTATTTTTTGATATTTAAAACGCGTATAGTGTTGATACAAAAAAACAAAGTCTTTTTTAACTCATTGTTTAATTTCGTCAGGTTATTGTGTAATCTTTTGAATTGACGAGGCTTACATAATTATCCGATGAGGAATAAACAATGAACTTGAAACATAAAAAATTTACATTTCATTGTGTTATTCGAAAATCCTCAATTTAAAAAACACAATACATAATACAATAGTCAACATTAAAAACAATGAGTAACACAATAACCAGCACTAAACTCGATGATTAAAATAAACATAATGAGCCGTTTGACGAGGATTACAGAATGACATGATCACAATTATACAAACAAATAAGATGATGTGTTTAATAAGTGAGTTATGGTGTGGGTGTGTTTGCCACATTGACAACTACCCGACATATTATTTCCGACAGAAATTTGTTTAGCGGCAAACGTTTGGGCTGTTGCAACTTGCATCCTGACATTGATGGCTCCTTAGCTGTCCACCTACTCACACTTCGACACGTGTCTCAACTATCTTCAACTTGTACTCTTCGTGGGCCCATCAAGATCTGCTTTCTTGATTTCTTTACTTTACATATTCTCCCAACTTGACAACCTTTTTCTTTCAAATCATTATTTTATTTCATTTTGTATTTTTAGAAGACTATTAAGGAAGCATCTGAGTTATTGGAAATTGTATGGATATACTCACGTTATTCGGTTTTTATCATATTTAATATGATTTTGAAGATAATTTTCATTTTCATTAAAAGAGAAATGGACAACTAAAGAGTTGGACATGATAAAAGTTTTGCTTTATTTAACTATATAGATCGACTTGTTTAGTCAAGTCAAAACATAACTTCACGCAATATCGAAGAGCATATTAGAAAAACCCATGAAGCAATAGAATAAACTTTATTATCATATGACCTGAAAATAGGGTTCTTTTTTTTAACTTTATTATTTAAATCTTACCTAAAAAATAAAAAATAAATACTAACTCGATCAAATTCGATTTGTTGATCGAATTTTCATATTGAGTTAATTATATTTATGTCGGATCCTGAATTCCGTTTTTGTATCGAATTTTATTTTGTAAGTTTTGAACAAATCCGACTTGAAACTACGATTTGAAGTTATATGATTTTTATTCTTTTGATAGAATGTCTTTTTTTTTGTTATAACTATGTTTTACCGGGTTAAGTCACTGAACATGATTGTATACGAGAAAGGTCAAATAAAATTGGTTTTAGCCGTTAAAATATATAAATGATTTATGAATCATTGATCACACGAATTCGATGTTTAAATTTAAGACAACTACAATACTATATTTAATAAAATGTTCAATATGGTTAAAAAACAAAGAGGATTTTCAGTTGTGAATTTGCTTAGGACCCATCAATGTCACCATGCAAGTTGATTTTTTGAAATTAATGTTGTTCCATCAGCTATTTCAATCTCAAATAAATTTAATATACTTACTTATTCTTTTTTAAATGTACAGTTAAAATCAAGAATCTTACTTTCTTTAACTTGATTTTTCAAAAAAAAAACATATTTTGTTCTGAATTTGATCTAATGTTGATTAACAATCCATCAAAACTAGTTACAGTGGCACGTTTAACTACAACGGGTTACAATAGTACGTCTAAACTAATTATAACGTTTATCAAAATTAATTATAATGCCACATCTAATTTCCAATGATTTGAGGTATGAATGATTTGTATGATTACAATAACACGTGCAACCATTACATTAGTGTATCTATCTGAACATAGAATATCTATTTGCTTCTCTCGTTCTTTACTCCAATTCAAGATGTGATTCACAACAAACACTACCTAAAAATGGTGATTAAAGAAAGTTTACTCCTCATATATTGTGGAGGATTTGAGCACCGTGTGACCGCATAAGGCTACCGTTCTTTAGAGCATGTCTTGTTGTACAAACACCTAAAAACATGTCACCTCATTGCCACATCAAATTTTTGCTCATCATTCAAAACCGCTCATGTTTGCTTCTACAATAACCCATATTCGAACACCCTCTCGTGTGCGTGTGCATGTGTGTGATGTGAAAGGAGGGACCCACTCTTGGGCATCGAGGTGCATTTGGAATTTTGAATGAGCGTGTCTTTAAACGTCTCCGATCATTGAGTGGTGTTCAAATGTATGATGTGACATTCAGATGCATTCTGTTGGAGATGCTCTTAAGGGCCTATATTTCCACCCTTACCATGACTCAAACTAAATAATCACCATTATGTTTAAGATTTTCAATAATGCTTTTCTGAATCGTGCATATCGCTTTTAGGTTAAAATATTTTGATGGTATTCTTGAATTCTTGTTCGGATAATTCAAAACCAAACAAGAACGAGTATGTGTTTTATGTTTGTGAACATGTATCTGAGACATATCAAATCTCAGATTTAATAATTTATGGAAAATCACGACATTTGGTGAAAACGCACATCTATCTCCTTTTTATATAACCTAAACTTTGGGACGGAACTTCTTTAATGGAAAAAGAATGTGACAACCTTGAAATAGTAAAATTCGAGGCATGGTTCCAACACAGATCCCATAATACATCATGCTAAGATTATATTTTAGATATAAGTTATGACTCTTTGCATCTTGCATAATTGGGTATGGAAATTTTGTTTTGCTAGTGAAATCGTTACATCTTGCATAGTTGGGTATGGAAATTTTGTTTTGCTTAAACTTGCATATGCTTGATTTCTATGATTTTTTGTGTTACTTGTTATCTGTGATAATTAGTTCTTTAGTGTAACTTGTACAATAATATATGACACCATTCTATAGCAATAATCAAGCCACACGTACACCACTAAAATTAATTTACATAAGAAAACTCACTTTTCATTTATGAAACTTTAGTGTTTTACAAACTTGTAAATTGTGATGTTATACTATAAGAAAATTGTAATAAAATAGTAATCAAGTTTTAAAAGTGTTCAAATTAGTTAACTCATATATATTTTGCTCAAATTTGGTCACTAAACCATCAAATCCAATCATCATTGGATTCTTTTTTGTATCAAAAAGAAATAAAGAAGAAGATGTGAGGTCAAGATTTTCAATGTGTAATTATATTAAAGTGTTTCAATTACAACATTCATGCATATTTTACCTAAATTGTATTTTAAACCATCAGATCGAATTATTTTGAGTCAAGAAATAAATGGAGAAGAAGATGTGATGGTTGAAAATTTCAATACATGTAATTATATATAAAAATTAAAAAAACATGTCAATTATATCTAAAAAGTAAAAAAACAAAAAAAAAAACCTAAAGTCCAGATCACCACTTCATGTCTACATCAAAAAGAAATATATATATTTCCTAATTGAAACAAAAAGAATTACTTGCTAAAAAGCATATTAAAACTTTTAATTTAACTAAAACATAAAAGTTAAGTGATTTAGTTGGACACTTTTTAAACTTAATTGATCTAACTGAAACACTTTTAAAATTTGGTTACTAATCTATAAAGTTACCCTGAAATAAAATAACTTGGGTGTATCAATAACAAACTCTCTTAATACTTAATTGCTTAAATCAAAATCAAGTTCCATATATTTACCAAGTATTATTTTTTAAATATAAAAGATGCACTTTCATTACCATAAACCCGGTTTTATTAGTTTGCTCAATACACCAAGCATAAATATAATCCCAACACTCATGCTTTAAATAAGATTATAATTAACAATATAATATTAATATTGTTATAGTAATCATAATTGTAAATGGTTATCAAATAAATAATCACCACTTGATAACCAACTTGTGTTCTAAACTAAAATAGTTTACAACGCGTATATTTCTTTAGATCAAGTTGATTTAAAGTATCATAATTTGTTGGTCCTAATAACTAGTATTTAAAGAGTTCATTAACAATGATAATTTAAATAAATTTAAAAGGTAAAGAAAATACTTATTAAAATAGTCCCCACTTGGCGAATTATTGAGTCCGATTTACTACAACTAATATACGCATGTGTATATATAATAAAATATTGAGTATATTAGATCTTTTATTCTTTACTAATTACAAATAACACTTTTTTATAAAACGATATAAAAATATCTAGAAAAATAAAAATAATATTTCTATGTTCCTCTATTCCTTAGCAAAAGAAACGATAATGATTTAATGGGTTTGAATTGCTTGCTTGCGAGTTCTCAAAAATCTTCTTGTTCCTTTCTTTCTGCATACACCACATTCCAGTCAATACTATGGCATAGATTAGGTCTTTATAATCGTTTAGTAATGGATACGAACATGTTATACGAAGAAGATTATGGATATTTGTTATACTTGATCTTGGGACATTAGACCATAGGAAGATGTTGTCCCAAACCTAGTTTAGTGACGCAATTAATGATTGTGTGATCAGACGTTTTCTCGTTGTATCTGCAAGCTTGGTTTAATTAACATATTAATTTATAAGGGAGTGATATACTAAATAGAAAAGTCAAAAGAAAAAGTTAACTATTTTAAAAAGTTAAAAGAAAATATAACAAGTAAAAATAATTTTGAATGGGGGTATATATAGCATTAGTCTTTTTTTCTTTAAATTTTATATTTTTTAATGTTTATGTTACTTTTAAACCATACTTTCTTTTTTTATTATTGTAAATTTAAAGACATAATGTTTTTCAAAATTAGAATATACAGTTATGTTGTGCTTAGTTTTATTTATGCTTTGACATAAATTTTATTTCAAACTGAGTCGGGTCAAGATTTGGGTTTCTTTTATAAATTTGGTATGTAACGTTTTATAAAATTCTGAATATAATGTTGTGATATTTTTAATTTTTTCTATGTTTTGATGTAAATGATATTCAAAACCAAGACGTGTCAATGCTCTTAAAGTTTTACAGATTTCCTCCGCACTGTGCGGGGAAATATAGCTAGTTTTCTATTAAGAAGAAGAAATATTATGATAAAAAAATTATGTTAATATATTAGCATTCCAAAATAATTTTGTACTTCAAACCCACAAGTTTCTACTTTCTATTATAGCAAATTTAAAAGTGATTATCCAACTTGACATCTTTTCGAAATTGTTAAAGACGAATACATTTATACGAGTCTGGAAACCTAAAAACTACAAAATAATAAAAAGATTAATTAATAGTGAACACGGAGTTGTTATCATAATATTTATTTAATACAAAATATTTTTTTTCCATTAAATGTTAAGGAACAAAGTCATGCATGTATTGTTTACTTTCAATATCAGTTCCTAGAGTCATCGTTTCCTTCAAAATTAAACAACGAAAAAAAATCATCTTATTCTTCATGTCGTGAATGTGGTCATTTATATTTCGTCATTATATTGTTATTTTATCATGTTGGGCAATATGAAAAGCTAAAAACAAATGGTTGTTCGAGAAACAACAAGTGTTTATCCCTAACATCATGGAGAAGATCAAGATTCGTAGGTTCTTATGGATTAACCACATGACAAAAATGAATTGTCTAGAATGGGACAGTTGATACGTTTTTAAATTCTAATCGTTGTATGTTGTTTTCTCTGTTTGTTGTATGTTTTATGCTAGCTCCTTGCTAGTTTTAGATTAATGAAATATGCTCTTTTAAAAAAAATAAAAATTAATATGTTTGTCAAACCACTAAAAAGCTTGCAAGATAATAGGAGAGTATAATTAATACTCAACATATAAGTATCGTAGAACCTTTGTAAATTGGATTCTTTATAAAATAAATTTGATCCTTTAAAGCTAAACCAAACGAAAAGAATATGAAAGTCTATGAACATATTTTTAACTCTTTTATATAACTTACACGTACAATGATTGAAAGTATCTGTTATTTCTTGAGCATTCTGCACTTTGATTTAGACTGCAAACGAGCTGAGCTGAGCTGAGTCGAGTCGAGTCGAGTCAGGGTGGTCTCGGGCTCGGCTCATTTGAAAACCAAGGTGAGCAAAGGCAGCCAGAGTGGGCTCGGCTTAACTAGCTGAGCCGACCGGAGCCTGCCCGTTTAGCTTAACTAGATCAAATTTCGGGCTCGGGCTCGGGTCATTTACAAACGAGTCGAGTCAACTCGTGAGCCAGTTTGTTTATTTTTTTAATTATTATTTACACATATTAAAATATATAAAAACAAATAATAATATTTTTTTATATTTGATTATCTTAAATCATTCAAAGAATAATTCGAGATGAGTATAATAAAGACTATGATCATCTTTTATATTTATATGCTTTGTTTTTATTTAGAAAATATCAAAATGATCATATATTAATGGTCTATGTAAATAATATATTATAATTTTGGTTTACAATATGTCTAAATTATAATTTAGAATTTAATTAAACGGGCCAACAATCAAGATAATGAATCATTTAAAAGGTGAGCCACAAGCCAAGCTGACTTTAGCTTTAGCTTGACTCGTTTATAAATAAGTCGATTTCAAACGAGCTATTTTCATACGAACTTCAAGTGAAACATTAGTCAGGAGGTTTTCAACAATCCTACTTAATCAAACATGCAATCATTCTAAATATTACCTTGATTCTCAAGACACCAATCATAACAAAAGTGTCTAATACTTTCAACCAAATAAATAACCGAATCGAACAACATTTGTGCTTTCTAAGATGTTAATTCTCAGTCAAATAATTAGAAAATTGTTTGGATCGTGGATCGACGTGGGGCTTCTTAAAAATTTTAAACGTTATTTTTTTCGCATTATTTTAGCAACATTCTTTCTCACTTTATAGTCACTTCTAAGTGGTATTCTACTTCTTAAACTACATTTCATAGGTAGAGAGAGAGATCATAGATTAGTAAGAGAATTGATGTTTTTAGGACTTTTGTTACATCATTTACAAACACCGGATTATTTTGTCGTAATTGTGATTGATATCCCTTAATGGTTAGGCTGAGTGTTGTCGAGGGCGTGAAAAGAAGGACACGACCCACATGGATGGTCACGAACACCGCAACAGGGGAGCGTGATGAGGGCGCTGGGTGGGGGGGGGGGGTGGCGTGAGGGGAGGTGCGATGTGGATAGAGCCCCTCACCAGCCACGTGGGTCGCGCGCCCCCTTTACGCCCTTGACAACACTCAGTCTTAGGGAGAATTGTGTTGTTCATCGCGAGAAACATGTGATGATCACTACTCGCTACCTTGATCAATAAGATGTATTCGGTGATCCCTATCAAAGCGAAATTATGGGAAGACCGGTGATAGCTATCATATAAAAAAGAAACATTGTAAAAGTGATATCTATTTTATTAAATAAAACTATTATGTTAATGAAAAGTCACTTTTAGTAGATAACAAGGACTAGCGAAAAATGGATTAGTTAACATGTTACTTGAAAGATTATATTTATATATGTGTTCTAAGTATTGATTTTAATTCTTCAACTTTAACTTGTTTGTATATTGTTTATGTACGGACAGCTTCTTCTTAAAAATATATTCATAATAATAATTATAATTTTTTTAAAACCATACACTTAAAATAACATATTAACGTTTTAAATTCTTATTCTAAACACATTTGAATCACTATCATATGTTTTGACCATCAATACCACCATGAATTTCGGATTCCGATTCGGATATCCGAATTCTTAATAAATATGTATTCTTCAATATTTTTTTATAAAGTTTCAATATTTTTACTAAAAAAATTTCGGATATCCAAAGTTTTTATAAAAATATTTCAGATAATTGAATATCCGAAAATCCTCAAAAACACTATCCGAATCCGAAAATTTTGATATCCGAATTTTCAGATATTTAAAATTTCGGATTCGATTTCGAATACAGATATTTTTTAACACCCGTACCACCAAAACAAAAGGCAAACTTAAATTTCAATTTACAGTTAACTTTTAACCGAAAACTCACTTTTTTGCATTCAAGTATTCATTTACCAAGCTTATTTGTATACATGTTATATATTTACTAGTGAGTTGACCCGCGCGATGCGATGGGTGTCACTGAGTCACTTTTGAAGATCGTAATGCAACTGACCAACTATAAACATTGATTATATATGGATATTATTATTACTACTACTACTACTGCTGCCGCTGCCGCCTGCCGCCTGCCGCCGCCGCCGCCTGCTGCTGCTGCTGCTATTATTATTATAACTCTATAAATATTTAGTAGTTATATACTTATTTATTTAAGTAAGATTATACTTAGTTTAAATAATATTTAGTTATAAAAGTATTAATATTAAATGTAAAATAAAATTTTAATTAAAATTTTAATAAATAAGATGATGCTTAATTTTATGAGTTAAATAATCAAAATGCATTAAATAATATATTAATTAGGAGAAATTTATTTAATAGGGGTTGTTTAGGAAACATTGCATAAAACACATATATCTTGTGCTTAAAAAATTATTTTAGATGTTTTAAAATTTAAATAAAATTAAATTTATGTAATTCTTAAATGTTTTATATAATAATATAGATATAGATATGTAATCTGACTTTGACTATAACTTTTTTTGACTAGTTTTTTTGACATTATTATATTGATATCACCTTTATATCTTTTCCTTCGTTTTAAATGTACCAGATACATACATTTCTCAAACAATATTTAAGTCACGTAGTTACCCCACAATAAAATTAAGTTCTTTTCTTTGGGTGTTTGTACATTATTCAGGTTAGATTTGCATATTTGTTTATTTCAAGAAAACTTAACCTAACAATGATTCATAAAATAAAATCAGAATTTTTAAATACAGTTTATTTTCTATGTGAAAGTGACATTATTTACATTATAAAATTTTGAAAATGATAGATATTGCAAAATTCAAGTTTAATAATTAAATTATAATAATACTAGGTTAGAACTCATTTACAACATAGGTTGAATGATAACTTTATAATTTTGATCAACTTATATATATAAATTTGATTTGTTAATTCAAGTGTATACTAGTATGCAATTTGTAAATTAAATGTTCGATCATAGTTATTTTAATTTTGAGACGGGTAAAAATAAATTTAAGTGTTAATACGAACAAAACATACATAATATAATTAACTAGATTTAGGGGCTGTTTGGCAACTTCTGAATGATTAAGTGCTGAACCAATAAGAGGTCTGAACCATTAAGTGCTGAACCATTAAGAGGTCTGAACCATTAAGAGGTAGTATATCGTTTAACTATTCAAATGCGAATGTCTGACCAATTCAGATAAGAGGTCTTAACCATTTAGCATTATACCTCTTAACCATTCATCACTAGTATAATGCTTAACCATTCAGAGACAAATGTCTGAACCATTCAGACATCTGCTTGCGAAACAAACAGTCTGAACCATTAAGTGCTGAACCATTCAGACATCTGAATCATTAAGAGACTGATTAAGAGGCTGTCAAACAGCCCCTTAGTAATTCGTGTAGTTAAATAAATAGAATATTAAATGCAATAAAAGTTTATTAATTATAACTTCATGTTCTAAAATAAGATATGATTGAAATTACATAGGATTAAGGATTCTATACTTATTAATAAAACAATAACTTTAGTGTCACGTGACATTCTCTTAAGCTTTTATTTTTTCAATTCCCGCCTAAATATATACATGTTCTTAGTGTTAGTCTAGATTCATTTGACTAAAGTCAACTTCTGATACAATAGATATTTAGAGAAATTTTGGAAATTTAACCCTAAATTAGAGCAAATATTTTATTGTAAATTAAATCATACCTGATATTTTTTATTTTTTCAAATAATTCATCAATAAAACTGTAGAAATCATTTATGATTTTCTATGAAATCAATTCCTTGATTGTGTGTTTCCATTAAATACTTGGTTTATATTCGAATCTTGACAAAAGTTACGGGATTTTTTCATTGACTCCTCTCCAATTTGAAGGAATTCAGGGGTATCTTTTTTTTTGAAATGAAATCATACCCGATTTTGAAATATTTCTCAACCATCCTAGCTTCAAGACCCTCGCGATTTGTCTTTATAGAGTCTGATGATATCGCATTCGATAGATTTCATGAATGTTCTTAATGTTGGCTTTGGTTTCATCAAGTTTTTTCGACAAAAGGTATTTGTTTTTTGTTATATTTGATCTTTCATCCTCTGCGATTACGATTTAACCTATCATTGTCTACAATTGTGTTTTTGGATTAATATTATTTTACTTTTATTTTTTTATTTGAAGGTGATTTACTTAAAAATCCATCTGTGAAGAAGTATAAAACATGCTTCTACTTTTTAAACTTTTTTATTTGTTTTTTTTGTGTACTGCCATATTATTATTATGTTTGATTGTAATTCGTTTGATATGTGCAAATTGTTTTGATGTATCTGGAAGTAATATTAAAAATCACACTTTTATTCCATGATTGACTTTGACATCTTTAGACAAAAAAGATTTCTTTTAAATTTCAAAAAGACAGTTCCCTTTAACAGTGTGTTTTGCAATGACAATAAACAAGAGCCAAGGACAATCGCTATCCAAAGTTGGTTGTTTTTAAACATGGATTATGGTCAGCTTTATGTTGTCATTATCTCGAGTTAAAAGTAGACAGAGGCAAACCTATTAATATTAGATAACGATGGAAAAAATACCAACAAAACATCAAATGTTGTGTGCAAATAAATTTTTGGATGTTTATGAATTTGAATTATTGTTTTTCATGATCAATTTAATTTGTTTATTACTTAAAGGTTTTATTTATAAGTTTATTTCATTCCATATTATACATTATTTAGACGTATGAATATTAATAGAGAAACCTACTAATATTAGATGTAGCTAATGTTAAAATCATACATAAAAGTCGACATACAAAGTATTATCAATAAAATTATAACTTACGAACCTTTTTAAACAAAACAAATATTTTGGATTGAACCCGTGTGTTACATGGGTCTTTAGCCTAGTTAACTAATAAAACAATGATATCAACTTTTTAAATTGTTTTTGTTGTTTTCATAAAAAATATTTGTTTCAAAACAAACCGTATTAAGAATATCATTTAAATTTCTTTTAATTGTTTTTCATTTCAAAGAAATTACTTTTTAAAAACACTAATTTTAAAATATTTCTTTTTTATAAAGAAGTTTGATGCTTTAGAAAATTTTTTATCTAAAAAAATTGATTCTTTAAAAATAACATTAGTAAATAGATTTATTTTTTAAAAAAAATATTTAGAAAATAATGTTAATTTTGCTATCTAAAGTTTGATAAAAATAACAGTTTTCCTTAAAAAATTCAAAACATCAACTTACATCCAAAAGATTCATAATTTGTTTTAATTTCATTCAAAAAGTTTTATTATGTCGGATCAAGTTGAAACAATTGATGATACTTTAGATTGAAGTTGAAATAAATTAAAAACTTTCAAAGACAAATTGATATTTTTAAAATTTTGGAGGAAACTGATTGTTTTTGTCAAACTTCATTGAGTAAAATGGAACTTAACTCTTATTAAAAACTATTTGTATTCTAAAAAAATTAAATGATATTATTATTAATAGAAATATGGTGTTGTTACGTGTCCCCCTTAGTTATTTTATTTTTAGAATAAGATTGTGTAATTTATTACAAAGCTAGCTTAGATACCAAGTGTGTTACACGACTTGAAATATTGAACATCGTACGTGAGAACATGAAATTGAGAATATGAAATTATGACGTAGAAACATACCTAGATTTAAGAAGATGGAACCGTGATGTATATTGAAGCGAGGAAGTTGTTTTATAGTGCGTAATCACTCATTGTAATTGATTTTGACTTCGTGAATCATGATGTTATAAAAATGTTTGCTTATACGTGTTGAAAGTATTTAATTTTTAAAATGATTAGCTAAAATTTTAATTTGATTTTAACAAAGTTAACTCTCATTAAAAAAACTTTTAATGAAACATTTTAGTTATTTTTAGAAATAAGTTAATCTTTCTACTCTAATAAAAAGATAATAAGGGGATACATGACATCACTACATTCATTATCATAAAAAATTATCGGCTTCTCTTTCTTATAAAATAATTAAATTAATTATTAATAATATTAATTTAATTTTTTTATAAAATAGTTTTTTAATAAATAAATATAAAAAAATAATCTTTTTATTAATTTTATTTCTTGACAAATATATTTTTATGTCAGTCAAATTTTTTTAGAAATACGAAATATTTTGATATTGATATTTTTTAAAGTATAGTTTCTATACACTAAAAATAATTAGAATTAGAAGTTATAACAAAAAATTTTAGAAAATGACATTTTTAAACAATATGTTAAATTTCTTTTTGGAAAAAAATAAAAAATACGTTAAAAAGTTGATATTGTTGTTTTATTACTTATAGTCCTTATTCATAACTTTTAAACAATATGTTAAATTTTTATTTTTATTTATTCAACGCGTGTAATACACGAGTTTACTAAAGTTAGTTTGATTAATATAATAGTAAATGAGCATTTGTTAAGACAACTATTTTCATATACTAATTTGTAACTTTTAGTATAATGATGACATGCATTTAAATCATAGATGGAATCTCGTTCGGTTCGGTTCAGTTCTAAATAACCCCACATTAATAGCCACCCTTGGCAATTCAAACGAGGTTTTCTAATTTTTCTTAAACAAGCTTCAAAACTACGACGTATATATGACTATCTGACACATATAAAACTTAGGAGTGATTTATAATTTTGATGTGTCCCAATAAACACATTTTTAAAAACTGACCAGATATAATCACTAGACTAGTCTAGTTGTAAATGTGTATTCATTCCATCCTAAAAAACCTGTTAAATTTAATTTGAGACATAAAGCAGATTCAAATTAAAGTATAATCTGATTAAGTTAGTAAGGTTCAAAAATAATAACGGACTAGATTTAAATGATTAATAATGCAACAATTAAAATATAAAAATTTTAAAGCTCGCAACAGGGCAGTTACTTCTCAACACCTACTGCCCACGTGGATATTACAACCCC
Source organism: Flaveria ramosissima (assembly GCA_025215565.1). Taxonomy (NCBI): domain Eukaryota; kingdom Viridiplantae; phylum Streptophyta; class Magnoliopsida; order Asterales; family Asteraceae; genus Flaveria; species Flaveria ramosissima. The sequence continues at coordinate 73,535,530 of CM046035.1, forward strand.
TACCCTCTCAAAACACACGTGTCGGTCACTAAACCCCCTTTCTACCTACAATAACGCTTCATCTGTTCCTTTGCAATGTTTTTAAAACCGGACCGGACAGTGAACCGGACGCCTTACCGGTTCGATGGTCGGACCGGTTCAAACCCGGTCGGACCGTATATAGAACCGGATAAAATTATAAGTATTTTTTATAAATATATGTAAACTAACAAAAAAAATAAAATATATATAAAAAAAACCGGTTCAACCGGTCCGACCACGGTTCAACCGGTCCGGTTCCCGGTCCGACCGCCGGTTCGACCGGTTCACCGGTTCGACCACTGGTTCAACACTAAAACGGTTTTAAACACCGAACCGGACCGGATCGGAGTCCGGTTCCCGGTCCAACCGGTCGGACCGGCCGGTCCGGTCCGGTTTTCAAAACCATGTTCCTTTGTTTTCTTCTTTAACTACGCCTACGTGGCAGTGTCCTCCCTCCTACAGACCTCCACGTGTCACCCCACCTCCACCACCCCCATCTTCCAAGGGCATAATCGTAACTTCACATCCCCCAACACATTAAAAATCTCCCCCACTTTCTTCTCCTTTTCATACATAATTACATACATACATACACTTTCTCTCTCCTGCAACAATCTCTCTCCCCGCCGGCGGAGCAAAGTCCGGCAAGATTTTCCGGCGAAAATCTTTTTGATTGTCGAGAATTTTCACCGGAATATTCTGCTTTTCGTGTTGTAAATGCTGTTTGGAATCTTTGTAAAGAGATCGTAGATGCTTTAGGAATTACTCCGGCGACGGAAAACCCCATTGAAATAGCAAAAGTTCTTGTTTTTCCGATGGATTTGTTAAAGGGTTTCGGTGAAAAGGGTCGTTGTTTGAAAGGGGAAAAGCTTGATGAAGAAGACGTTGAGCTGAGTTTAGGGTTGTCGTCCAACGGCCGATTTGGGGTTGATCGCCGGAAACTGGTGGTTAATCATAATAATAATAATGATAATAATATTAATAGGCTAGTTCGGTGTTCTTCAATAGCTGATTTTTCTAGCTTCTCGTCGGAAACGGAGGATCCGACGTCGCTGACGCTTAATTCTCCGTTAACGAGGACGTGTTCGCTGCCGGTAGAGACGGAGGCGGAGTGGCGGAAGCGGAAGGAGTTGCAGTCGCTCCGGCGGTCGGAGGCGAAGAGGAAGAGGGTTGAGAAGCTTAAGAATGGGAATGGGATGGTGGTTAAAGGGTTGTCGCCGGAGGGAAATTGTGAGGTGAAGAGGAGGAGTTTCGTCACCGGAGATCAACCACGGCGGTCGTCGCCGCCGTCGCTGCTACCTCCGCTTCCGCGGCCGCCGGCGTTTCCGTCGCCGGTGTCTGTTGGATCTCCGGCGAGCGGCGGATCCTCCGGTGTTTCGGATTTGGAAAGTCAACCTTTTTCAGGTATATCGCTTTTGTTTCTCTATTAAAAGATTCTAATATTTTGTTTCACCACGTAATTGTTGATTTTTATATCTGTTTTATAAGTTATGTTTTATGTTAATTATGTGAGATTGGTTTAGGTAATTAACAATTATAAACATTTGGTTAATGCAAACCTTTTGCTGTATGATCGTTAAACAGTGAAAACGAAATATTTCTTAACATATTTCTAATACAAGAGTATTAAAAAAATTTAGAATGAAAGTTTTAAAAAATATATAAAATATTTTATTTACTAAAGTAATTACTCACATATAATTTTAGTTATATCTATATATCAAATAGTATTTTATATTTTTTAACTTTTTATTAATTTATAATATTTTTATTTTAACCCGTGTAATACACGAGGTTATAACCTAGTATATACATGTATAATGAATGTTTTAAACTACTGGCAAAAACGAAAAAAAGAAGGGGCGGTGGCCCCTGGCCCATATTAAGCTTCGCCAATGCGTGGGCGGTTATGTAACTGTATAATTGTTGGTGCGGCTATATATTTAAAATTGGTTTTGTATTCAGGGGCGGAGCTTGAACATCCGCGTAGGGGGGCGGGGGCGAAATTATTATTTTTTAGGGAGGGCGAACTCGATATTTTTCTAAAAATTTACACTACCGAGTCAAAAATCTACATTGTCGCACTAGAAATTAACACTACCGACGAAAAAAAGAGGGGGGCGGCGGGCCCCTCTGGTCTTCTCTATACTTCGCCCTTGTTTGTATTAAATGCGTATTTAGCGCGCCTAAGGTGGTAATTATATTCTATTCTTTGAATCAACTTCTGAATGTTGTTTCGTATGCGATCATATAACAGGAACCAACAAAGACATTGAGCTAAAAAGCACCGCAGCTCAGCAACCCGATACACATCAAATCGTAAAACAACCCGTAATGCATCAGATTGCGGGTACAATCCCCAACAGATCAAACTCGATTCCTTCACAAACAACATCGTCTCAAACCATCAACAGAAGCCTGTCGAAAGACGAAACCTTAAAGATGATGTTCTCCGACATGCCCTGCGTTTCAACCAAAGGAGATGGTGTCAATGGGAAAAAGATAGAAGGGTTTTTGTACAGATACAGGAAAGGTGAAGATGTGAGGATAGTATGTGTTTGTCACGGCAGCTTCTTGACTCCGGCGGAGTTCGTTAAACATGGTGGTGGCGGTGATGTAGAACATCCTCTCAGACATATTGTCGTCGTCCCGCCTGCACTCTGATCAGGGACGACAACAATCATTGTCGTCATTGGAAACTCGTTGTTTGGCCCTTTTATGCGCCAAACAAACATTTAATAAAAGTTTTGTTTATGTCATTATATAAGTATTTTAGTATCATCATATTTGTGCTTTGTAAATATGATGCTTTGTATAATCGGAAGTTTATACAAAAACATGTAATCCAGTCATTATCATCATACATACACAGCAATTCACAGATCATAACTAATACTGCTGTTGTATCACCTTAACATGACGGCGGTTGAATCATTTCAACAGCCGTACAACCTGGAGGGCGCTATGATGTGCGCAACAGCCGGGCCAACATGAAATCAGATAGATAAGCATTTAAGTCGTCATCTAGCAAGATATTGCTAAGTTTAACGTCACGTTGAAGAACGCATTGATCATGGAGATAAGCTGGTGCTCGAGCTACATCTAACACGATCTTGTGAAGGATCCAACAATCAATAGCTCATTGATCGTTTTTGAATGAATCTTACCAAGTTTCACTTCGTATAGAGTAGTTATAGATTAGTTATACATTGATCATGGAGATAAGCTTAGAAGTTGCACACAGACAATTTACCCATCAGTTTAACATTACATTCCCACAATGTTACTCAATTCTGAATCCATACAACTGAACATGAACATATTTCGTACAAGTAAAAGAGCCGAAGTTACTAAAATTTTTTAACAAAGTCGGTTGATTCAACCAACCCATTTATTATTAATAAATTTTAAAATTGTAGCCTAAAATTTTCAACAAAGTCGGTTGAACCGGACTATGAAGAGACCTATAAACAATACTGTAACTTTTTAATAAACATTTTAGGTGTTATTAAACTTGTCATTTATGGTTACTAATCAATATTATATGGTCCCACAAATTAATTTCTTGAATTTGAGGCTATGATTATCAATTCATTACAACTGCAAGTTGATATGTGATATTTAGAAGTAAACAAATTAATGTTAGAAATCTAAATTGATTTGAGACTTTGAGTTAACTTTAAATAATTTATACTATAAGATCTCACAAACTATCAATACAATATTTTTTTTAAGATTAAATCTTTACAACATGAAATTTATGTGTATATTAGTCGGTTTATATATTAATAGATATATAAGAGTTAACTTGCCTCTTGGGTCTTCTAGATTGGGCCAACGATGTGGGCTGCTGTTGGGCTTCATCTTTCTTTGTGGACAGGGCTGCATCAAAAGATTCCAACATCGATTAACAAGTTGGTAACAAATTTGAACAAACACAAGTTTGTGGGAATCTTAAGGGTGAGATTAGATTTGAACTATCCAATAAAGGTGTTAAGATAGGAGAAAAGGAGAGACGTTATATAATTATAAAATATTAATATTTTATTCAAATGTATGATATACTCAAAAATAGATTAACTCAAATATATGAAACCACTTGGTAAAAGTTAAGTCGTGATCCAAAATATGAGACCATTTCTATAATCTACTCATAATAAATTCTAATTATTTGATTGATTGTACTATTTTTATCATCCCATTAACCACTTAAATCATTTCGTACCACGTACAAACCTCAATGTAATATGTAATTGGAAAAACTAAACTGAAATGTAAATTTGGGTTCCGGTCTGGCTTTTAGTTTCATATATTTGGCTTATTGAATAAGTGAAACGAATTCAATTGAGTAAACCGATTAGTGATCGGACAATAAAGCAAATAAGTCGGTTGAAATTGGTTTGGTTAGATGTATTTTCAATCTGGTTCGGTTCGGTTTACGGATAAAGTTAAAAAAAGTTCGAGAGACTAATAAACCGAACATATAAAAAACCGAAGCGCTTAGCCACATTGCACGTGCATTTCACGTGCCACCATCTCTTTCGTCTCTCGAATTTTATTGATGTTACTTACGATGGATACTCAATAGAAGCAAAGTGCCCCACACTGCTACCAAGGTTGGTCACCATAAACCCTAAATATCGTGTTAATTTGCTTCTCTTTTTGCAGATATAAATCGATCACTTTTGATTTCATCATTGATTCCATCTATATTTCACATATGTTTCGTTTGATTAGGGTTTTGCGTTTATGGAAGCAGAATCGTTGATCGTATTTATAAGTTTAGTATGAAATTAGGGTTTTGCCGGCTTTGATGCTTACACTCTGCCACTAGGGTTTAGTATCTAGTACCAAACTCCATTGATGAGGTCTGAATCTTGCATTTTGGTTATTGATTCTGAATTCATTTTGAACCTGCAATGCTGGTTTCGTTTAAAATTGATGAAAAATTGTTCTGTGTAGCTTTAAGTTCACACTTTAGGTTGAAGGATGCTTGTATGATCTTGTATTTCAGGTGTAGATTCGTTTTTGGCTGTCCGAATTTCGGCCATAAATCATCAGCAATTACACTGATCACTCTAAAACAACATAAACTAGCCCAAACAAAGCCTAAAACATATTTAAAACCCCTAAAATAGTATTTTTATACTATGCATCTCGCAGAAAAACCGCCTGCTTTTTAAGTGCCTTGGGCCTTTGACAACTATGTGAAAAAACACCATTTGGTCATGCCTAGATCTCAATTCATGGAGTTCAATGTAATTCTTTAAGTTGCAACATTCATAGGAACCTGATTATTAAAAAACATTGAGTTTTTTGTTAAAAGAAATCATCTGAATAACTGTTTTAGGTATACTCATAATTTAACAGTCATCTTTCTCAAGTTTTACCTCTACATTCATGAGATACTCTGACAAATTTTCAGTATCTACTTTATTTTACGTATTGTCAATATTTGACCAGCTTATTATTTATGTAATTTTACGTATTTTATATTTTCACATATCTTTTTTATGCTTATAAAAATGGACTAGTTTTGTACATATCAAGACATGTATGATGACATATGAAGTAAAGTAGACACATGAAGTAACGTAGACACATGAAGTAAAGTAGATACATGCCATAGCTACAGAAGTATAAACTTGTTTGATCTGGCATGGCCGCATGGCTATTGAGGTCTTAATATAACCAAAACTGGCTATTTTCATGATTTTTTCTTGTTTTTATGGCTAAAACATTACCACGTTTTCTTCCTGCACTTGCAATTCAACGTGCTCATGGTAACTATTCACTCGAACCTAGTTAAAAGTTTGATGTGTTAAGTATTTATACAAGTATGATTCTTTTTATCTGTAGTTCTGTACACCATACATATTTTGATATTTACTTCTTCTTCATTCCTTCTAGATCCATATCAAAATGGCCTTTGTTAGTAAAGTTGGTAGCCTGCTTAAACAATCTGGAAGCAAGCATGTTAGTATGGGCTTGTCTTCTTTAAATTCACCATTTCTCCAAGCAATCAGAAGCATGTCATCTGCTAAGCTATTTGTTGGAGGTGCATTCTTTGTTTCTTCATTTCATATATATGGTGCCTGTTTACAACATCAAGAATAAGAAAAACGAATTTTTTTTGCAGGACTTGCATACGCAACTGATGAAGTGGGATTACGAGAAGCTTTCCAGCAATATGGTGAAGTGATAGATGGTATTTTTATTTTATATATCACTAAGCTCTATTAGTACAAAACATCAAATGTTTAATTTACCGATTTTGTTAGATGTCGACTTAATGCAACTAAACTGGTTTTTGCAGCCAAAGTTATTACTGATCGTGATTCTGGTAGGTCTCGTGGTTTCGGTTTTGTTAGTTATACGTCAGCTGATGCAGCTAACAGTGCGCTCCAGGACATGGACGGAAAGGTATTACACGTGTTTAACTTATAGAAAAGTTCTGCTATTTGAATTATCAGTTATAAATTGGTGGTGGTTTGCATATGGAGTTATCACATGATTATTTTCAGACAATGATTTTTCTATTTGGCAATGAATTTCAGGAACTCCACGGTAGAAGGATCAGAGTCAACTTTGCACAAGAAAAGCCACGCCCATCTTTTGGCGGTGGCTATGGAGGATATGGTGGTGGCGGCGGCTATGGAGGACCTGGTGGTTATAACAGTGGTGGTTATGGTGACAACAGCAACAATCTAGGTGGGTATGGCGGCAGGAACCAAAATGCTGGTGGTGGGGGCGATCTCTTTAGCGGGGGTCTACGTAGTGCAAGCGGGGTCTCACCCGGAGGTGGCAATGAAGACGATGCTGATGGCAGTTTGAACCATGATCTATCAGAAAACAATGGCAGGGATGATTTTGAGGTTGATGATTACGCCAACACTTCAAACAAGTGAGTGTTGATGTGAATAGCCATTCGACAATGCCCAACTGTTGCTGAATAAACAAGCCTTTGTCAATATGTTGTGGCTCAGCCATTACCATTCGGTTTTAGTGTCATCAGGTTTTTAAGTTTTGTTTTCTTGCTTGTCTACATTAGAAAACTAAATTTGTTCTGTTTTGATTTGAAACTAGAGTTCCCTTCTGCTATCAAAATAATAGTTTTTTCTATGGTTGATTGGAGCAGAGCAGGTGCATCGTCATCGTCTAGTGTGCACCACCTGACCTCTGCCTCTCATCTCACATTCTATGCCTCCGATGCTTCCAGTTTTATTTAAGACGACAATTTACAAGCATTAAACAAATGGTTTAGTTATGTTGATGAATGATTACATTGTATAGGAGATATAGGATGATAACAAATCTTTCATCTTTCATAAGGAATAAAGAAGCCGCTTCTAATGAGATACCCGGCTCCAAACATTTTAAGCATAATCATGAGACATATATCATACAAAAGGGTAGCATGCAACGGTAAAACATATAATAAGATGGCCATATTGAGGTAGAATACAATAAGAAACCATACACATGTACAACATATACCAAGACTAAATGAGTCAAGGTGTAGGGTAAAACAAATGTATACCTAAGTATCAAGTATGCTAAAACACATCTAATCTCTAAAATTAGTCCTTAACATCAATCCTATGTCTCCACAAACTCATAACTTTGCTGTAGCTCTATCATATCCTTTCTAATCCTTACATCCCAAATAAACTTGGGTCTTCCTCTCATCCCAACTATTATTACTATAACATATCCATAATACATGCGTTAATTCATAAACATCTTTAACGTCTCCCATATCATATAAATAAATATTGCTAGATAAAATATACTTAAGGTTCATGCCCCCTTTCATAAATGAACTCAGATGCAGACGACAATGAATCCTGCACCCGTCTCTTTGTGTGATCTATAACGAAAAGTTAAGCTTTTAGTTATTACAAAAACACAAATCATAGAAAAAGTTAAAATAGACTTAAAAAGGTTATTTTGATGTTATGCTATACTAATCTCTCCACTATGTGCCAAGACAACATCTCCATACTCGGTGTTAGACAAATCGTAAAGCTGAAACGAAATCATAGGTTCATTATTAAGACAAACCAACGAATTAAATTCTTGGCCAATTTTGGTGTATAAAAGTGAGTTCAGAACCAATTTATTAGAGAAACCACCAATACTTACCAAAAACACCAGAGTAATATTCACTTCTTAAAGCATGGCAAACTTAAAACCGCATGTTCTCATAATACCTTATACTGCACAAGGTCATGTAATTCCTATAATGAAGCTTGCTCAATGTTTAATCAAACAAGGAGTCAGAGTTACATTCATTACCACTGAGGTCACTTACAAGCTCATGACGAGCAATTGGTTAGACAAAGATGGATTTGGGGATCTAATGCAAATGGTCTCGATCCCTGATGGGTTAGAACCATCGGAGGACAGGAGTGATGTTTCTAAGTTGTCTTTGTCGATATTACAAACCATGCCCGACAAGTTAGAAGAAGTTATAACGATGATGAACAAAAAAGATAACAACAAAGTCATGTGTGTTATTGCTGATGGTACCATGGGATGGGCTATACGAGTGGCCACGAAGATGAAAATTAGAAGTGTGGCCTTTTGGCCTGCCTCAATGGCTACATTGGCCTTCGTTTTGTGCTTTCAGAAATTAATTGATGAGCGAATCATAAACCAAAATGGTAAGAAGTGTGTTATTATAATAACTCCGTAATAATATTGCATTTGGAAGTTTCACTATTTTTAACCAAACTCAGTTTGAAGAATTAGCGTTTGGTCTTGAACTTAGCAACAAACCATTTTTGTGGGTTGTGCGGCGAGGTATGACCAAGGAGAGTACACTTGTTTTCCCTGATGGCTACATGGATCGAGTGGGCTCTCGTGGAAGAATTGTGAGCTGGGCACCTCAACAAAAGGTCTTAGCTCACCCTTCTATAGCATGTTTCATGAGTCATTGTGGTTGGAACTCCACTTTAGAAGGTGTGACAAATGGACTTTCTATTTTGTGTTAATTGGTCGTACTTTGCTGATCAGTTTCTTAACGAAACTTATATATGTGACATATGGAAGATGGGGCTAGGGTTGAAGAAAAATGAAGTTGGTATCATCACTCGAGGAGAAATAAAAGATAAGATAGAACAACTACTAGGTGACAAAACATTTAGAGATAAGACCTTCGTTATTAAAGAAAATGTTACGAATACTGTTAAAGAAGGCGGACGCTCACAAAGAAATTTTAGCAAGTTTATCAAGTGGATACAAGAGGATGACATAGATGCCAAGGATGAACTTCATTACATTTTATGTTTTTATTCACTTATATAAGATATTAAGAATTAAGAATATACCCATTCAACATGTTTGACTATATATCATATCTAGTGCCATATAACGGCTTGTATGTTTGTTATTTTCAAATTCGTATGTCATAGGAGTGAATGATAAAAAAGGTTAGTACTTGAAGAATGTTGGGAGAATCATTTGTGTTTTCATTACAAAATAAAACGATTTATAAAAGACAAGAACCAAACAATTAACTCAAATTGGGTTGCATCCCTCTTTACGATTCTATGACTAAATGTGTGTACTCGATACTTTGATTTAGTTATCGTTTTACACATGGTTCAGGGATGAGTCAAATTGATCTAACGTACATAACCCTATTCTACCTTTTGTGCATAGGCTATTCCATGGCATTGAATTATATAACTTAGGGGCTGTTTGATCACACTGACTCAGTAAGATCTAACTGAGTCAGAAGCTGACCCAGTAAGATGTTCTGACTGGGTATGCGTCTGACTGAAACTTGGTTGTTTGATTCGGTATCTGACTGACTCAAAAACCGTCTCTGCAAATCACCACCACCACCACCAACATCACCGCCACCACCACCAGCATCACCGCCACCACCTCCAGCATCACCGCCACCACCTGCAGCATCACCGCCACCACCTCTAGCATCACCGCCACCACCTGCAGCATCACCGCCACCACCTGCAGCATCACCGCCACCACCTGCAGCATCACCGCCACCACCTGCAGCATCACCGCCACCACCTGCAGCATCACCGCCACCACCTCCAGCGGTGTCCGAGCGGTCGAGCGGTCGGGGGTTGCAACACTTACCGGGTCAGAGATTAAAAAATCAAGGTCTGGGTCAGCAACACTTACCGGGTCAGACCACCCAGTCAGACCAATCAAACACCCTGACTGGCTGACCGGGTCAGCCAGTCAGTGGTCAGCTCGTGGGTCAGACCAATCAAACACAGCCTTAATGTCATAAAAGCGCAACCTTACTAGTTGGTTCAAATCCAGCCTTTATTCTAGGACTAAGTGAATACACTAATGCTTGTAAATCGGTAAACTCACGATTTATAGAATATAATGAGAAAATTCAAGACATGATTTTCTTAAGAACTTAAGGGATGAGTGTCTTAAATGAGAAATTAAGAAGACTAACCTATAATACTGCAAATTTGACGTTTCATTGTGACTAATGAAATCGTCACTAATCAGTCTCAAATTTACGACGGCTTGGTCGTTACAAAACGACTTAGCAAGAGCTGTGTGCGACGAATTTTAGTTTGCCTCGGATTTTGCGACAAAAGTACGTGGTCATCCACTACAAGAAAAAGACACCGTGGCGACAATGGCAGATTCATTTGAAATTAAGATAAAAATAAACATATCACAATGACAGATTCATTTTATACAACATTGTATATTAAAAGTTTTAAAAAAAATATCTACCAACTAATGTAGTTAAACAACCATTTGAAAAGAAATTTACCTTAACATAAAAACCATATAGCCTATCAAACTTTAGATTGTCACAAAGGACCACCAAAATTTTTGATCCAATCATTATAATGATTATCGAGATAAGCCCGTGATACCACAACAGCTCTAGGCTCACATATCGGATTTTTTACTCAAATTGGTTAGGGTTTAATCCTCGTCTCAACAAAAGTTAAAAACCGTTTTTGAGCTGTTTGAAATCCGGTTAATTGATGTTCGACGGGTTTGAAAACCAGGTATAGACGGGTGGGTTCGGTTCAGGTTTGACTAGGATAAAACCGGTTTCAACCTATAAGGTTACAAACTAGTTTCAAACCTACAAGTTGAATCAGGTTGGAAGCGGTTTATGGTAAAACGGGTTTGTCATCGGGTAGGGTTGTCGGTTTCAGTTCTCAAACTGGTTTTCTCCTCTAATGCCACCCAACTTAACTACTAATACTTGAAAGAAGATGTTGCGTATGTCGGTTTATTAAATCATTAGAAGGTTGTTTAGTAGTTAGGTTGTTTAGTTAAACGCTTAGTAAATAAGTTGTTACATAATCTCTTGTTACTTTCACTTTCATGGACCGACACGTTTCCTTCCAAGCCAGTTACTGAAATTTGCGCAAACTCAGCATCCGTATCAATATCTTATGTTTCATAAGCATCGCCCGTTAGTTAAAAATAGGTAATTTAGAACTAAATCTTGACATTTTTATCTTAAGGTGTGGCGTCGTCAACTTAGCTAAGCAATAAGCTTGTTGAACTGATTTGGTATCGAGTTGAATCTCCTCCCCTAATCATGCGATGAAATAACTCACCACTTGCTCTGAAGGTAAGTGTAGTATGTTGATAATAGCATATGAGAAATCATGAGGTAACTCTAGTATGTCGATAATAGCATATGATGAAATCACTAGTATGTCGATAATAGAGTATAATGAATCATGAGGTAACTGTGGTATGTTGATTATAGCATATAATGTGCCATGATACTACTTGATAATCAAACAAATTTCTGATTCAAACATTCAATGCTTCAATTAGATCCACCTAACTTAAGGTTGATCACCTCTTTGCATTACAACCGATTCACACCACTGAAGTGCTTTATACATCCTCCCAGTGGATTAGCAACCGATCTTATCTATGGGTTAACCGATAAAGAGGTGGTGGTATTGGTGACGGTTGATGTGCTAAATTGAGTATTCTGTATTGGCTTAACGTAAATACAAACCGTTTATTAGAAAGCAGCCAGACTATTTACTTGCTCTTTTCTTTAAAAAAGAAAAAGTATATATTATAAGAAATCATGAACTCATATTACAATAATGCAACTAGTTATTTTTGAAATGTTCTACTCATTCCTATTGTATTTGTTTGAAACAAACAAGTAATCAGAACATATAATGAAGTCACAGATAAACAAAATTAAGAAAAATAGTTACCAGCAAGACGTGTGTAAACGATGAGCGCGTGTTGGTTTAAGCCACAGCAGGCATATCCTTGAGCCAGGCATCCAATGGCTTCCCGATTGAGTAAACAATGAAGCCAATCTTCCTTAGCTTCTCAGCATCGATAATGTTCCTTCCATCAAAGACAAAAGCAGGTTTCTGCATGTTGTCATATATCTTCTGAAAATCTAGCGTTTTAAACTCATTCCACTCGGTTAGAATACAAACACCATGGGCATCCTTGGTGGCTGCATATGCGTCCCATACGACATTCACTTGTTTCACGGTTGTAGGGCTCATTGGCTGAAGGTGGAGAGGATGGTCCCAATCAAACTTGTTCATTGTAAGATCTCTTTGGATCTGATCCTCGGTAACTTGTGGATCATAAATGCTTAAACGGGCCTTGTCACCCAACAAACCCTTGCAGACATCAATAGCTGGGGTTTCGCGAGTATCACCTGTGTCTTTCTTGAAGGCGAAACCAAGAATAGCAATCTTTTTGTTTGAAACAGTGTTGAACATGGAAGCAACAACACGGTTTACGAACCGGGATTTTTGGTAGTCATTGATCTTGATGACTTGTCTCCAATATTCCGCAACTTCAGGAAGGCCATTGCACTCACAAATGTAAACCAAGTTCAAAATGTCCTTCTGGAAGCAAGAACCGCCAAATCCCACACTTGGGTTCAAGAACTTTGACCCGATTCTGGTATCTTTACCAACTGCATAAGAAACCTCACTAACGTTTGCACCTGTTGCCTCGCAGAGAGCTGACATGGCGTTAACAGAAGAGATTCTTTGTGCCAAGAAGGCGTTGGCAGCAAGCTTTGAGAGCTCTGCTGACCATAGATTTGTTGTGATGATATTTTCTTCAGGAACCCAGTGAGCATAAACATCTTTCAATGCTTTGATTGCTTTTTGGCCTTCTGGGGTTTCTCGACCACCGATAAGGACTCTATCAGGTTTAAAAAGATCTTCAATAGCAGTTCCCTCAGCAAGAAATTCAGGGTTGGAAAGAATCTGGAAGTTGATTCCTTTGCTGTTATGAGTCAGTATCTTCTCAATCGCTTCAGCGGTTTTAACAGGAACGGTTGATTTCTCAACTACAATTTTATCCGATTTTGAAACATCAGCAATCATACGAGCAGCACTTTCCCAGTACGTAAGATCTGCTGCTTTTCCAGCACCAAGACCTCGAGTCTTGGTCGGGGTATTGACCGAAACAAACACAATGTCAGCCTCACACACGTGTTTCTCCACATCCGTGCTGAAGAAAAGGTTTTTGCCTCTGCACTGCTTCACAACATCTTCAAGGCCTGGCTCATAGATGGGGAGTTGATCACTGTTCCAGGCTGTGATACGCGGTACAGAAATATCAACAACCGCCACTTCAATATCAGGACACTTGAGTGCGATGACAGCCATAGTAGGGCCTCCAACATACCCAGCTCCAATGCAGCAGATCTTCACCATTTTACTATTTTATTGTCCTGTGGACAGTAATCATGACCATAAGCATAAATCTACACAAAATAAAGTCCCTTTCTACATATTTAAAGCTCAAGGATTAATTGCCCTAGAAATCAGTCTTATGAAAGCAAACTGTGAAATTCTACTCTGCCCACAAATATGATATCCCAACATGAACTAAAACAATTGTATCATAAACTATGATAGAGTTTGTGCTAAAAGTTCCTATCATGTATACCTTTTTAAATCAACTAAATCATCACAATACACATAAAAATATAAAATTAGCGCGCGAAACTGCATATCGAACATTTTCATCTCAGAAATAGCTTTAGGTTACAAGTCAGTACAGCATAATTTCCAGTGAAATGAAACACTCGGATCTGGTACAAAACACTAAGAGCTAAAAAGATCACAAAGCATAACTCCAATTACAACATCGATTAACCACTAATCAGCACATACAGCTCAGATCTAACGACAACACTTCCGATCAGAGACCGCAAACACAAAATTCAGCTTACAAACAGCAAAACATCAACAAAATGAGCGATTAACACTTGTGTAACAACATGCAGACGGATCTAATCACGTAATCACACAACAGTCGAAGAATCAACAGATCGGATGATGTTAAGCACGAAGAATGCAATTGAAAGCAAGATAAAGACATTACGAAATGAAGTGAAGAGAATGATGAAGATGTAATGATACCTGTGTTGTGTTGATCTGTAGTGCTGTTTAGATGGTGAGTCTTCTTCGCGTTGATTTTGCGAGAGATCTGTAACGAGATACAGAGAAAGCGGGGACATGTATTTGTAGTCATGAAAGTAACAGAATGTACCCCTGATGTTTCATCAAGTTACATTTAGCACCCTTGCTATAAAGTGTATGATAATAAATAAAAAATTAATAATATATTATTGTATCTTAATTAAGCCACTACGCTACGTTCTCTTGGATCTAAATCTTTTCTCAAAGGGAAAGGGAAGAGACTGAAAATAAAATTATATTTTTCGAGGTTTTTAAGGAAAAGATTTCAAGGGAATATAATGTATTTATGTTTTTCTAAATTTGTTATACTTTTAGATTTATATAATTTTACCATTTTTTTAAAAAAAGCTCATAATATATATGTATTAGTGTTTATTATGGGACTAGAACATTTTATCATTTTAACAGTAATAATTCTAGTACACACAATCATACTAATAGGCTTTCAAGCCCTTTGATGAATAATTATATGTATACTTTGCTTGCATATCTATTTTTACCTATATGAATAATAAAACATACGTGATATGATGTCATTGTAAATATTACATTTATGATTTTTTTAATGAAATGTTTTGTGCCAAGTTAAAGTTTTTATTTATTTAACATGACGAAATATGAACAAGAATAATGTAATTGGCAAAATAAGAACAAATTAATGTAATTAACATTTTTAATTATAAAATGCATATTTTATATCACCAAAATATGATTGATGCTTTAACTTGAAAAGTAAGACTCAAAAGTCAAATTGCTTGAAGTTGAAAAAGCGACTTGGTCCGGCTTGAGTGAAATGCAAGGATCATATTTATGATTATGTATTTTTAGTCGGTTTTTCAATAAATAAACCGCAATTGATGTCACTACGTGTTAATATATGTTATTAGCATAGGTAATAGTGTATTTTTAAGTTTTTAACTTTACAAAGACGTTACATTACTTCAATTTATCTTGAGTAAATGGTATAACCTCCCTTAAATCCACCACACTTATATTTTTATTTTAATATTACACATTTAATTTAAAAAGAAGGCTAAACAATAAAATGAATAAAAAAAGTACATTTCCTAAAAAATCTAACATAAAAAATAAAATATTAAAAAAATTAATAATTAATAAAACTTTGGTTTAGGTGTTACTTGTCGAATGTTGATTCGTTTTTCAATTATGTCGTCTGATGTATTTATTTATACATGTACCCTCATATAATAGTCACGTGACTTATTTAGCAATGTAAATTGACGACCATTAAACTAAATGATCAAATATGAAACAAACCTCATACATAAACATTCTCTAGTGTAACTAGTAAAAATAATTGTTAAAATTAAAATTTAGTTATAAAGATATAGTTATTTCTGTAAGTTATTATTAATTAAAATTATAAATACATTTTTACTTAATAAAAAAACAAAGTACTATTGCGAACGTTCAAAAATATAGACAACCAAGTCCGACCTAAGCTGGTGATGTAATTCTCGGTTTCGTATCTTACTTTTGTTTGCTCATTTTCATTCTCTATCAACTTCTTCAACCGGCACGTCCATTTCATCTTCTTTGTATTGACAAATTGTTTGTTGCTACTCTTCCAAAATCATATTATATAAAATTACACACATATACATTACCTTCCTGGTTTAAGTCGACGATCAAGCTCGTGATGGATGTTTAATAATATGACAGCAACATTGCCCAGCATAGCTTCAACTATTCTCAAGAATAGTGGCCAATGCATTTTAAAATGTTATCTAAAATCACGTCATCCGGATACGGCGGGTGTTCTTTAAAGTGCTCACCAACTAGGAGCGTACGAGCTCGTAGTCGCTTGCAGTTGAATGCGACTTTTTCGGTTTGTGGTTATTTTATTGAAATTTGGGTAACGGCTACAACCATTTTGAAAAACATCTCGCCCCCAGCATCATACTTTAATGATGATGATGATTACAAGGAAGATGAAGTTAAAATATGTAGATGAGAGTATTTTGATATGGAAAAATTATAAAGTGTCGATTAGTATTTATAGTGGTGGGTGGTTGAAAAAAAAAAGAAAATTAAAACCTTTTTTTTAAATTAAACAGTCAAAAGACATATCACATCGGTCATTTCCATCTTTACACTTGTAATCCAACCCCCTCCCCCCTTTTCCTGAACGTTATTAATACCCCAACCAAGACAGTGTTTTAACGCTTTCTTGGGCCACGTAAGCACTGATGGTCCTAGGCGTTGGAGTATGCCGGATAACCTTCATCTTTTTTAAGAGTGATTTCTAGACCTTTGTTAGGATTTATACCCTAAATTTAATGATTGTGGGGCTAAATGTTTGATGATACTAATTAAAATAATTAATTACAAATACGAATTCTAAACGTATGGTTTATATATTTCAACAAGATTATTAATTAAAACCTTGGTACACGCACATGGGTTGATACAAATGGACAAATATAAATAGGTTTTGTTGACTTTAATGCTTAAAAGTTCCATCAAATGCTTCAATATAGATAGAAAGTTGTGAAATTTTAGACTTCTATGCCACGCAGTGTTGTAGTGACTGGTGACTGATGAGGGAGTGCAAGAGTACATTTACCATTTCTTTAAAGATTACAACCAAGTGAAAGTGGGGACTAAAGTGTGATTTACCAAGTGAAATTATGATTTACTGATTTCTGATAACGTGTTATCATTTAACAAAACCTTATCAGTTATCACAAAAAAAGTCTTTTTGCTGTCCGCTGACCACCAGCCTTTACTAGCCGCCATCTTTTTACTGTCCTCGCTATAGGCTCTTCACCTCATTGGCTTGATGTAATTCAAAGTAATTTAAAAACAGGAGTAGGATTGGTTTGTCATTAAAAGATATATATAATAACATAAATGAGTTTGTAAAATAGCTTAACATCATCAATTTATTACAAGGTAGCATCTGTATATAATCAAAATCAATTAAAAAATATATATCTTTTCCTGTCCATTGGGGAATATTCAAATCTTAGACAACTCTTTCAATTCAATATTACTCTAACCCCTCTACACTTGCTGTTAGGGACAATAAAAAAGACTACATACTCACATTGAACAAATAGAGCTTAAGAACAATGGAGAGAGCCAACTGCAACAGGAAAATCCCAGCCACGATTAGGAACCACCTTTCACCAGCCGACACAATGTGGTTCCGCAGGTTCAGTGCCACAAACAATGCTGACATGATCCCCGCCACACCCGTTATCACCCATCTGAATATCTCCACCGGGATAACAGATAAGCACTGCATTTAACCCATAAAGAATAGTTATGGAATTTCTCCAAATCTCTTGTTTTTTTAACTAAAGATGGCAACATGGACATGTTGTTCAACGGGTGGGTCAAACCTATGGATGGCAAACAAAGCCAAACCCGAACCCAACAAGCAAACCCGAAACCTGAAAATTTTGGGACAAGTATTCGGGTACGAACCAAGTATGGCATTTGCTTTGAAAATTTGCATTGAGACACGTATGGTATTAGGTGATACCCAGCCCGATTATCCGAAACCATATATGATATACCCATTCATTCAAACCATATACCCAAAAAAATAAAATTTTATTTTAATGTTTCCTTGAACTTATCTAGCAATGTTTCATTCTAGTAGGTTAATTACGTGGAAAAAAATTCTTTTAAAATATGTACTTGATGATATTGTTTATATTTTTGAGTATGAAATTAACTTAAGTATTCTATGATCATAAAATATACATGTTCTAAATACTCCAAACATTTTATGGTGATGATGCTATTTATGTAATTTACAATATTTTGATTTATTTTAGTTGTTAAAAACATAAATTTTTAATAAAGATTATAATGGCAAGTACTAAGAAAAAAAATGTACTTGAAGATACGAATGGGCACTTTTAACAAACTAGCACGTATGCCCAATACTAATGGTGGCAAAACAAACCCATGGTATTCATTTTGGGTCCTTATGGGCAATTTTAAAAAGGAAATGGGTCAGAATGGGTTGTGCAAAAATTAGTAACGGGTCAGGATGGGCTGTAAATTTTATACCTAAATAGAATGCGGGTCAAGATGGGTGAAATTAAAAAAAATGGTCACCCCCAAATAGTAATGCACAAATCGGGTTTTGGGCCGGACCCGGAACCGGGTTCAAACCGGGTTCGGTCCAGTCGGGTTTTTTTGTACCCGGGTATTGGTGAACCCGGGTACGAACCCGGGTCGGGTTCACTTGCGGAAAAACCCTACCCGCCATACCCGGGTAGGGTCGGGTCGGGTCCGGGTCGGGTCCGGAACCGGGTCCAATACCGGGTTTAGTTTATTTTTTCTAATTTTTTTTTTGTCCAATACCGGGTTCAATATCGGGTCCAAAACCGGGTTCACTTCGGGTTTAGACCGGGTCGGGTCGGGTCCGGGTAGGGTCGGGTTTTAGAAATTCAAAAAAAAACCCAAACCGGGTTGAAACCGCCGGTTTATTCCGGGTACGAACCGGGTACACCCGGTACCGGGTTGTACCCGGACCCGGGTCCGGGTCGGGTACGCCGGGTCGGGTCCGTACCCGGTTTTTTTGTGCAAGTCTACCCCCAAAGTCAAAACCACTGGACCATCAAACTATTATTGAGTGCTTTAAAAGATCTCGGTTACACATTCTTTGTCTCATGTTTGTTCTTAGACGATACTAGTTTACATGAGGTTTTAAATGTTTAATTAATATTTGAAACAACTTTTATTTGTAGTTTATATATTTTATGGTTTGTGTTGGAAAATTGAGAATTTTGATATTTTTGGATTTGACCCGTCCTGACCCGACCCATCCTGACCCGAACCCATTCTGACCCGAACCCATCCTGACCCGTTTCTTACTTGAACCCATCCTGACCCGCACCCGTCCTGACCCGAACCCATCCTGACCCGACACCTAACCCGACCCGACCCGCCCATTTTGCCAGGTCTACCCAATACGCATGGGTAAGGTCGATACCCGATGGGTAGTTACCCAAAAGTTACCCGGCGAATATTGGACTGGGCATAAGGCAAGGTTTTACAATCAGGTATGTGATTGGGATTACTAAAACCCCTCATTGTCGTCCCTAGTCAAACCTGTCATTTTTTTGTAAGATTGGGTTGAGATTTTGTAGTCTCTAAATAACTAGTGTGGTCAATATGATCGAAATAACACATTTGTTATAAAAATTTTATTTTTTATAAACTGATTAACGAGGGTTTATGCATCAAAACTACTTTAGAAGACTTTACACCTTTACCTTTCTACCTATATTTTTTCTATTTCACTTGTAATAGGTAAAGCATAATCTGGACCGACCCATTCATTAGTAAACATGTCAAAATTGCCACCTCTATTTTCAACCCTAGATAATAAAAGACACTATAGAAGAAAACTTACCATAGCTGGAATGAAGACAAACAGCGAGTATCCATATAGACAGAACAGCTGGACGAGGGTCGACGGTGCGGAGAAGTACTTAAGAATTACATACAAACATAGAGGGACAACAAGGACATAGCCATAGAACACACCAGCAGACCATGTTACCAGATTAATATCATAGTTCCACTCTTTATGTTGTAACTTGTGAGCCAAGTAAGTCGCAAATGTACTGATAGAAGCTGCTACAAAGATTAAGGTAGTGCATATCCAGAAAGGTCCATACCTGATCATATTTGTAATTAAAGATTTGAATTTGTTATTAGAAAAAATAAGACGCAAGTTTTCATAAAAGAACACCACATAAAAAGCAAGTTTTTGTAATTTTCACTTTAAGAAATACGAATATGATAATTTTAATCTCAATAATAAATTAATAATTAACTTACAAATCTGGGTTGCTAGCAGTTTTCTCATTGAAGCTCCCACCAAAAGGCAAGAGGGAATCTTTGATCCTTCCTAAAACATCAGATGTGTCGACATCAAAATAAGGCCGATAAGCTGCAACGGTGAATATCTTGAACCAACCACCGCCACTTGATGGTGAGTCTGGTGAACCAGATACTGGCTTTGAGAATGTATCTGTGATAGAGGTCAATTATCATCCCTTAAAGGACACAAAAACAGATATGCTGAAGTATAACCAAACAATAAACAGGAAAACAGAAAGGAAAGAAAATTGGTACATTAGAAATGCAGGCCTTGAAAAAAAAAACAAACTTAAGCAGACATCCCAATTACCATCAGGCTGTCACAAAATTTCCCTCCTTCAAAACCTGTCAATTTTTTAGCTGTAATACTGCTTTCAAGACCTTGACAAACTTGATTATGACTTCTATGATATGGTGTTCGGAAGATGAATTTGCAACTTTTTCTTTACCAGGTTAGCTTAGCGAAGAATGATAATGTCCAAACCGGTATGTTTACCCCTCAGAGTCCAGGTCAGTAGCCTTTTAAGTACGTTAGTAAGCAGGGAAGTCAGTATATTTAATAGACGTACTCCAATGAGTATGATTATAATCCTTCCCTTGAGTGGCAATTTTTATAAAAGAGTAAATGGAAATCAGCAACACAATGTCACAATGTAGGATATACATCTCTAACCTATTGGATTCAGCAGCACTAAAGAAGGTTTCTTTACAAATTTTCTTTACGTACCCAAAAACCCTTGCCTGTGCTTCACTCCCTCGCTTCTACATGCAATATAATCCTACTGCCCATCTATGTGTGCTTTAACAGACTTTACTCGATCACAGACAAGTGCTCTACCATCTATACTAGGTAATCGAAGGCAGGAGCAAAGGGCTCGAATGTCACCTAGACACAAGGCGTAAAATAAAAGCACATGTGTAAGACAAAATAAAAGCAAATGGCTTCTCCAGCTCTCTCCAGACTCCAGAGCTGCAGTTAAAGTTGCATATTCATGTGCAATTTAGGGTATGTTTTTGTCTATCATTCATGAAAGACCAAGTCTGAAACTAATCTCCCAGTGCTTCTCTAGCATTCTGTAGAGCTGCAGCTACACAACTTCCTCTCTTCCCATTTTGTTCTATCTACATCCTTTCTTTCAGCTTTGGATCTTCTTCAGTCCGGTTTTGGCGGCTACGCCTATGCCTGGACCGATGCAAGCAACTCTGCTGTGCTTGTTCAAGACGGTCCCCCTGTTCTCGGTGCGCTTCTTTCATCTTTGACTACATAGTGTCTATAGACTTAAGTATCTCATTAAGATACACAAATCAGCGATGCCTCCTTCAACTAATCACCTTATGCTTGAAATAGCATCAATTCATATCCATGGGTAAAGGTCATGACACCAAGAGCATTCTCTAAGTTATTCTTCTTCTCTTGGGTCCAACATCATAACCAACAATTCTTTGAAACCAGCCTTGCATATCAAAAGATCCCATCCCTGAGTCTAAAAGACAAAACTTTTATTGTTGGTAGCTTAAAGGCTTTAGAACATGACTTTTGCTAATTGCTATCCAACTGACTTATGCTTCAACCTCAAAAAACCAAGGCATGTATGCACCCCTTACATTTCAAAATGCCATCAATCTAAGCTCCTAAGAACATTATAACCATTTAAAGTAATCAAACTAGATAAGATCCATATCCTTTAGAGGATAGCAAAACTACACTAACCAATGTCAATAACATTGCTCTAAAAAAATAAGTCAAAACAAATCACATTTTAAGAGAATCAAAACACACACACCATCGGCATCACGAGGCGGTCCAGCCGCTGCCGAGATCTTCCCTTGCGCTCCAGACGGAGGAAACGTTTGTAGAGTCGTATCTGCAACAACAATTCACTCATCTCTTACAACAAATTCACCTAAAAACGAAGAAATCCACATGAACACAAAGAAGCAAGGGCGTAACGCGTGAAACATGAAAGTACCGTTGAATTTCACAGAAACTTGCGCCGGAGGAGAATCCGAAACAGCCTGCAAATCGATTAAAACGTGAAATTAGGGTTCAGATCTGGCATCAAAAGAGATAAAACACAATTGAATTAGAAGATAAGAAGATTTACAGGAACAGATCCAGAAACATTCTGGTTGTCAATGGTTGTATAATTTCCGGACATCATCTTTCGTTCCTCTGTCCGTATGAAGTAATCTGGAGATGATTATTGTTAATCTAATTATCTCCGATGATATGTCGTCGGCGATTAGCTCCGGTGATCGGTCGGTCGGCCGGAGGAACAGATCTGTGTTCTTCTTTGTATGAGTCTATTACGCCACCAGCTTATACGTCTTAATCACGAGAACCTCCGGTGGGTCGGTGGAGACTATCACGCCAAATTTATTATTATTTATTTAACGGCATCACGCAAATAAATAATTATTGAATAGAGGATGCACTAATTTTTACTTTTTTTTTATTTAAGGTTTTAATTGATCTGAGTTTGTAGAAGTGATATGAAGATGGTGTGATTAAAAATATATTGATAAGAATGTATACGACGATAGACTTAATTTTTATATGGAATACAATTCTAATATTTAATCAATTGTCAAAGCAAGGATTGGTGCAAGAATATGCAAATCATGTATTGGTCTCATGTATGTTTTCGAGGAATATTTGATGGTAGGTATGTGTATGATTTAGAATCTCTATTTGATATGTATTTCAAACCAGGCCTGGGTCGACTCAATTAGTCGGTTAGCTTAGTCACTTACCCAAGATAGAGGAGCTAATCATGGGTTACCAGAATTAGAGGAGCTAATCGTGGGACAGTTTTACCTTTCTTGTTTTTATAGTACTTTAGAGATGTAGGGAGGAAGGGATCGATGATTGTTCATCAACTAGGGTTTTTACTTTGTAATTGGAGATTTAGTCTATCTCGAATCAGACTTTTTAATCATAAATCTAAGCTTTCGATTTCCGGTATCTATTATTTGGTTCCATTGTCGGGAACATTTCGATGGCACCATCTACCCGGAGCAACCTTGAAGACAACGACACTCACCCTGATCTTGTCGCTGCCCAATTAGCCGGGATTGCATACCGAATCGAGTCCATAGTGTTGCAATTGAAGAGTGATGTTACAGAAATCAAGGAGGCTTGGATGGTCAAGAAGCTTGACCAGGATGCTAAAGCTGACTCAACAAGCAAAAATAAGAATTCATTTGCCACTATAAAACCTAAAGATGTTGATGCGGTGGTAGAAAAAGACATGGGAGTTCAAACTTTAAAGGTGGAACATGCAGCTAAAGGTTGCGAATCAAGTGAATTTCACGTAGATCAAGGGCTAAATGCGAGTTATTCTAATACAAGCAATGAAATCACGGCAGCTCATATCAAGGTTACAAATTCCACGGTAGAAGTTTTAACCACAGGGGTGCCCCAAGCGCATACTGAAGAGGGTGTTTTACATGCAATTTCAGAATTTTTATATGAAGAAACTCACATTGAGAGAGCGGAGGATGCAGGAATGGATAGTGACAAAGTACTCTGTTGGAAAGATGAAATACCATCCATTCAAGAAGACTAGAAAAAGGTGAACCCTACATATCTCTCAAATGTTGAAGTGCAAGAACCAGAAGCATTAGAGCCTACCTTGGGACCTGAACAGTGGAATGAAACATATGTTTCACTACAGCAATCGTGTTATCTCCGCCCACCCGAAAACGAAGGAAAGTTTCATGTTTCTAATTTAGTCGGGTCTTTTGAAGCTTTGAAATACAAGAAAATTGTCCACCAGCCTACAATCGAGTGGCTTATTGCTTGGCTCAATAATCCCCTCCTTTCAACTTGAGGACAAGTCAATTTTCAGGGGCGGAAGTATTGATATGTATCCCAAACCAGGCCACCTTGGGTCAACACAATTAGTCGGTTACCTTAGTCACTTACCCAAGATAGAGGAGCTAATCGTGGGTTACCAGAATTAGAGGAGCTAATCGTGGGACAGTTTTACCTTTCTTGTTTTTATAGTACTTTAGAGATGTAGGGAGGAAGGGATCGATGTATTGTTTATCAACTAGGGTTTTTACCTTGTAATTGGAGATTTAGCCTATCTTGAATCAGGCTTTTTAATCATAAATCTAAACTTTCGACTTCCGGTATCTATTACTATCCTAACTTATTTTGGCTCGATCGCAAGCCTATTGAAAATGGTTAAAGTTTATTTTTTCTTGTGCATGGAGAGCGGGTTTGGAGAGAATACCCACAATGGTTGAAGGAGTATTCCAATCAATGAGATCTCAATTCAGTTCGGGAGCTGTTTGATGCTATTAACAAGTTTGATGTCATATAGGATCTAAAGAAGTCATTCATTTATTGTTAGGGCATCTTGATGGTTCATACGATAGAGAAGAAATGATAAGGTTTTCAATTCTATATATCAGTCCGCGAAGGTGATATTGGGCGAAATAAAGACTGTTTTTCAAATATGTTAATCGAGTTTGGCTCTAATTTCTTGCTAGAGCTAATCTCTGTTGGTTTTCTATAGTTGTTGGCGGGTTTTTTTAATAACAACACGAATTCTCAAACGTTATGTATCATTTTAGTGGTTGTTTTATTATAACACATCATCTCAAACCTTATTTATCATTCTAATGTTAAAATAGATACATGCACCACCTTCTAAAACTAAAGTTTGTTACTATAAGGAAGTATTTTTAATGAATTAAGAATTAGTGTTACGAGCACCAAATTTTATAATCTCAAACTTATTGCATTGATCTTGTGCTTTGTATATTTAATTTTAGGGTTAATAACCACTGGTATTCACTCCATATCTATTGTTCATTTATCGCGACTTAGCGATGAGTGAGTGATCAAGTCGAATGAATGATCACATGGAGATTGCCTGTTTGCGTGTATCATCATTATTGTCATTCCGAATGAAAATATGCATCTACATTTTGAACAACAAATATTTCGACTTTCATAAGTAAAAACCTATGACATGTGGATCAGTTACCTGCTGTCTATAGTCGGATCCGGCTCATGGTCCAAGTGATTCGTCCCTGCAGTGTTAACCTGCAGGAACCTCAGCCTCTATTCATATATCTCTGAGCATATGACCCATTTAACAAGACTAATGATGAAGCAAATAAACAAGATCAGCAAACGGATAAATAGTGTTCGCTACTGCCTAATCAAACCGAAATCCACACACAAAAAACATCTTCAAGCTCTGTATCCGAGCTCGATTAGGGCCATAAACATAGCGCGGTTAGAACATATCCTACCAACTTCAAAATAATGAAGCAAACCAAACAACAATGACATTAACACCTAGCAAAAATGGCAAAAACTATCAAATGCTACAACAAAAATAAAAGCAATACCTTTGAACATACTGGCTCTTCAAATTCTAATTTTTGCAGCCTGCTTCTAGCTCAATGAGTCAACTCAGTACTCCATTTTTGCAGGCAATGGAGCAGAGAATACAAAACTATCATCTTCTTCTTCATCATCATCTTCATCGGGCTGATTCTTTTTGGTCGTATGATGAATTCTGGCACTCAAATTCTTTCTTGGATCCATCTCATTTTCACTCATTTCTGAAGAGTCATCTTCTTCCACTTCTGGTTCTTTCGAAGAAACACCGATTTCTTCAACTTCTTCACCATCACCATTACTGCTATCACTCCCACCACTTGAAACACTGTCATGCTTGCTTTTAAACAATCTATAAACATTCCCATCTTCATCAAATCTCACATATTTCTTCACTTTTGGTTGACTTTTGCCTTGACTTTTAGTCAAATCCCCAATTCTAACTTCAGAAACACCATTGAAGCTTTCATCAACCTCATTAACATATTTTCTATGATTTTTCACACTTGCAGGAAATTTTCTTTCACTATAGCCAAACACCCTAGAACCAGAGGCCTTAATGTTGTTATCCTGTTGCAAAATCACTGATTTCTTACTGTTTTTACCAAATCCAACATTCTTGACTGCAATCAACGTGCTTTCCATACACATTTCATCAATTAGCTCCATGAATCGAATCAACTCTCGACTAATTGCTCGTTTACCATCTCTAATCATCGGATCACTACCCTGAAACTCAAAAACCCTAATCAGATCTTCACAAAAACTAATCAACATCAATGCGTGTTGTTATCATATTACCTGAATAGAATCGAGCTTGACGAGCAAATTCATCGATTCGCGAGAAAGGGTGTGAGAATCGAAGTGGGTTTTACTCGCAACAGACGATTTGAGACGATTGAGGGCAGATTTGATGTGAGCAAGATCTTTCAGATGGCGGAGGGTGACGGATCTCCGTACGAGGAAGGCTCTGAAGTGGGTTTGTATGGTACGGGCGGCGGCGTGACGGAGGGATGATGGTGGTGGTGACTGTTTGCGGCGGCGGAGGGCGGATTCCAGGGCGGCGATGCGGTGGACGAGGGATGAGACGGTGGTGTTGAGTGGTGGTGGGGTTTCTTGAACGTCATCGTGGTGGTAGTACTTTCGGAAAAGATGGTGTTTTTGGTGGGTTTGAGGGGGAGGCGGAGGAGGGTAGTGGTTGTGGTGGTTTTGCGGTGGTGGGTAGTGGTGGATTTGGGGGTGTTGGTGGTGATGATGGGAGGAGGTTGAGTGGATTAGTGGGTCTGATGGTGGTGGTGGTGGGTGGTGGTATGGAGTGGTGGTGTAACACATGGTGCAGTAGCAGGTGGTGGTGGTGGTGGTGGATGGGGTGGGGAGGCAGTGGCATTGGTGGTGGTGGTGGTGGTTGGTGGCCATGGGGAATCTGTATTGGGGAAAAGGTGTTGAGAAAAAGAGAATGGCGTTAGGTTTTATTTGGCTCCTAGAAGGGATTTTGTCTCTTTGTTGCTTGTTAGTATAAAACTAGTATTAAACCCAACGTGTTGCTACTGAAGCGTTAAACCGTGTCAATTATTACCAATGACAAACCACGACTAATGATTATTAACACCGAAAAAACTTGTACAAACAAGAAATAAAAAACGAAAAATATTAAGAATAAACGAAAAGAAAGGTAGAAGTTAAAACGTTGAACCACACACGTGAAATGTAAAACATAGAAAACAATAACTAAGTCGATCTAGAATCTGTGATTTACAATGGAGCCGTTAAACTAAAAAAAATAGGTGTAAAAACATTAAATCACACACGCTTGTTAAGAAGTGTTAACTCGCAAATTCTAAACCTACATAAAAAAAAACATATAAGAACCAAAGTTGAAAGTAAATAAGTATCGGGGTTAAATTATAAAAATAAAAGGTTGGAAGTAAAAAAATAAAAGATTAGAAAGAAAAAAACAAATGAAGTACAACCAAGAAGTCAAAGGTACAACTAACAATGCAAAATAAAATTAGAAATTAGCATATAGTTAATGAATTGCTCACCAAGTTGTTGGGTACAACTCACTAAACCTAAGAGTACAACTCATTCATACACAACACACTTGATAAGCATAATATACAACATGACAATGCGTAGACCACTTGATAAGTAGTAATATATAAATAGGGGCGCAAACGAGTCGAGCCACTCGCGAGCTACTCGAGATCAGATCGATAAAAAGCTCGAAACAAGCTGAGCTTTATCGAGCCCGAGCCGAGTCCAGCTTGAATATAAGCTCATTTAATTATCGAGCCCGAGCTTCACATATCGAGCTCGATCCAGCTCATGAGCCTAAACGAGATTTTAATAAATATATATTTTAATTTAATTTATTAAATACATTAAATGAATAATAGTTATTATATATAAAGTTATGATAAAAAAACAATTTAATAATATGTATAATGCTATTTATAAAATGTATAGTTATAAATATATATCAAAATTAAATATAAAAATACTAAAAAAATATTTAAACAAATAAACGAGTCGAGCCCGAGCCGAGCTCGAGCTTGTAATAGTATTTGTCGAGCCGAACTCGAGTTTTAAAAATAAAGCTCGAAACGAGCCGAGCTCGAGCTCGAGCTCTCCTAAGTTATCACGAGCCGAGCTCAAGCCCATACGAGCTCAAGCTCGGCTCGGCTCGTTCGCACCTCTAGTATAAAACTAGTATTAAGCCCGCGGCGTTACAGGGGGCGTAACGCCAATGTCACACTATTGCCAGTGACCCACGACACCGAAAAAACTCATTTTAAAAAACAAAAAATAAATAAAACCGAACAAAAAGTAGACGTTAAAACGTTGAACCACCTTGGCGAAACGTAAAAAACGAAAAAATAAAACCGAAAGAAAAGTTAAAGTTAAAACGTTGAACTATGCAAGCGAAACGTATAAAAACAAAAAAATAAAACCGAACGAAAAGTAGACGTAAAATTTTTTACCAACGCAAGTGAAACATAAGTAAGTTCTCTTGGGCCAACACGTTACGACGGAACATTACGCACGTTGTGACGTGTTAACTCGCAAAATTTAGATCGAAACATAAAATATATTTTTGTAAAATGTAAAGTACATAGGATCAGAGTTGAAAGTAAAAAATATTTTGAATAAATTGTAAAATATTTAAGAGTATTTTGTTAAAATAAAAAAAAGTTAAAGATTTAGAAAAAGACAAAAAAATAAGTACAACATAATAAGCATATGATACAACACTCTCAAGCACAAACCACTTGATAAGCATAAGTTACCACACCCCTATGCACAAATCATTTGATAATTAGTATTATATATAATGAACTTGATGAAAATGTCGTTGTAACTTGTACTCATCAATTTGTAAAGGAAAATAATATGTAAACCAGTAAAAGTTAAATCTATGAGAATTGTATGGCATATGGTAAAAGTTTAGTCTAAGGGGGCGTGAAGTGGAGATGGGAATAAGCTGGAAAAACCCCGGGAAAAACTGGGCCCGGCCGGGAATAACGCGCTCCGGTTTCGTGTTGTCACAACCTAGTGAATTTTCATTGCGATCCACTGGTACCACCATCCACTTTTGAACCTTTTTGTTTTTAAGAAATAGAAAATGAGGAAACAAGAAAAAAGCTGGGATAACACCATGTAAAACTAAAAAAACCCCAGAAAAAACAAAAAAATAAGAAAAAATTAATGTGACGTTGATGTATCACATGAAAAAAAACAAAAAACGGGATGGTTGGTGGTGGCATAACAAGTATAGGTTGCAATGTGGCATACGGGTACGGTGTCCCTGCACCATTTACAACATTACTGCAAATTTCTTGTTTTCATCCATGGCGTCTTTCCGTTCATTACGCAGAAATTGAGGCTAAAAACTCACTCATGGATTCTGCAATTTTCTTTCTTAATTTAGAAATGACAACCATGTTTCCCTCCTCCTATCTCCCCACAAATCAATCATCTTACCCTACCAAATACGTCGTCTTCAATTCATCTGGTCCAAGAATCGTAACAAATCGCATTACGGTTTTTGGACCAATTTCCGATCCATCACCAAGGGTTTTACAATGCAACTGTTAGCAACTCTTTTCAGCTTATGAATCGGTACATGTTTCAATCGTTTCCCCTTTGTTTTTCACCATTTTTGTTGGATTTAACCTACATTGTCTAATTGGAATCCAGTCGTTCCACAAATATGTATATGAAATCAAATTGAATAACAACATTAGGAATTGTGGATGATTTATGTAATTAATTGATTTCTCTTTGCATGGATTAAGCTGCAAGTTAGATCCATTTCATCATTGTCTTAGCAATGTTGAAACACAATTGCATTGTGTTCTAGATACATTTTCTCATAGAGTTGATTAGCTAATTGAGATTATATGTAGTGAAATTGGGGTTTCACGGTTATATTATTAATATAAATTTTAGTTCTAGTGATAATTGGCATGATTAATGTGGGAGAAACAGTAAGAATGGTAGCATTATATTGCCACAAAGGTTAAGTACTTAATGAATCTGCTTTGGTGGATCATATATTATAGCAGGGTTGGATGTTTAGTCTAGAAAACAACTCATAGTTTGACCCAAACTGTATGTCTATTCTCGAACGATTTATTGTATCGTTGTTGAATTTTAAGATTCCTAAGCGCGTATCTATTGCTATCGATCTTGAGTTTTTACCTTTTGGGTTTAACTATTGGAATGTGCTTGTACAGGTGATCTTGAGGGTAGAATCTTTTGTACCGCGAAGATGGGAGTGAGTGCTAGTACACTCAATCAGGATGCTTTAGCTTCCCAGTATATCTTTATACGTAGGCTAGTGTCTCAGAAAAGAAGGCGGATGTTAGTTGGTGGTTATGATCTTGATATGTCTTATATTACCCCTCGTATATTAGCCATGTCATTCCCTGCAGAGCGAATGAAAGCCATATATCGCAATCCTATGTGGCAGGTTAAGGATGTTTTGGAAATGAAACATCGTGGACACTACAAGGTATGTTAGTGAGCTGTACTTTATAAATGTGCTGCACATGCCTTTGTTATTTGTTCAATCCCTTAAGGTTCTTTAACTAAAGTTTTCTTAATCCTAATCACCTTCGTTTAATTTCCCATCTCTCACAAACACAAAAAAATTACATTTTTTCTCATATTTTCTCGTTGCTTACTCATATATTATAGGTTTATAACTTATGTATAGAGGAAGATTATGATCCATCCCATTTTAATGGTCTTGTGGAGAGATACCCATTTGATGATAATCATGTGCCACACCTTCCATTGATCAAGGAGTTCTGTGAAAGTGTTCATTCATGGCTTTCAAGTGACCCGAAGAATATTGTTGTCGTTCATTGCATGGTAAAGTTGCAACGTCTCTTATTTTCAAAAGTTTTTTTTCCTGCTACCTCTTAGAACTCTTAAAAAGTCTAATAATTTGTCTTATTATTAAAAAAGAAACTAATGTTTGTAAATATAACAGGCAGGTAAAGGGCGGACAGGCTTGATGGTGTGTTCTTACTTGGTCTACACCGGCATGTTAGCAGAGGAAGCTCTTCAGGTTTATGCAGATAAAAGGACAACAAACAATCTTGGAGTAAGTCATGTTTTCATTTTATAAAATTACTTAATTCCTTAATTATAGTCTTGATTACGTTGTTGAAGTATCTTTAAAGAAAGTGTATAAATAATAAATTTACAAATGCTGAGCAGGTAACAATACCAAGTCAACGCCGTTATGTTGACTACTGGCAAAAATCTCTTGCATTCCCTGAAGATTGCCCTCCAGATGTGAACCTTCCTGAACCAAGTAGCAAGGTGTTGCAGCGGATTCGAATTTATGATGCTAAAAATGTACAAACGGTCTTCTTCGTTTTGTCTGAAATGCAAAAGGTATGTCATGCTTTATCTAAAGAAGTGCTGGTAATGTTCATCAAGAAAATATAAATAAAATGATCAAAAAAATAGAAGGAAAATATGATTTAATCTGATATTTTTGTTTCATGAGGTCATAATTTATGGTCATTGAGCATCTCTATACAAAGTATACTATGGTATATGTCTATATGATAGTTATTGATATTTATTAAAAACATAACATGTATACACATATATGTATATGCAGTTTGGTTCAGCCACAACAACTGATTTCTCTCCAAACTTCTACTACAGGTTCCCGGACAGCATTATCGTCCATCTACACATAAATTTAAGAATTATTGCTCCAGAAAAATAAAAAATGGTGGTATAGACAGTTTTCGACAGTTATACTCATTCATCAAGGAAGATGACAGTTCAGATCAAGAAAAATCTGATGAACAGAACTGCCTTGATTACTGCTTTGATAAACCATTACAGGTGTGATTACAGAAACGCGTAGTTATTGAATTAATATATATGTCCCCTAAGATTAAAATTTAAAAGTGTATATATCATGGTTGGACAGGTTACTGGTGATGTTCGGGTTACATTTTATGAGAAGAACGTGGGGGGTCGTTTCTTTTATGCATGCTTCAATACTGCTTTTATCGAAAACAACTTGCTACAGGTATTAATATATGATTCTATGATCATAAAAGAAAAACTTTGTTGTTCTCTCATGATCACAATGTTTATTTTATCTTTTAAAATTATTATCAGCATCAAATTTTGAGATTTTGAACTGATGCAGTTTTCCATATTGGAATTGGATAAAGTTGGCAGTAAGGCAAAATCAATAGCAGGTCCCGAGTTTCGTCTGGAGTTGCTCTTTGGTCCAGCTGATCCTAACCTTGACCAGTCATTCTCAGCTCCATCTGATGGTGATGACCCTAGAGTTAGCGGAGATTGCTAAAGTTCTGACTGTAGATTTAGCCCGGGTTCGACATTCTTCTTTGACTTCCTATAAATGGTGAGTGTAAATTTTGAACTTGTAGTGTTAATTTACTGGGGAGAAAGCACACTTCTATCAGAATGACAAAATGTCATTGTACTTATACTTCAAGAAAAGAGAAACACTTTGTTGTCGAAAATGTCAATTACTATCGATCTCTGCCACTTCCCACCGCTGCATATTGATCCACTCCCGATTGCTGGAAGCTTGGAATGGGCCATTTGACACCAAATTCTGTCTTGCTTAGATTCTAGCTTCCCGCAACTAACTTGTCACTCCTATCGATCACCACCCAACGACCTGTATCCACAGCGGAATCCACCCACTTTATCGCTTTCCTAACTGCTTATCTTACAATTGATAACCTGGAATTCACATTTTCTAACTTTGCTTTTACAGAGGGTAAAGTTTTCTCTTTTGCATTCAACATCACTTTGAAGCTTAATGGGTAAAAGGTTTACTAACCAATTCAAAGTGTCTTTATAATGATACACTTGATGTTGATCGATTTAGAAGTAACATCTTAATAGAATTATTAAAAGTCTACCAAACATCCTTTTAATAACGTTTGGAAGCTACATAACCATGGCAGAAACCTATGTTCAAGTCATTGATTTTGCTCCATTTGACATGTTAACTCTTCCACCTCCTTTTAAACAATGAGACCAAACCACATATTCACTAACAAATGTTGTGTCAAGCTCTCGGGCTATAAATCAAGCTAAATGAAAATAACTAAATAACAAGCGAGTGAGTCACGTTTATAACATTACTCACAAGTCAATTTCAACCTTTAGACAATAAACATATATAACTTGAAATGAGTTAAGTTTGAGCGTTAAATATATGTAACCTAAAAATGTGTTAAAGCTTGAGTTTTTAAAACTCAGTATAATATTTTATTAAATAGTAGACAAGCTTTATCCACATTATGATTATGAATATTTATATTATTAATCTTTGGGACGTTTATTAATTAAATCCAATCCTCATCTATGGTGAAATCAAAGATTTATATCTAATTTAGAGTTAATTTTTTTGCATGCACCTTATAAATTATCAAGTGTACATAAAAGTACCTTAATGAAGTGACCATTTTATTTTTTTATTTTTAAATATTTAAAAAATTAAATTTGATTTTCTTTTTGTTTTATGTATAAAATAATAAAATTTCTAGTTTAAATAAAAACAACAAAAGTAAAAAATAAAACTCATTTTCTTGTAAGTTTGTTTATTATTTCTCCGTATCAATTATTCAATAAAATATTAATGAGATCGAGCCTACTGGAAGTGATGTTGGTTGGCTGTTTCTGCAACTTGAAGCAGTTAATGAGCAAGTAGCCAACGCTGGTCGAATTCTAAGATGCATGCATGTACTCATGAGTGATGTACATGATCTGATCATAGCTTTTATTTTTCATTTATGACGATAACGAAACAATAAACTCACGCTTGACTCTAAAACTAGTGCTAACTCTATAGTCTATACTACTTGTTAATGATCAATGATCTCTTAGTCTAGTGGTTTAAAAGTTGGAGATTCGCAGTTCAAGCTTTGACATTAGTGAATTATTAGTTTATTATTAACTTGTTGTTACTAACTTCTAACATTTAACATGTAGTTCAAACAAAAAATACTACTTGTTGATGATGAGATTTAAACTATCAATATTTTGAAAAGGGACATCATGCAATGCACGTCATTGAACCAAAGAACGTTTTATATAAAATCTACTAGCTAGCAATGATTTATTATCATTAGCTTTTGATGAGGGTGGCGACAAGTATAAAAGGTTATGGACGGTGTTTTTATCGGTACCGTCATGCCACATCAGTCATATCCTCCCTCACGCATCATCCCGCACCTTTGTTTTTTTTCATGTTGACCACAACATGTCATTGTTTTATCCCAATCTCTCTCTCTCTCTCTCTCTCTACCAGCTCACACTCTCGATTCATTTTGTCGAGACAACACTCACATCATTAAAAAGACAAAAAAACGAGGTGAAATCATAAAAAACGAGGCGAACCTGAGCTCACATTTAAGCTTTTTAAAAGAATTAAGATAAAATTTTCATTTAAATATGTATTATTATCGTTAAAAATGATATTTTATTTTTCTCTTATTTTATATACACAAATTTCAAAAAGGTCCGTCTACAAAATGATAATTGATTTCCAATTAATGCTCGAAAGGTCCCTTTTGGTTTTACTTTTCAACAAACATCAAGTTTTGTGCATAAGACATTACACCATATATCTTCACCTTATATGTCACCAACAAAACACCCATCTTACACAACCATCTCATATGACGAACATCGGCTGTGGCGGAGATCCGTCATCACCGCCACAACCGAGACTTCAACCAACGATAACGCTCCCACCACGGTCTTCGTTAGACACCTTTGCCATCGGGCTTAGCCCCGGGCCTATGACACTTGTCTCAAACTTTTTCTCTGATCATTACCCCGACACTGACCTTCGCTCTTTTTCTAAGCTTTTCGCTGAAGCCCTTCCTATCCATGTCGACGAGAACCCGCCTACTCCTCTAGTTACCATGATTCAGCATCAAATTGTCAACAACAATCAGGATATGACAAGAAAAATCAACAGGTAAATTGGTCTTTTCTTTATATTAGATAAGAACAATATTAATAGCTTTTGTTAACATAGTTTTTGGATCATCTAACTGGACCCCTTACTGGTTCGGTTCACATGAGTTGGACCGCGATAGGCGAACCGGTTGATTTTTTTAACTCTATGGAACATGATATTGCGAGTTAGTCCGGCTTAACAGAATTTGGTGTAAAGAAACTTTTACAAAGGGAATATTGGATAATTAAATTTTAAAAATAATAAATACGGTCTCTAAGTTTCGAACTTGAGACTCTGAAAAAACTACAATAACAATTATCAGTTAGTTTATCTGTGTGTTGCTATAAATCTGGAATGCTTGGTTTAGAATAGAAGTTATATCTAAATAAAGAGCGTCACAATGAATAAAAAAGGATGATAAAACGCAAGACTTTATATGAAAATAAAATCGTGAAGTAGTTTTGATGACTTGAACTTTTGTGTGTTGATTATAATTTATGTCAAAACATGTGATAAGAGTGGTTAAAAACATTTTAGTATTATAAGTTCATTTAAAGTTGAGTGGGTGATTAAAATTTGTAGTTAAACTCTGAAGTATAGAAGTTTAATGGTTAAATTTAAAAATAAAAAATAAATTGATAAATATATAATGCAAGTTTAATTAAAGTTGAAGATTATATAAGATAATTAAAGTTAAATGAAAATAAAGCCAAGAAAACTTTATGAACAAAATTAAAAATACCAAACTTTTATGGTTAATTTATAAAAAAGAAAATCAAAAGCATACAATTCACTTGAGTTGCTAATTCTTGTATGTAGTAATATGAAACATGACTTATATAACTTTATTCACTCCGTGATGATAATAAAAACATATGTATATTTATATATTTTTAATCCTTTTCTCTATTATGTTATATTTATATATATTTATATATAATACTTTTATTTTTTAAATTTTAAACTATTTATTACATCATATACTTCTTAAGACGGGTCTAATTAATCAACTAGTAGACAACTCAGTATGATGACCAGTTTAATTTTCAAAACATTAGTTATTTTGTAATAATATTTTTTTAAATAAATGTATCGATGGCTTTTGAACTCTTGTTTGGCTTGTATAGGATTTGGATTCTCAAGCGGATAAATCGAAGCCCGAATCTTTTGTAGCTATAACTAAGCCAACAAATGATGGATACAAATGGAGAAAGTACGGACAGAAACAAGTAAAGGCAAGTGAGCTTCCTCGTACCTACTACAAATGCACACATGCTAATTGCCTCGCAACCAAAAAAATCGGTCATTTTCTTGATGGCGAAGTCAGTGACATCATCTATAAAGGTCAACATAACCACGAGCCGCCAACATTACATAAAAAGGCTAAATATGGTGCAACCATGTACCAACACACGAGTTTTGTAAAGAAACCAACAAATGTTCATCAACAAGTTGACCATGTGGTACCGCATATGGTTGCAAGTGATGCAGTTAATCTAAAGAAAAGGTAACTAAATTGTGTCTATTTTTCAAGTTTTATAGTATATAATATCGTGTTAACCTTTTTAATGTTTGAGTGGGTGAGCTAGCCTGTTTTTAGCTTCTTTTTATAAGATTTTGTGATGGAATGCAGGAAGACAAACTTTGGGTGCATGGACCGGGCTAACTCGCCTCGAGTGATGGTCGTTGAGACGAAAGTTGTGGTGCAAACGAGAAGTGAAGTCGATATATTGGACGATGGATTCAAGTGGCGAAAATATGGGCAAAAAGTGGTGAAGGGGAATACTTATCCAAGGTTATGAATTTTATTTTTATTTGCTTTCACAAATAGATAGATATTAATTAGAGCTTATGATTCAAGTTGAATTCAGGTTAATGTGTCCCATGGCCACGTTAACCTCTGGTCATTGGAATTCATTAGATTTTTTCTTATAAAACTTTGAATATTTTCTTATTAAAACATGAGTTAAACTTTTGTTGTGACCAGTAGAAAATTACTTTATAACTACCCCCACCGATAAATTCTAGTTCCATCAGCAGTTGGTTCAAATCAACTAGAATAAACTCAACCGTATGATTTAAGAAGCTCATATAAAGTTGTAACTTGCAGGAGTTACTACAAATGTGCATATGCGGGATGCAAGGTTCGAAAACATGTAGAGAGGGTTTATTTAGACCCGAATGATGTAGTAACTACATATGAAGGCAAGCATAAGCATGACATACCCGTTCGTGTGAAACCTTCAAATCACAATGATACAATCTTCAAAACCGAAAGAACGACTTTATTACAACTGAAAGAAGAGCATATCCCGTTCTAGTCACAAGTTTAAAATTTTAGCTTTGATTATGCACACACAAAGTGCTAGGGTGATATGAACACGATTATTATGATTACGAAGGAAAAGAACTAGGCTTTTGTGTGGATTTCTATTATATTCTTGCAAATGGTATTGAAAATTGTCAATTGATACCAACTCTACATTGCTCTATACTAATGTGAATCTAGAGGGAGAAGGTATTTGATATGGAAACAATATTAGTCTTTCTTATTTCTCAACAACAAATACATGGGTTTATATAAAAAATAATAATAATCGAATACCCTCTGTTTTTTTAGAATGACGACTCAAACATACCTTTATTTTTACTACTAACTACATCAAGTCCTAAACTAACTAATGTTAGAAATTGAACTTTGGTATTCTTCTTAATAGACATCAACCTCTACCTCTCACCGGAACTACCCACTCGGTGATGTCGAGCGATACAAAGCCATGTTATCTATTTATTATGTAACATCTTTGTATCTAGTAGCATTAAGGGAGCGTTTGGTTGGAATAATGGAATGGAATGGAATGGAATTGAGAAACTAGTATTAATATCAAGTAAAATTATGTTTGAGTGGGTAATGAAATATAAACCTAAAGGAATGTTTCACCATAAATTTCCTTGGTTATGGGATTTCAAAATCCTTCCACCTAGAGAGAGAATTTGAAATCTCACAACCAAGAGAATTTGAAGTGAAACATTCCCTTAGGTTTACATTTCATTACCCACTCAAACATAATTTTACTTGAATATTATACTAGTTTATCAATTGCATTCCATTCTTCCAACCAAACGCTCCCTTAGCATTCATAGTGGATTTCTTATATATTTACGAATGTGTTACTTATATTATATGAAATGATTGTTAGTGGAACAAAAAAAATTATTGTTCATCTGTATATTTGATAAGCCACCTGCCACTCTTCACTTCTTATAAAATTTTAATATTTTTTGAAAGTGATGATGAGTAGGGATGAGCTAATGGTACCAAATACCGAAACCGAACCGATACCGAATATATTTCCGGTATCGCATTATTTTTGGTACCAATTTGGTACCCACTTTTTGGTGTTTTCGGGATCGGTACTTTCGGTTCGATACCGGTTCGGTATGGTACCTTTATTTTACTGATTTAGAAGAGTGGAGGAGAGTAAAAATATAATGAAAAATGTATTAAAAAAATATTATTCAATTGAAAATGAGAGAGAAAACGCAGTGATTTTTAATGTAACTATAAAGATAAAGATAAGAAACACATTGTGAATGCACTAACAAGCAAATTAAGGAGAAAGTTGCGGGTCTTCTTAGATTAGGAGAATTATATAACAAGTAAAAATATGTCATCTAATACATGGTTTAGGACTATTTTTACTATAATAAAAATAATATTTTTATTTAAAATAATATTTTTTAATATAATAATAAAAAATATTTTATATTCATTATACTTAATAAAAATGATTCGACCAAATTTCAATCATAACTAGGTTTTCCTAACTCGCGCCTTGCGTGGGGAATTCCGCCATGATCCCAAATATCAAAACGTAAATGCAACATGTTGCGGTGGCATTGTTTGTG
Source organism: Flaveria ramosissima (assembly GCA_025215565.1). Classification (NCBI taxonomy): domain Eukaryota; kingdom Viridiplantae; phylum Streptophyta; class Magnoliopsida; order Asterales; family Asteraceae; genus Flaveria; species Flaveria ramosissima. The sequence continues at coordinate 73,574,636 of CM046035.1, forward strand.
ATTTGATAACATATAGACTAACAATCGACCTGACTTGTTTTCGGACTAAATTTATATCGAACTGTAAAGTAACTCAAATTTATACCGTTTAACGAAACGTGTTATGCTTGACCGGACTCTTTTCCAAACAAAATTATATATGTCGACATAGCCTAACTCAAAACGTATATAAACAACACGTTCAGTTGCGCCGTATGCGACGTGATAAAGTATTACGATCGTCCCGACTCGTTTCCGAACTAAATTTACGTTAAAACGTAGAGTAACTCGGATTTATACCATCGAATATAAACGTTTTATATTTGACCCCACTTATTTCAGAACATAATTTACATCAAAACGTAGGCTAAAGCCGAAATGTAAACCATATCAAAGCGTATATGAAAATATGCACAAAAACATTTTATAATTGACCCGCCTCGTATCGACACATAAACCCGAAACTTTTAAAAATCTAAGAGGTTTAAAGTGACATTTACAAAAATTTTAAAACATGCTATGATGTACAAGAGTCAAAGTTGACCAGTTAGAATGTTTAATAAACGTTTAATAAACAAATTATTTATTTATTATCATTTTTTAAATATTATTATTAGTTTATTGTTATTTTTACTGTAGAATCATAGATGCTTTAATGTATATATAATATAATTACTCATCATGGAAAAATTATTGTCATATCATTTTTTAGAGCATTATGAATTTCTCTATTGCAAAATAATGCCTTGTTGAAAATTTAATTGGATATGTATGTAATTTGTTCAGTATAGTATTGACAGGGTTGTTCAGCACCTTTACTAGAGCTTCTTTGTTGATAGTTTGAAGGCTCGTCATTTAAAAGTTCGGATCGAGCATTAAAATAAAGGTATGTTTCGTATTCGTCCTCAACGATCATGGTATCTTATTGTTGAACAAACAACTTGTGTTTCTGAAGCTGTGGAGAATTGAAGTTATGGATTTGACAAAGATGACCATGAAGGACATATATCATAAGTGAAATAGTTTGACATATTTTAATCTTGATCATTCACAAATTAACTAACATTTGGTGCTTGACTTGACGATACATCATTAAAAAGAAGAGATCAATAGGGAACGTTAATGTCATTACACGAACCTGGTGTTTCGAAGAATGCATGCAATAGCTCTAGGTTTTTTTATAACTTCAAGTTCACTATCTCGACTAAGTCTCAATGCACTATCTCGTAAATTGATGTTTACACATAACTTCATTAAAAACAAATGAGTTGCTAAACGTGTTCCCAACTTACTCATAAATTTTATGAGCTTCACTCTCAATATCTTTTTGACTCATGCCACTTCTTCCTCGATGATGTACTTCCGGCACGTAGAAACCTACTTTTGGGGATTATCGTTTCGTCTTTTAAAACGACCTTTCATTTGATCTTCATTCATCTTACCAAGCTTTTCTGGGTTTTTTTCTAGGTTGCATTGTGCAATTCCTTTATTCGTGACCACATTGAAATTTTTTTATGATTTTTCCCATAAGTGTTATCTTCACTAACTATACACATGCCAACAAAGTGACATCTTCGGTACCATAACATTTACTGGTTCGTGATCGTTTTTCAATAGTTTGTGTGGTTTGAGAACTTTTAGTGACAATAACTTGACTTGGATTTGAAAAAAAAAACAACAAGAGTTTTCATGGTATTGAGTAGTGGATTAATCTATAGATTCAAATAATAATTTGAAAAATGAAGAATCCATGGTTGAAAATATGAAACTAGAAGGGATTAGAGATAGAGAATATGGAGTGGATTAAATGTGTCAATATTAGAGCATTCACAACCCATGTCTTAAAATTTTGTGAGTATGAGTCCTTAAATTACATGAGATGATTTTGAGTGGTTGTGAGTGGAGAAGAGAGAAAATATTACTGTTCATCTGTAAATTTAAGGATTCACTGTTCAACCCTTATAATTTTTTTAATATTTTCGAAAGTGGTTGTGAGTGAAGGAGAGAGAAAAGGTAATGAAAATGGTATAAAAATATATTATTTAATTGAAATAAGAGAGAAGAAGTGGTGATTTTTAGTGTAATTATATAGATAAAGATAAAGAATGAGATGTGAATGCTCTTATCCGGTGCTTAAAGAGAAAAGAATCACAAATTTTGGTAACTTTTATATTTTTTGAATCAAATAATGTTAGATATTTTAGATAAAGTTTTATAAATAGTAACACGTGGTAGATAAGATAAGTAAATTAATTTTCTTTATTTTTTAATATTAAAAATAGATTTTTTCAAACAACTTTCGTTTTTAATAAAATTTATATCGGGATGTTAAAAAAATCCTAAATAAGACGGGGTGTTTAGATTTTTAAAAAATAAAGTATTACAAATTATTAAAGAAAAATCACATAATGGGCAAAAGTAATTGTTATGAAAACAAAAATATATAACAAAATACAAGTGACTAATGGTGTTATATATGGCATGGCGGAAGGGTCACAACTTAAGTTGATGCATCTACCAGGTTGAAGGGTATGTTTGGTTCTTCTCTCTTTTTTTCTTATTAAAAATCCGATCAACTCACATAAAAGTGTCACTAATGTGGGTGGTCTAACGTATCATCCATGTAAAATAACAAAAGTCATCAATTCTCTATTTTAATAAAACGTTATAAATTTTGTCTCATGTCGCTTTATTATACGTGTTTTACCATGTGTCACATTCTTAGACTATAACTGTTTTAAATACTCATTTTCAAAACGGTGTAAGAAGACGGTGGTTAACAAAGATGATGACAATTGTTTACTTGCTTATAGGAAGGCAAATGATCTTCGATCAATTTTGTTAACAAAAGATTGAAACTTTTAACTGATCATGGAGATTAAACTTCAAAATAACCTCAAAAACATTCAAATTGAAATAACCTTGATCGGAGTATTGATGGAGTCCTAAAAATTTTCGGACAACAGCTTCTGACGCTTAGCAAAAAGAAATATCAACAAACTTGACAATGATTCAAAATAAAAATGACCTTGTTTAAAATCTTTATAACTGATGACTATATAAACATTGATGGCCTGTTGACATGACAAATGGTGCTACGATGACCCTAAAAATCATACAAAAGAATTTGACAAAAATGTTAATGGGTCAACATGACCGGTTGTTGACCCGAACGATATGTTCGGTTAGACCTTTATTTTACAATGGCCTAACCACCTATGTCCAACAGTACTCCCCAAAGCCCAAACCAGATTATCGAATCTTGAATCGAAGTGGCTATGCCTTTATAAAGATGCATACACAGCCGAACATAAAAGTGCCAGCCACTGTACTGGACTGCACAATACCTAGTAACCAGGGATGGCAGCAAAACGGAACCCGTGTTCACCCCTCCATGAATAATATGCAATTCGGGTCTCGTAGAACCCTAAACAAAAAGACATCATCAGCAAGGCTAACAAAAGAAACATATACAAAGAAAAGTCAAAACTGCAATTATAGCTACTCAAAAAGCCAAAATGTGCAAATTAACTCACATGAAGATATAACTGATCATGTATATAACTGGTATGAAACTTAATGGTCCTACAAATAGCATATCAGGCATGGGCATGGCGGGCAATAGGTCAAAAAGCCTAAAATTTTATCATGGTTGAAGGATTGGATTCAGTTGACATGTCACCATCTTTTGTCTATTATCTATAGCCTAAAGTAATAAACAACTAATATATTATATACAAGCTGTCATTAGGATCCAATTTTTTTTTACTAAATGCACGTTTGATTACACTTTAGGTGAATTTTAAGCCATTCAACTCATTTCCCTTTTAACAAACAGCCCATATAACTTTTACATACATGATAGATGTATCAATACTAACCTATTTACCTATAAACAGGTCAATTTGAGTTGTATTCTATTACTAACTGTTCAAACAAATATGCTTACTTTACAATAATTATTATTTCAACAATAGAACTTTTGTAATCTTCTTTAGTTACTTAATACATTAATTATCAGTAAAAACTAAAACAAAACAGATAGACAGAAAGAAGTGTTAACTACATGTTTGGACCCGTTTGCTTGATTCGACACCTCAAATATAGGGATTATAACTACAAAATGAAGTGAATATAATTAACATACCCGGGAGGAAGGTGAGTGTCCCAAGTCCAAACAAGCCATATGCTTGGGAGGTGTCTCCTTCCATGTGGCCTGTGAAGATGAATAATGAAAGGAGTAGGAGCACACATCCAAACAAGAGAAGAGAAAGTGCAAGCCCAATGGATTTCCATGGGACTTTCTCCAATGTTTCTGCTGACATGTCGAATCTAGGGTCAAATGTACTACTGTAGTCTTCATCAACGGCGAGACGAGTGTAATTAATGTTCCGTCTAGATGTCATATCTACTGATGTCAATTCTGAATTACAGAAAACTAGTTTCGATACACCACAAGCATCCAGTCCAAATACAAACTCACCTGCTTTCAGAAAAAGTTGCAAGACATGATGCATTTAAACATATAAATATACATAATCACATATACATAGACATAAATAGAGGTCGTTCAACAGAAAACCAATTTTAAGTAGAAACCTACGAGAACCACATAAACATTTGTACATGTTGCTTTAGTTGTGAAACATCACAGTATAACACATTAAGTCATTAACACAGTTATGTAATAGGTTTTATATTGAACGCATTACCCAACCTCTTCCGGTCCTTTTTTTTTTTTGGTAAAAAGAAAAGGCAAAATATACCCTTTCGTATCTAACAACAACACAATCTCAACAATCAATCTAAATTCCGTTGTCTCCATACATGAACTCACAAGCACAATCTCAACATGTTTCAAATTTCCTAAACATCAGGTGATGCAGTTTTGATGGTCAGAAATTACCATGCAATTATAAGTATTCTATTTCATCCAATTCACTTCTACTCTCTAACCTTTGTTAAGTTGTTTCCTTCACCTATTCAATGTTGATTTCAAAATTATGCTCAGATTCTTCAAACATTATAAACAATCCCCAATCAAAGTAACAATTTTCGATTGTTGCCTTTCTATGACACCAGCTATCCTTCGTTTCCCTGTTTCTAATCAAACTCATCACATGAACATGAACCTACCATTTCATCTATATCATTCTAATCCTTTTGCAAAATCTACGTCATCAAACAAACAGATATCATTCACAGACTAATCCTAACATAAGCAGAAATCAATTTTAAAAACAAAACAAAATCGATGAAGATGTATTAAGCATGTTGAACGTGGATGGATAGAACATGTTAATGAGAATTAGGTGAAATAAATGATAAGGAATTGAAAGGTTACCTAAGGAAAATCGACGATTGAGGAATGGAGAAGGAGAGAGATGAGTTGGCAATGGCGGTTTCAGCTGTTTAAATCTGTAAATCCGCATTCCATCGGTGGATCTAACAATTTGTTGATTTTCTTCTTCTTCTTCTTCTTCTTCAACAATGACATAACAATGGCATCGCCTCCCCCCTTCCTCACCGGACGAAACGTAACGAAACAAATCGGTTGGTTTTCTTTGATTATGCTTCTTTTTTGTTTTTTGTTTTGGATTTTGATAACCACAATTAGCTGGTGGTTAAAAACCTAACTCAAATATAAAGTTTATGAAATTACGAATATATCTTAACTAACCTTCTTTGTAAAAACATTTATATTGGCCTCTAACATGTGCATTTTAGTTCTATATTCAAACCTATTGTTTCCTTGTTGTGTTGTCATTAATGGTGCAAGTATGTTCATTCAACAAAACCATGTTGATCTTTTTCAATATCTTATCTCCGGTTTATTCGTTGGGGATGTAATGACTTGTGTCACACCCCAACCTTGACGGCGGAAACGTCGAGGAGTGATAGTTAAGATCGTTCACAGCCACATAACGCTATTAATAATCCAAATATAATTTAAACATAAGTTTCAATTGTACCATTACAAACATAAGTCGCAAAGAAATTAAAAGCATAACATAGAATGTAACAAATCATTCTTATTTCATTTAATTAACTAGGTCCATTCCTAGATGTGCAAGCTTCAAATAGTAGATCACATAAACTTGGGGTATACCTGAAACATGTTAAAAATAAAAGGTCAACATAAAAATGTTGGTGAACATTCCATAGTTTTCAATACATAAGTATATAAAAGATGGCAATTCAAGTCATAAGTTAGTGAATAAAGTGATTAGGGATGTTATGAACAATGCAACAATCAAACCTCGACAAAGTTTTACAAGTCTCAAACGTTAAAAGTATATACGATCAGCTAAGTGTACTTGGATCAACCAAGCAGGCTTGTCTTACCCATAGATCTATGACTTCGCTGGGTTAGCAATAGTTAATGATTGTACATATAATGCCATAACATGGTGACCATAAAAGTTCAACTAACCACAACTTTACAAGATGAATTGCCATAGGTTTACAAGTCTCAAATAAGTTTACAAGTGCAATAGTATAAGTTAACATGTTTCACCCCAAAGTGTGAAAATAAGCAAAAAGGGGCATGAAAATACTCACATGAAAAACTCACGTGCTATAAGTTGCACTAAAGATAACGATGAGAATATAAGATGGTTCCAACGATTCCTTTACGATTCAACCTAAGAGTTGGTGTCTTAGGATTAGGATAATATATGATTTAAGAGTAAAATGAATTAGGGTTTCATTTAGAAATTGGGGGGTTATAATAATTAATTCGAACAAAATAAATAATTAAATAAATAGAATAAAATAAGAATGATTGTGAAAAGTTTAATAATTAATTTATTAATAAAGGTTAAATATGATGTGTGTGAAAAGAAATAATTAATTTAATAAAGTTTTGAACCTTTAAGTGATTTATTATGAAGGACTTATAATACCAAACCTTAAAAATGAGGATAATGTATAATAACAAATTATATTGTTTTATAAGTTTTAAGAATTTAAATAAACGTTTAAAGAATAAATTTGTTAACTATTCATATATAACATGGTTAGATGAGTAGATGAATAACTAATTATTTAAATAACTATTTGAATAATTATAAATTTGACATATAGATTTATAATGTTTTAGAATAATCTACATTTAAACCATAATAGGTTTATAACATTTAAATTACATAAGAAAATAATTAATAATGTTTCTGTAACCTTTGTTATCTTTTATAAAGTAATTAACTTAAAATCATAAGTTTTTTTTTAAACCTTAAAAAAATAATTTAATAATTTCTGAAATGTTTTAATTAACAAATTAATTTTTACTTTAATTCAATAATATATTAGTATAATTTATGGAGTTTAAAATATTCAAAAATGGCTTAAAAAAATAAATGCTGGAGGTCGGGTTCGAACCCGAGACCTCCTGCATTCAAGGGTAAAGTGGTAACCGGTTGGGCTAAAGCCCAGATCTGTTAAATAGTCCCTTTGAAACTTTAAAAACATAAACTGCTTATTTCCCCCAAATGCTCACGAACCCTAATTCGTTTTGGTTTAAATTGAACCCCAAATGTTTAATGTTAAGGTATGTAATGTTAGGGCTTTAATTTCCCTTATAAAATCGAGTATAATGATGTGTGAAACTTACGTGATTATGTTCAGATCGATGAAGATGTTGTTAAGGATTGTCGCGACTGAGTTGAAGTCGATTCGAGATGCAATCGAGGTTGATAACCAAATTAAACTTGTATGAAGCTTCTAATGGTGATGATAAGTAAAAGCCCTCACTCAATTTTTGTTTAAAGTGTTCAGAAAAGGTGTTCGAGTGACGAGTTGATTTCGGGTGCTTTGAGTATGATATGATTATAATTACACGATGTTAACAGAAATGGTTGATGTGTCTGAATTCGTAATCATCTCATGAACGTTTTTGTTCAATTAATTTGGTTAATTGTGTTAGTGATTGAGGCATAACGGTTCGATACTTGAATATGATGTTCGGTTTCTAGTTTGTATGGTCTTAATATCACTTAAAACCGAATTAAAACATGGTAGCAGGTTCGAGTCAAGGCCGCGAAGGGTTAGAACAGTTTAATTGCATTTAATTCGACGTTTTGTTGAGGTTTGGTGGTCGCCGGAGACGTTGCCGGAGGTTGGCCGGAAATACGGGGGTGGGGCGACGGTTTGGGTTGTTTTAATCCAATTTACAATTTGGTCCCTGATGATTTTAGTATTTACTATTTTACACTAGTAGCTTTTATATGAAATTTTAGAAATTACAAATTTACCCCTAGACTTTATAAAACCCATTTCAAACCAAATCACTTATTTGTTAAACTTTATAACAATTATAAATCTTGCCAAATATTTATAAGATGGTTAATAATAATTGTCTTATATATTTATTTATCTTTTTTTAAAAAAAAAAAAAACTCCTACAAATTCTAAAGTTAAAATAATTGGAATTCATAAATGATAATCATCTATAAATTTATAACACTTTCCTTTATAAATTATAAAATTATTATAACATGTTTAAATGGTTTCATAAATGAAAATAAAAAAAAAAACTTTTTTTTATGTTGGTTACATTTATAATCCATATGATACATTAGAATAAATAAGTTTTAATAAAAAAATTTATATCATATGAAAATTCAAAATGAATTCGGGTTCGAATTATAATTTGAAAATTGACGGTTGTTACAGTCTCCCCTACTTTAAGAAATTTCGTCCCGAAATTTAATCACGAGGGGACTAATTTCAAGGATATGAGGAGACTTGGATTCGATTTCGCGTTTTCATGTGAACTCTTGAAAGCGTTTAAATTCAACAAGTTTAATTATAATGTTTTGTTATGCTTAAGTTTGTTTAATTTCATTGTTCATGATCTTATGTGTTCCTTGGTAAAGGGTACAAGATTATTAATTTAGTAAGTTCGATTGATAAACGTTTGTATCTTAAATGGTTCAAGACTTTTGGGAATGTTTGTCACGCGGGAAACACTAAGTATTAGTGTGACACGAGACTCGGAGATAAGTTTAGGATGCTTTTGGATGGAATATGGTTTTCATAAGAGCTTCTTAAACAAATAACTTTAACGGGGTTCTTAAATGATCAACTCTTGTTTACTATTTCGTTGAGGTTTTCAAAGTTTCATTAGTTTAACGTTGATACGAGAATCGTGTTTGTTATGATTAAGGATTCAATTTAGAATGAGAGCATCATTATAATAGGCTTTCGGGATAAGTGTAGTTTTGAGGGAAAGATGTTTAGAAAGATTTTCAAGGGTCATTAAGAGAAATGGGATAAAGAGTTAAACAAAGACATCGTTCATGATCGGATTGGAATTTCAATAATTCAGAATATCGACGATAAAGGCAATGACAAACAGCTTTCCAAGTACGGCTTGCACACGCGGTTCATCAAACCCATGAACACAAAAGGCATGACATAAGTTTTTAATAAATTTATCTTGTACGGAAGATTGTTTTAGGAGTGTTATCGTCGTGCAAGTAGTTTTGATGATAACTCAGAATGAACGTTGATAGAAAGGTTCTATAAAGCTAAATCAAACGTCAAATTGAAACATAAAAACGTGAGAGAAGAAATCCATTAAAATTTAAATGTTCCAGGCTTGGAGCTAAGGTTACCCTAAAGTAACAACGACCCCTTTTGACTTCAAGATTCACGCTTTAGCTTGACTGGCTGGAACACTATCGTCGATAAATCAGATAATGGTGTTCACCCTTCAAGTTATTACATGTTTCTTGCCATTTGAAGTCTTAAAACCGTGGTAAGTTTGAGATCAAGGAATGGGAATACTCACCAAGATGTGGTTATCACTCCTAGCTTGGTGGCGTATTTTCCAAAGTATGACTCTTAACTACCAACCGAAAGCTTGATCCTAACTCATTGTTGGGGATCCACAAGAATAAAATGAGACAACTTACCATTAAGGTAAGGATAATCACTCCTATCTCAACAGTGAAGTTTTATAGAAATAAAATATAACAAAATGAAAGGTTTCACCAAAGAACGGAATTCACACCTACTTGATAGGGTCATTTCATTTGAGAAAAAAAAAATACCATTCATAAAATTTTTAAACGGATGATATTATCATCAAGGTATGGATTTCACGCCTATCTTGATGATCATAATAACAAGAAAACATTCGAGAACTAACCTTTGTCACCAAAGTACGGGGTTCAATCCTATTTTGGTGAGGTCATTTCATTCGTGAAATACGAGTGCCAAATGAAAATAATTAAAACCTATCCTCAAAACAAAGAAATCACCCCGATTCAGGGGATGGGATTTCACAAAACACATAATACAAAAACTGAAAACCATCACCAAGATACGAAATTTTACTCCTATTTTGAAGGAAGTAATTCCATTTGTAAAATACGAACTCAAAAAGGAGGAAATCGTCATCAAGGTATGAGGTTCACTTCTGTCTTGACGATAAGATTTCATAAGAACAATGATAGCGATTGGAAAGTCATCACCAAAGTAAGGGAGTCACCCCTGTTTTGATGAGATAGAATCATTTAGAGGATACGAGTGTCCTTAGTCATAGGTTGACTTACGGACTCTTGCATTGCCTACGATGCGAAACGGTTTGAAGTTTTTATAAAGCTCGACTCAGCAAACGAAGAGAATATCGGCTAGAAACTCAGAAATTTCAAATTACATCAATGTGACATCAACAGGAAAAGAAAATCATGATTGCTAGGATTAAGGTTAAAGTTCGGGATAACGGAGTTAATTGTGTTAGGTTCTCAAATCCTGAATGGTTTAAGTCAGGAAAACAAGATCAATGACGGAAATGATTCAACATAATAATGAGATATAAACGTTCGGTTCAAAATAAAAGGGAAATGCATTGGCTTCTCAAAGTGTTACGTCAATCACAACTTTACGGTAGACACGCGTACCTATCAGCGAACACCCATCCCATGAGTTCCAGGTCAGATAAACGGATCCAACGATCCAATCAAATTTATGTGTATACCTTGCCTAGACAAGGTATCCCGGGATGCAGGTATTCCACCTTTTGGCATTGCATGATTTCAGTTATGGGACACATTTTAAGGACATTTGAAAACCCTAAGTAACAATTTTAAGTTTAAAAGAAAACCATTCGGTTTAGACGACCAATATCTTTGGATGTATTAAGATCCATGTACATGTTGGTCAAGGTATGAAGATAGTTACATAAGGCGCACAACGTATAACATTGTTTAAACGTAGAAATTGAGGAGTATAACGAGTTCAATATTAACGGGAACATTCTGTACGATAGGAATGAGAAGATATTAGAGTTTCGATGATAAACCAGTCCAAGGAATCAAAGATTTTTGATATTTTAAATATAAAGCGGATGGTTCCATTTGGTATCACATTACCATCTGGAAACGTTGACACGTCAAGGTAAATTGACCCATTTGCCTTAAAAACTTGTGATGTTGACCATAGTTTATCACTCATCCCAGAAATCCCCAGGTAAGCATAACTAGTCCTGTAGGATTTATACGATATGCTTGCCTTAGCCCGAAGGCCTTTTGCCAGGAAATCCAGAATACAGGTGTCTATGTGTCACACAAATTTCTTTGGTTTATGAAATCAAAACCTTGATGAGATGTTCATAGATTAGACATAGAGTCTAAGGAATTGAACCCACGACGATAAGTGTAGATTCCACATGTCGTTGAGAATAAGTTTAGGAAGTTCATTTGTCGGGGAGAGTCATAGAGTTAAAGTTAAGTTTAGGGAGACAAGTAACTAAGTTTAAGCATACATAAGGCAATCCTATGCTAAGGCATCAAGTTGCACAAAAGACATAGCATTATGTAGCATGCAAACAACATATAAGCACAAAGGTGTAAGGATCTTTCTATGAGGTTCATGCAACTATAGTCTAGGTCACCATTTCTAATAACCTAAGTCCCTATAGTTATGGGCTCTGATACCAATCTGTCACACCCCAACCTTGACGGCGGAAACGTCGAGGAGTGAGAGTTAAGATCGTTCACAGCCACATAACGCTATTAATAATCCAAATATAATTTAAACATAAGTTTCAATTGTACCATTACAAACATAAGTCGCAAAGAAATTAAAAGCATAACATAGAATGTAACAAATCATTCTTATTTCATTTAATTAACTAGGTCCATTCCTAGATGTGCAAGCTTCAAAGAGTAGATCACATAAACTTGGGGTATACCTGAAACATGTTAAAAATAAAAGGTCAACATAAAAATGTTGGTGAGCATTCCATAGTTTTCAATACGTAAGTATATAAAAGATGGCAATTCAAGTCATAAGTTAGTGATTAGGGATGTTATGAACAATGCAACAATCAAACCTCGACAAAGTTTTACAAGTCTCAAACGTTAAAAGTATATACGATCAGCTAAGTGTACTTGGATCAACCAAGCAGACTTGTCTTACCCATAGATCTATGACTTCGCTGGGCTAGCAATAGTTAATGATTGTACATATAACGCCATAACATGGTAACCACAAAAGTTCAACTAACCACAACTTTACAAGATGAATTGCCATAGGTTTACAAGTCTCAAATAAGTTTACAAGTGCAATAGTATAAGTTAACATGTTTCACCCCAAAGTGTGAAAATAAGCAAAAAGGGGTATGGAAATACTCACGTGCTATAAGTTGCACTTAAGATAACGATGAGAATATAAGATGGTTCCAACGATTCCTTTACGATTCAACCTAAGAGTTGGTGTCTTAGGATTAGGATAATATATGATTTAAGAGTAAAATGAATTAGGGTTTCATTTGGAAATTGGGGGGTTATAATAATTAATTTGAATAAAATAAATAATTAAATAAATAGAATAAAATAAGAATGATTGTGAAAAGTTTAATAATTAATTTATTAATAAAGGTTAAATATGATGTGTGTGAAAAGAAATAATTAATTTAATAAAGTTTTGAACCTTTAAGTGATTTATTATGAAGGACTTATAATACAAAACCTTAAAAATGAGGATAATGTATAATAACAAATTATATTGTTTTATAAGTTTTAAGAATTTAAATAAACGTTTAAAGAATAAATTTGTTAACTATTTATATATAACATGGTTAAATGAATAGATGAATAACTAATTTTAATTATTTAAATAACTATTTGAATAATTATAAATTTGACATATAGATTTATAATGTTTTAGAATAATCTACGTTTAAACCATAATAGGTCTATAACATTTAAATTACATAAGAAAATAATTAATAATGTTTCTGTAACCTTTGTTATCTTTTATAAAGTAATTAACTTAAAATCATAAGTTTTTTTTAAACCTTAAAAAAATAATTTAATAATTTCTGAAATGTTTTAATTAACAAATTAATTTTTACTTTAATTCAATAATATATTAGTATAATTTATGGAGTTTAAAATATTCAAAAATGGCTTAAAAATAAATGTTGGAGGTCGGGTTCGAACCCGAGACCTCCTGCATTCAAGGGTAAAGTGGTAACCGGTTGGGCTAAAGCCCAGATCTGTTAAATAGTCCCTTTGAAACTTTAAAAACATAAACTGCTTATTTCCCCCAAATGCTCACGAACCCTAATTCGTTTTGGTTTAAATTGAACCCCAAATATTTAATGTTAAGGTATGTAATGTTAGAGCTTTAATTTCCCTTATAAAATCGAGTATAATGATGTGTGAAACTTACGTGATTATGTTCAGATCGATGAAGATGTTGTTAAGGATTGTCGCGACTGAGTTGAAGTCGATTCGAGATGCAATCGAGGTTGATAACCAAATTAAACTTGTATGAAGCTTCTAATGGTGATGATAAGTAAAAGCCCTCACTCAATTTTTGTTTAAAGTGTTCAGAAAAGGTGTTCGAGTGACGAGTTGATTTCGGGTGCTTTGAGTATGATATGATTATAATTACACGATGTTAACAGAAATGGTTGATGTGTCTGAATTCGTAATCATCTCATGAACGTTTTTGTTCAATTAATTTGGTTAATTGTGTTAGTGATTGAGGCATAACGGTTCGATACTTGAATATGATGTTCGGTTTCTAGTTTGTATGGTCTTAATATCACTTAAAACCGAATTAAAACATGGTAGCAGGTTCGAGTCAAGGCCGCGAAGGGTTAGAACAGTTTAATTGCATTTAATTCGACGTTTTGTTGAGGTTTGGTGGTCGCCGGAGACGTTGCCGGAGGTTGGCCGGAAATACGGGGGTGGGGCGACGGTTTGGGTTGTTTTAATCCAATTTACAATTTGATCCCTGATGATTTTAGTATTTACTATTTTATACTAGTAGCTTTTATATGAAGTTTTAGAAATTACAAATTTACCCCTAGACTTTATAAAACCTATTTCAAACCAAATCACTTATTTGTTAAACTTTATAACAATTATAAATCTTGCCAAATATTTTTAAGATGGTTAATAATAATTGTCTTATATATTTATTTATCTTTTTTTTTTAAAAAAAAAAACTCCTACAAATTCTAAAGTTAAAATAATTGGAATTCATAAATGATAATCATCTATAAATTTATAACACTTTCCTTTATAAATTATAAAATTATTATAACATGTTTAAATGGTTTCATAAATGAAAATAAAAAAAAATCTTTTTTTTATGTTGGTTACATTTATAATCCATATGATACATTAGAATAAATAAGTTTTAATAAAAAAAAATTTATATCATATGAAAATTCAAAATGAATTCGGGTTCGAATTATAATTTGAAAATTGACGGTTGTTACAACTTGTAGAATATAGACCAATAAAAAAGTTAGATGAACCCCTTTCCTATAGAGTTCGCCCCCGCCCCCGCTAAAGTGTGGTTCAAGCTCCGCCACTGCGCCCTACGTCGACATAAACACTACATCGTTAATCACACCATCATTGCCTCTTACACTAGAAATCCACCATTACCATATACTCATCATAAGGTACTCATATTGGTTTTAATCCAACCATATACTCAATTCTCAAATCGAGTTTCATTTGAGGTTTAATTGGTTACAATCAATTGTTGATGTTGGTAATCATAATCATCGTGTGAACATAAGATTGTAAACTTTTGTTTACTCAGAGATGATTCTTTAATGAAGAAGTCTGAGAGGAGGAAACAATTACAAGATATATGTTAATATTGACGGGATACAAAAGACAACTTTCCATCAAGAGATATTTGAACTATTGAAAGTTTTCAATGTATGGCATTACGAAACGTAATTTCAACTACTTAAGTAAGCAGTATCACATATAATTTTACAAACCTAGATGATCCTAACCCATAAAAAATACATATGTTTGAAAACAACACAATGTTGTTGCTCATATGTTTAATTTATTTTAAAATCACTTGTTATGGTTGAGCTACGTCTTCTACATGTTTTAGTTATGTCATAAGAGATTAGTTTTGTTTTGTCGTCTTTTTAGTAGCTTTTGCTTGTTATCACATGACTACCTATTGTCATTATGTGCTTCTTCTTGATCATTGTATAATGTATATGGATGATATATGATCCCATTTATATGTGCTTCCTGTTATCTATTATATATAGATGACTTATGATCATGTGTGTATTATATTAATTGTATGTTTTCTATCAGCGGCTGCATGATAATCATTCGGCACGTGCTGCTTGTTTGCTTATGACCATTGTGTGCTCATGTGGATATTGCTATGCATGGTGTGTTTCTAATGGTCTAGTTTATTTTAATCGTGCACTTTGTCCTCTATTCAATTGAATGCTTTGGTTCTACTATTTAATTTAAAGTCGGGGATCTATATGAAACAACCTCTCTATCGTTGGAGATAAAAAAAACAGGATTTACATACATCACACCATCTCTAATTTTCATCAATAGCTTGTATATGAATGACATTTACTAAATTTGGTTATGATTATGATATTATGGTCTTAATGTTTAGTTATGTAGATGAGGGTATGTCTATCACTCTTCTCTTATATTTATAATATTTATATCGGATTTTTTTAATTATTAATATTTTTATCACTATTACTTAAATTATGGTTTAAATTTGAAGTATCCTTAACTCTAATTAAACTTACACCATGAGTATGTTGTTTTACCCACACTTATCGTACATTTGTACGTAAAATCTAATTGAAGCATAAACACACATGTCATCAAGATACTTCACATTTTTTGTTTTTATATAAAACGTCACAACTTATCCTTCTTGTTTCATTCATTGTGATGTTCTTCTGTTTATCTACGTCTAAACATAAATTATATTTAAACCGTAAATTACAACTTTATGGTCCATCAACACCACCACCGTAGACACACATATATGTCTACTAGTTTTATATTCTTTTTAAAGGTCTACTTTTAGGTGTTGTTTGTTTTTTCTGCAGGAAAACGTCTGCAGTCTGCGGACCACATCTGCAGACATCTGCAGCAGAAGAGGTGGACCAAATCTCTGCAGTCTGCAAGAAAAAGACTGTTTGTTTTTTTAACATCTGCGAGGGGGTCGAAGGGGCTGCTGCGAGGGTGGCTCGAAAGGGGGTCGAAGGGGCTGCTGCTTGGGCGCTCGAAGGTGGCTCGAAGGGGCTGCGAGGGTCGGTGGTGTAGAGTGGGGAGGTGGCGGTGGAAGACGACGGTGGCGGTCGGTCGAAGGGGCTGCGGCGGCGGTTGTTGTGGAGTGGGGGCGGTGGGTAGAGTGGGGAGGTGGTGTTCAGGGTCAAATGAAAGAAGAAAAGGGTTAGAAGAGGTTGTGACGAGATCAGAAGACCTTGTTCCACATCTTCTCCGTGCAGACGTCAGGAAGAAGTTTTTTAATGCAACGTCTTCGAGAAAACAAACACTCTGCGAAGTAAAAACCTCTTCCCGCGTCTGCGTGCGCGCAGATGAAGAGGTGGGGAAGAGGTTTTTTCAAAAAACAAACACCCCCTTACACATTAAGCTTTAAAGTATACTATATTTCAAAAAAGATCCTAATAAAGAGACACCCACCCATATAAATCGACACCCTCATATACGCCGCGTATGGGTCCATACGCGGCGTATAGGGTCGAATACACTGAAACGAGGAAAATTCAGGGGGGCTGTCAGAGAGCTATACGCCCCATATAGCCCTATACGACCCCCTATACGACGCATATACGGCTATACGACGCGTATGACAAATTTCGACACTGAGTACGAGGAAAAATTCAGGGGGCTGTTAAAAGGGTATACGCCCCGTATAGGCTATACGACCCCCTATACGACGCTTATGGGGCTATACGACCCGTATAAAAATTTCGAAGAGTTGATTTAAAACATTGGAGTGTCTATTTAACCACGTCGTTCAAAAGTTATTTCCAACACCGTATTTAATACATATACACTAAAAATAATCATAGAAAACTATAAAAGTGGACCCTAAGACCTATATAATAATATTATTATTTATTAGTTCCATATAAGTTGGTGACGCAATAATATAAAAATAATGGGAATATTATATTGGAAGGTCCATTTCGAGTGAAAAAGAGAAACTGAATCTCTCCAATTATTCCCGTTTGCCCATTCACGAAGGTTTCCTTCGTCATCCCCCTTTCAAACCCTTGTTGCACAGAAGGTATGTATGTATCTATGTATATATGTATGTATATGTATGCGAATCTCCATCACTTTTCATCTCTCTTTATCTCTACACATGTCGCTATTTCTATGTCACTTTCTCTGATCAAATGCATTTCAACAACCTATGCGATTGATTTCACATTTGCAGTCACGACTAGTGATCATCACAAATTAGGGTTATTCCAGCTTCTAATTCTTGTTACTCGGTTAGTTTCTGAGTTTTCCGATCTGATTCTCTTGTTTTTGCGTGTTTGAATGTGTAATTTCGTTGGTGTTTGTGTGTTTCGTTTTGGGATTGTTGGGTTGTTCATGATGGGATTCGGATCTTCGGAATTTGAGGGTTTTGGTGGGTTCGATCGATCAGGTTTGAGATTTCTGTTGATTGTCTTGCGAGATTCCTTAATAAGATGGTTTGTATAAAGTTGTGTTTTTGATTTTAGGTTTGGGGTTTTATCACTGGATACGTGTATGCAATTTATATGTATTACTTGAAAGGTTGGGGAAATTAGTAGGTTTTGGGAAAGAGTGTTTTTAAATCTGTACCTTACAGTATGCTAATAAGAACAATTAGTGATAATGATGTTCTTGGTTTGTTAAATTTCAATCAATGACTAAATGAGATGTGCTTTGATGTTAAGTGAACCTAAATACAATTATTGTTTTCATGATTAACACCCTTCTTTCTGGACCAATTGTTGACCCTACACGGCACTTGGTTTTCACGGTTTGGTTATGTTGCTCATGAGGTATTCGGTATCAATATGTGGTACATGTAGGCAAAGTTGTTCCAAATTTCCTGATTTGTTAAGTGCCAACCAGTGAGATGTACACTTGTGTTAAATGAACCTTAATCTGATTATTGTTTTCTATGATTAAAGTGCATCTTTTTGAACTAGTTATTGGCTCCTACACGGCACTTAGCTTTCACCCTTTGATTATGTTGTTAACGAGGCATGCAATCTGCGTATATGTTATTTACAAGAAAATCATGGTCTATATTTAGTGCACGTTGATGAGCTTTTTAGATGTTAAATACTTTTTTCTGATGACACACAGCTTGAAGTTGTATCTTATCACTAAGTTCGAATATTACATAGCACACATACCGAGTATGTTATTTCCTATTTTGTTTTAATTCATTTGTGACTCATCAATGGTCTGATCACTCACTTCTTGCCAAATAACTTTAATGATGCGTGTTTCACGTTACTATGGGTCAAAATATATAGCTCTTGTTTTCTTGATTATTATGTGCGGCATAGATCTTACTTAAACACAAGTCTTTTTTCTTTCATGATTCACTTGTTGGAGTACTCCCGTCATCAGCATAATTTCGTTTGAGGGATGTCGCATATTAGTTGCTCATTTTGCGTTTTCTTTTTTCCGTTTTGACAAATTAAACTGAAGTTAAAAGGTTGTGCCCTATCATCTTTTCAGTACACTGATGGTATAGGCTAGGGTTCACATTTGGTCATTACTTAATGGCATATAAGACATTAACTAGTAATCAAACACTTATGGAAGCTTTCTGCAGTTGTTCTTAGGCAGTTATATATTGATGATGTTTTTTTTCTAACCACTTGATTTTTCAACCTCCTCTTCAGGATAAGATATGGAGGGATCAGGACATCATGGGAGTAGCGTGGACATGTTTTTAAGGAACTACAAGCTTGGGAAAACACTTGGTATTGGTTCGTTTGGAAAGGTGAAAATTGCTGAGCATGCTTTGACAGGCCACAAAGTTGCTATAAAGATTCTTAATCGTCGCAAGATAAAAAACATGGACATGGAAGAAAAAGGTAGAAACCTAATAAGAACAATAAAATTCATTGCTTTATGACTTGTTTTCACATGAACAAGTTTTTGAAATGCATTGTTCAAATTACGTCAGAGTTCCAACTTTTTTAATGCAATGTATTTGTTTCACATCAAATAATGTGTGCATGCTAAGTTCTGGGTGGAGGTGGTCGCTACGACCTATATACTTACCAATGGATCATTTTGTGTTATGCTTTAGCTACAAGTGAAACAAGTCAAACAGACTGAAAGTCGCCTAAAGTGTATTTGAATGCTTTAAACCTCTTAAATTGTTTTATTTTAAAAAGTTAGATTACTATTGTAATAGCATATTTGTAATCATATTTAATGCATTAGCTGTTTGTAGACTTGGACAAGAAAAACGCTTGCCACAACCTGTTCTTACTCAATCTCATGAAAGCTGGTTTTGTGAAAATTCATGATTTCATGGACATATATCATTATCATTTGTTCTTTTCTTTTGCAGTTAGAAGAGAGATCAAGATATTAAGATTGTTTATGCATCCACATATTATCCGGCTCTATGAGGTTATAGAGACACCGTCTGATATTTATGTTGTTATGGAATACGTGAAGTCTGGTGAGCTGTTTGATTACATTGTGGAGAAAGGTAGGCTGCAGGAGGATGAGGGTCGTAATTTCTTTCAGCAGGTGATTTTTTAATTATATTTCTATCATGTGCTTAATTTGCTGGAATTTACTAATTAACATTTTAACTGGATCAGATAATATCTGGTGTGGAGTATTGCCACAGGAACATGGTGGTTCACAGAGATCTTAAACCTGAGAACCTGCTGTTGGATTCCAAGTGCAATGTCAAAATTGCTGACTTTGGTCTAAGCAATATTATGCGTGATGGTCACTTTCTGAAAACAAGCTGTGGAAGTCCAAACTATGCAGCCCCAGAGGTATGGATATATGGTCATGGGTTTTAATAATCATTATAACTTTTGAATGTATTTGATTATATGTTAGTCTTCTGTTTGTTTTAGGTTATATCTGGAAAATTGTATGCTGGACCTGAGGTTGATGTGTGGAGCTGTGGTGTTATCTTGTATGCTCTTCTCTGTGGTACCCTTCCTTTTGATGATGAAAATATTCCTAACCTCTTCAAGAAAATTAAGGTGCATTTAATTTTAGTTTTTTATATGAGGTCTCTTAATTAGTCATTCAAATTGTGGAAATAGTTGCTATCAGTTATTTACAAAATATGTTTGTTTGTTGTTCAGGGTGGAATATATACACTTCCGAGCCACTTATCGCCTGGAGCAAGAGATCTGATCCCAAGAATGCTTGTAGTTGACCCCATGAAACGTATAAATATTCCTGAAATCCGTATGCACCCCTGGTTTCAGGCTCATCTTCCCCGCTATTTGGCTGTTCCTCCACCAGATTCTATGCAGCAAGCAAAAAAGGCACGGTGATCGGTGATCCTTTGACTTTTTTACAGATTTATAATTTGCAGCCTTTGGGTGATTAGAGTGATTTTATTTTGACAGACTGATGAAGATATTCTTTTAGAGGTGGTTAAAATGGGGTTTGACAGGGACACCCTCATTGAATCGCTTCGCAACCGAGTGCAAAATGAGGTAAATTTTTTTCTTTTTTGAAGTATGTTAACGGATAATGATATAATATTACATCGTTTCTAATTCTTGCATATTCTGCAGGGTACTGTGGCGTATTACTTGCTATTGGACAACAGATTTCGTAACTCAAGTGGCTATTTGGGAGCTGAATTTCAGAAACCTATGGTTAGATTATTTTTCTGATTGTTGAATACTTCATTAGGAATGATTATTAGAAGTAATCACTTTTTCTGGTTTTGTTTGAATAAATAGATTCTGATTATCGTATGTTAATCACTTTTGGTTAAATCAATTTCATTCTAGCTGCAACAAACCTTACTGATAAATGGTAAAATAAAATAATCTAACTACTACATCTTTTTACCTAATTTGAAAGACTTTACTCCCATCTCACAAGACATTTCTTTTTTTCCACAAGAATTTTTTTTTGTCATCTAATGTAATCCGTTACCTAAAAAATCTGATTGTTACAACTTCAAACATACCCAAATACCATCTCTTACAGCTGCTTCTGATGTTTTAAAATTACACGAACGCGTTTTAAACCCACGTCCAAACACCCCCTTAAACTTTTATATCCATTATCTTCGTTTTTTACTGGTTTGTGGTTATAGGATGGATTCAACCGGAACGAGGCTGCTGCTTTAATAATGCCACAACGCACAACTGCATATATGGATTATCAAGGAATAAATATCAGAAGCCAAGTTGAGAGGAAATGGGCTCTTGGGCTTCAGGTTAGGTGTCCCTAAAATAAGTAAACAATTGCATATATGAGTAAAACAAAAGATTATAATTATTTAATCATTTCTCATGGTTTGACAACAGTCTAGAGCACATCCTCGTGAGATAATGACAGAAGTTCTTAAAGCTTTGCAAGAACTGAATGTGTGCTGGAAAAAGATAGGCCACTACAACATGAAATGCAGGTGGGTCCCTGGCATGATAAACAACAATTCTATGCAAAGTAATCATTACTTTGGAGATGAGTTGACCATTGTAGAGACCGACGGTGCTTCGAACTCCCCCAATGTGGTCAAATTTGAAGTCCAGGTAACAACTATTCTCGAACCTATGTTTGCACATTTTTAATCATATGTTTAAATTTTTTGCAAATGGTTCGCGAATACATTGCAAGTCTATAATAGATGAAGTTCAACTTCTCTATTTATCTAGAAGGTGAATGAGTTGAAAGTTGACCAAAGTCTATTTTGAACACATACAACTATACAAACTTACCTAGTAAAATTCCACACATTGCAAAAAGCTAATTGTAGGACTAGGTAGGGTGAGATGAGGACAAACCTTTCCATTATCACAGAATGAATGGATGATAGAGAGGCTGCTCCCAGTAGGACTGCTGAGTGCTGGCCCAGAAAACTAATTCTTTTGTTCAAAGACTTTAATTTTTGTAATATCATTCTTTTTGTAATCATAAGTAACACCTTTATTACCTATAAACAGTTTAAAAACTGGACAGCAAAGTGTTAATGGGCCAACGCAACCTGACCTGGCACATTCTGTCCCGTACTAAAAACAACCTGTTCCAACCCAAACCTGTTTTTATAATTTGATCCTTTACAAGTTTACATAACCCACCACCTCCATGTACACTTACCTGTCAATTCATTTGGCTAATCTAATATGATAATATAACCGAAACCTTTTATTGCAGTTGTACAAAACCCGGGAGGACAAGTATCTGCTTGATCTACAGAGGATTCAGGGACCTCAATTTCTGTTTCTAGATCTTTGTGCTGCATTTCTTGCTCAGCTTCGCGTCCTCTAATTAAATCATAATATAGCCCTCTAATACAAATATCAGCTTTCTCCTTGGATCCGCTTTGGACCGCTTGTGACGAAAAGCTAGGCTGTTGTAAATACCAGTTCTCGTTTCAATTATTACGGCATTATGAACGAACGTCACCTCAGTTTCCATTCGTAGGCGGCTGTTGTGAGCCAATCTTTTTGCCGACTCACTACGAGTCTGGGCCCCGCCTCACTTTTTTAGAATAGCTACCTTACTTTGGGACTTCCTTTATTATGCATGATGTTGTCTATGTACAATGATGCTAGCTGTACGTGAGCTCCTTTGCTCTTCCTGTGAAAATGTGGATGATTTAGACATGCATCTTATTAATGTTGTTTCATACTTTTGACTACTGTGATATGTTTAATTTTCCTATGCTTCAGTTATTATATTCGCGGTTTGTAGGACTTTGCCTACTGGTGAATATGAATCAGTTTGATCTGATTTTACCATAAAACTGATGTTAGGTGTTAGTGTTAACCGGTATGGCTTGGTATCTTCTTCTATCATTGCATGTAAAACCAAATTGGCAATATCATGGAATACATGATAAAAACAAATGACTAACTAAAAGGTCATTACCTTATCTGTTTACAATATAAAGTTATTGCAGAGATTTTGGCTAAAAGGCTTCCATGTGTTATATTGATTTGATCATTAGTCCTGAATGGTTGGCGTTTATCAAAGGGAATCGAATTCTTGATCGGCCTCTTATGTTTAACAAGATCAAGGATTGGTAAACGAAAAATAAGTTATTACCTTTTAAAATTGATTTCACGAAAGCTTATGACTCCTTGAGTTGGAATTATCTGTTCTCTAATGGAATCAATTTGGATTCGAATTGGCTTGGATTGGATGGATCACGGTGTGTTTTTATTTGACTAGTGTTTTGGTTCTTGTAAACGGTAGCCTTACGTCTCAATTTTGGTTCATAAAATGTTTAAAGTTAGTTTCCATTACAAAACCTTTCACAACGAACTTGTAGATCAAAAAAATAACAACAAATAAAACTTCTCAAGGACTTCTTTTTATTAAAACTAAAAATCATTCAATAAACTAGAAATCTTTAACTAAACTCTTATTCACTAAATTAAAAGCCTCTTAGATGAAGAATATTATAACCAGAAAACCCTTATCTAAACTAAAAACAATCTACTTAAATCGTGAACTTTAAATCAACGAATTATTACCTTTAAATCAGGATCTTCAAATCAAATATCATAAAATCAAGTTATATACTTACAAGGAAAATCGAGTATAATGTGACCCTCCTAATTGTTATAGAATTCGAGAAAGAACTCAAATCTGTTGTGAACCGCCTGGAGAGAAAAAAGTATGAAATAATTTTTTAAGGATTCGATCTCGAGACCTAGAGCAAGTTCATACCTATGTGTGAGGAGTGGAAACCAATAAACTAAGCTCATTTCTTGTGTATTGTTTAGAATTAATAATACTAATGGTGATTCACTTTAAAAAAACTACGGGTCCACTTTAGTATTACAAGATGCACTACTAGTTCAAAATTCAATGGGATCGCTTGAACCCTGTATCGAAACCGAATCCGGAATATTCAAAATTTTCTGATTTCGAAAATTCGGATATTCAAAATTTCGGATTCGACTTTGCAGAGTGTTTTTGAGGATTTTTAGATATTCAGATATTTGAATTATCCGAAATATTTTCATAAAAATTATTAAATTATAAATATTAATTATAAATTTCGAATATTTTCAGGTATTTCGGATATATTTATAAAAATTACAGATATTCAAAAACTTTTTTAATAATAATATTGAAAGAATCGTGTAAGTTTCTACGAAAGATATGTTCGTTTTCATGTTTGGTTATTGATTCAGGGCCAACAATTTATATCACTGAAGAAGCTTGTTTGATTATTATGTTGTAGACAAATATTTGTCCTAGAAAACAATTTTTTTTTGTAAAACTCCGAAAATCAAGGGGTGAAATGTGAATTGAATTTGTGGTTTTTACAAAGGTTACGTGTCTATGTTTATAATTACGATTTTGATAGTACCAGAATGAGATAAATTTCAGATTTTTAGGCGTACATTGTAAAATTTTCTCACGATCTTCATGACTATGGTTACAAAGGTATAACATGTTCGTAAAAACGTTTTTTTTTATTTAATAAGAAAAGCAGCTTAATACAAATGAGATGCTTAAAGACATCTATAATCTATGACATCTAATAAAAGAAAGTTTTTTGAAACCACGTGCTATTATTCTATCACATCAAATGACACGTGTCATCATTCTACCATAATAAAAAAATTATTTCTTGCATCTCTCTTATAATAAATACGAAAATTATAACAACAATCAATTTGACTTTCCTCTATTACTAAAATATCTTAAATAAGAGACCCGTTAAATAGACACCCCATGATTTTAAATCAACACCCCAAAATTTCTATACGTGTCGTATAACCCCATACACGTCGTAAGGGGGGGGGGGGTATAGGGCTATATGTGTCGTATAGCCATTTGACAGCCCCCTGAATTTTCCTCGTTTTCAGTATATTCGACCCTATACGCTGAGTATGGACCCATACGCGGCGTATAGGGGGTGTCGATTTATCTAGGTGGGTGTCTCTATATTAGAACCCTTAAATAAACAACGGGGTATGTTATTGATACACCCAATTTTATTTTATCATCTCTATATCTTTTTATACATACATATAGATACATGAAGAGAGATATAGACAATAGGATGTTTCAATAACATAAATGAGTGTTTGTATAACCCAACCCTAAACATATCTATTTGTTATAATTTTTAGATATTTATTATATTTTTATTTCACCAATAGCTATAGAAAATAAAATATTCATAAAGATAATAATTTTAACATGTTTTTTTTTCTAGTAATATATTAGCTCTAATATAATAAACTACAGTTAGATTTACAACAATCATCATCTGCTAAACCTTAGTGCAAAAATGAATATTTAAACAGAGAAAATGTAACAACAATGGGGATGTAGCTCAAATGGTAGAGCGCTCGCTTTGCATGCGAGAGGCACGGGGTTCGATCCCCCGCATCTCCATATTTTCTGATTTTGGTCTTTTTATCCATGGCTTCTTTTTTTTCCGTTAAACTATTGACGGTGTCCGACCAACGGTTTGAAGCTTGAAACGGGCCATGCAACCTGTTACCGATTTCTTCTCCCCGTTTACGTATCGTTTTATTTTTTTAATACAATCTATCATAACAATTACGAAAAAAGGGTTACCAACTCAACATATTTGATTTGACATTTTTTAAAACGGATTAGGTTTTCCACGAGTAAATTACATTAAAACCGACTAACATGAACGATGAACCTGTTTTTGCTACAAAAAAACCACCATATTAACACACTTGAACGACTCATGTGGTTGATTTGATTTCACAACGACCTAGACAGTAACATCACGTTCAATAATCAAAGTTTTATTTATTTATTATTATTTCATGATTGTTTTATTAAAAAACATGGATTAAAACCGTGGATAACATTATAAAAACAAGAGCTAAGCGGAAAAGAATAACCAAAAGGTGCATTCTTTGTGCCAATGAGGCCCTTTCTAGGTTCGAGTCAATAAAACCATGCATCAAAAAGTGTTTAAATACATCTTGATCCATGAGTTCTCTGTATCATGTTACATGTAGTTGTACGTAAATGATCGATTGTTCAAAAAACCGTTTTTAGTATGTGTATGCAAAAATTATTCCCCCAAAAGGTCTAGTAGACATTCTAAATAAACAATTAAACATATGAAGCACCTCCATTGTGTGTTATTAACACCCCTACAAACAAGTACACCAATAACATAACGTTAATAAAAAAAAAACCTAAATTTAAAGTATCGAATAAAAAAAGAAAAAAAATACCATGTGAAATGAATAAAATTGTGTTTATGAAAAAAGAAACCTTATATGGTTAAATCAAAAGTGAAGAAAATTGATGTCATAAAAGTGAGAATAGTAAAAAATATACTATTCTCCTCAATCTTTAATCTTTAAATATATATAATTACTTGAATGTAACTAAATATAAACACGTTGTAATCATATATTTTAAATTTAAGTAAATGATCATTTTTCACCAAATGTGTATCTTATCTCATCTTACTAATTAATTAATAAGTATAAAGTGACATAAATCCTTAACACAAATCTTCGATCCAACCTTTAAATCTATATATTTTGTTTATGATAGAACTTGAACCCTCAATCATATGAAAATGATTGAAAAGAAACATCATTCATTCACATCTTGCTACCGCTAGCCGGCACACATGCCGTGGGCGAATGTAACCAAACTTCATGTCGACGATAAAGAATTAAAATGTAACGCTACACCAATGTTTAGAAACAAGCGAAGCTTTCATAACCAAACGACTCTTGTATTAAAAAGATATAAATGATGCACTTATGCATTTAACTAAAACTGTTAATAGCTAAACTTGTGGGTTTGCCTAAACGTATTGGGGATGTAGCTCAAATGGTAGAGCGCTCGCTTTGCATGCGAGAGGCACGGGGTTCGATCCCCCGCATCTCCAATAGTATTTTTAACTTTTTATATTTTTATATCATATATTTGTGCCGTTTAAAAAAAAAAAATCAACAACATGATATCTAGGAGGCTTCTGAAAAAAGAGGAGTGGAGTAGAGCTATGTTTTCAATTATATATATTACTATGAGCACGGCCAGCCAAAGGGTGTGCGGGGTGGGAGACCGCTCGTGTCCAAATTATCGGGTGGCTCAAAAATATATTCTTGTGTTGTTTAGGACCTTAGCTACTAGGTGTTAATTAATATATTTTAAAATATATATACTTATTAGTACTTATATGTTTTTGAGGGCCCGGTAAATTAATATACATTTTAAAAACCTAATAACGTTTTCTAGATTGGGCTCGAATAACCCAATCAAGTATAAAAATTATTAATCTTATTTTGATTCAGGTTTGTATTAGTGATTTAATTCAGTTTATTCATACTATAATTATTTTGTTTTGTTTATAGCTATAATATTTATCGTAGTCATAATGAACTTTATTTACATTATTAAGTTTCTATTTGAGGAGACTTAATTGTTTTTATCTTGTCACATAGGACATATATAATTTATGATCACTCTGTATTAATATTAAAATAAAATAGATTTTATATCAAAACTACATAGATTTTTTAGAGTAGGAGGAGTAGGGGTGTTCAAAAGTATCTGAATATGAAACTGAATCCGAAATATCCGAAAATCCGAAATTCGGATATCCGAAATTTCGGATTCGGATAGTGATTTTGAGAATTTTCGGAAATCCGAAATATCAAAAATATTTTTATAAAAATTTAAAAATATTAAATATTTATTAAAATTCCAGATATTTTCATATATTTAGGATATTTTAATAAAAACTTTGGATATCCGATAAAAATTTCAATGAAAATTATTATATTTCTTTTAAAATTTATTACATTATACAATTTTTTTTGAATTCGGATATCCGAACGGATATCCGATTCCGAATCCGAAATTTCGGACATCCGAATTTCATGTATCCAAAATTTTGGATTCGGATTCGGATAGTAAAATTCACTATCCGAAATTTTTGGATATCCGAACTTGAACACTCCTGAGGAGGAGGATGGATTGGGGCCGGTGTATGCCCTATTTTTTAAGATTTTTTAAGGGATTTGCTATGTGTACATCAATTACTTTCTTATTCGTTCTATCTCTTTCTACGCACACACACACACACACACACACACACACACACATATATATATATATATATATATATATATATATATATATATATATATATATAGAGAGAGAGAGAGAGAGAGAGAGAGAGAGAGATAGAGAGATGTAGGTGTACTTATAACAATTTTAGGTGTTTATATAATTCAAATCTTTTTTAATGTTTTATTTTCAGTCATTTTTATGAAGGTTGACCATATAGTGTCATGGATATATGTATTTCTAGGTGCAATGTACATCTATATTAATGTGCAACTGTGCAGGGATTTTTTTAGTCTGTTATCTCATCTTTTTATAATGGCTGACCATTCCTCTAGGTCATGGGATTGACATATTTCTAGTTGTTTCTAATGAAACAATATAAAATTTTATATACACGGTATAGTTTACTTGAGAATTAATTATAATTTTAGAAATTAAAAACTATTGTTTTTTAATTTAAACATCTATAATTTTTTCATATGTTGTTTATTTTTTTAAAAAAATTGCACATTTAAATTGTAATTTTTTTGTCTTTAATTTGAGTATAATATTGCTAGATCAAAAAGATGAAATAATTATATGTCAACACTACAAATATGTAGTGTTATGATGTACTGCACATATGTAATTTGATATACTACATATATGTAGCACATATGTAATATAAGAATATTATACACGGATTAAATATAAAACAATTCTTAATATTATGATACATTAAAAAAATAATATCGTATGAAAAAGTTATAAGCATTTAAATAAAAAAAAAGATTTATAGTATTATTCAGACAATCCAATCCTAAAGAAGAAGAATATTCAATCCGAAGCAAATATTGATAAACATTGTTGACGAAAAACTTTCAATGAAGATGCCAACATACTGAGAGGGTGATTGTTCATTAAGCACTCGGTGCGGAGCCATCAACTCTTTCCTCAAACTAATTGTAGGTCAAATTCAATGTGTTTGGTGTATTGATGTTATACCTCGTCTAGACAAAAAGACGAAATCGATATTCTCATACAAACAACGGAGGGACAAATAGTTTGATGTTTGGATTATCAGTGTAATATATGTATTATTGGACTTAAACCGTAATTTTCGTCAAAACATATGAACTAAAAGCGTAACTCTAAAATAAACGACAGAGGAGAGTGGTAAAGTTAGGGTAAATTTTACAACTTCATAAAAGATATAATATAACTATAGAAGATGGTTTCAAGTCATGTAATCTTAAAGCAACTAGTAATGGTATTGTTTTATGACCTTGAGATTATAAGTACATTAAATCGCTTCACGATTTACCCTTTTTCAGACTATACGTAAAACGCGAATTAAGTCAAAACGTCATGTACCACTATTATAATAACTATGGGGGATTGTATTGTATAATAGAAGATGAAGTGGAAAATGCATATGTTATGAGTATAAAAACACGTGGATGGCAATGAATATGACAGATGGATGAGCTTCTTTTTTACTTTATGGGCCGGTGGGTGCCATGTGGGCCGGATCCGGACGTCAAGGAGAAGTTTTTTCTAGCAAAACACGGAAACGCGTATTAATGGTCTTAATCAAAGCTAAATGACAAAATCATAGTTTTGTTAACTTAATCGTTCACATAATTTACATTTTTAAATTACATTATATTTCATGTTTTTTTTTGTTTTAAATTACATTATAAAAAAAGGTTCGATTTCATTTTTCTTTTTTTGGATTCATACTTACACAAGGTTTTTGTATTCTTCGATTTAAACATGACATATGAACTTTTAAATTTTAGTTTTTTAATTTTTATATGATTTTTTAGTTTTTTTTTTCATTTTTGAGAAATTTGCACAATTGGTCCCTATGGTTTGACCATATTACATATTTAGTCCCTAGATCGTTAAAAACTAACGGACACTAACAGTGAGGACTAAATTTGCAACAAACTTTCAAATGTTTGGACTAAATTTGTAATTTTTAAAATCTAGGGACCAAACTTGCAATATGATCAAACCACAGGAATTGTTTTTGTAATTTTCTCTTTTATTTTTATAGTAAAACCAACTTTATTTACATCTTTTTCTTTAACAAAAGATTATTTGTAGCTTTATATTATTTATATGTTTACTACTTGTTAACCACGTGTACATATGATCAATTTATCAATCAGACCATACATTGGCCAGAGTCTTTGAACATCCACACGTAATAATACCTATGATTGTTAACTCAAGCTTAATATATGTAATAACAAGGTATTGATTTTTGCCTTAAAAAAAGATGTTGATTTTCTTATAAATACTTTTGTCGGGTTACAAATTTAAGCATTTACTATTGATTTTTGTTTATTTTATGATTTATTTTCATAATTGTATTAAAGAGGATTGGTAAATCAATTTAATAAATCAAAATATCTTTGAGCAACATGTCATTTTTTTAGGCGATCGATCTCAGCGCCACCTAAATTCCGTCCGCGTATTTTCACTAGAATGAAACTTATATACCTTAGATTCATATTTACTAAAAAATCTTTTATAATTAATTGTCGAATTCTTATTTTTGGAAATATAATTGATATGGAAACAATTGCAAACATTTTTCTTGAATTATTTTTAATTATTAAATTTCATAATATTGGAATCAAGTTTCGTTCACACTATGTGCTCATGTGATATATGTTTACTTAAATTTTTATAAACTTATATTTTTTCTTTTATTCATTTACCTATTTATTAAATTTACATTTCACTCAAATTATTCGTTTTATATCATTTGAGAAGACGTTCTAAATTTATATAAAATATCATTCTTAAGTAGCCACCTAAGGCATGTGCTTGCCTAGACGATACATGTGCCCAGAGAATGTACACATGATGTATGGAAGCCTACATGCCCATGAAAGTAGGGCAGTTCAATGGTTGGTTCGGCTACAAGAATGTCTAGACATATTTGTTAACTGAACCAAACAGAATTAGAAAAATGTCTGATAGTATCGAAATCAAGCGATCAAATCGAATTCACAATTCGGATTTGATTGAATTCAGAAAACCAAACTGAATAGACCTAATTTTGTGAAACTGATAAACGAATGCACAACTAATAAAAAATGAAGAGTTGATTTCTGTTTTGCTTCCTGTAATTTGATAAAAATAACATTTTTCATTCAAAGGAATTAAAAACATCAATTTATCTTCAAAAGTTTCTAAATTGTTTCAATTTCAGTCCAAAAGTTTCATTAGTTATTTCAGTTTGATCCAATATAATAAAACTTTTTGATTGAAATTGAAACAATTTATAAAACTTTTGAAGGTAAGTTGAAGTTTTTAATCTTTTAAGGAAAATTGTTACTTTCGTCAAATGTTACAGCAAAACTGAAATTAACTCAAAAATGAAATTAGTCAGAAAAGAAAATAAAAAAACAATTTAAAAAAATGAAAGATTAAAATAATATTATTGTTGTTTCACTTGATTAATTATTTATACGTAACTCAATCATATATTATCTAAAAATGTTTTTAAAATTTTGTTATAAACAATTTAATATTTTATATATTTAAATAGTGTAATACATGAGATAATAGACCGGTATAATCTTCCTACTTTAATAAAAAAGTATCTTGGGATGACACATGTCAACACCATAATCATCCTCACCAAAATTTTCCCGCATCGTTCTCTTATTAAATAATTAATTTAATTAATAATAATATTGTTTAATACTTTTTAAATTTAATAAATTAAGAAAGATATCTATTTATTAATGTTATTTCTAAATAAATAATTTTTTTATAAAATAATAATTTTTCTAAAGCGTAAAACCTTTTCAAAAATGCGAAATATTTTAAATTGGTATTTTTAAAAAGTAAAAAAAATCAATTTTTAAAACCAAAAATAATTAAATTTTGGAGTTATAATAAGAAAACTTTTAAAAATAACATTTTTATACGGTTTGTTTTAGAAAAAAATATTTGTTTTTTTGGAAAAAAATTTAGTAACAAAATTTTAAAAATTTGATATAACTGTTTTATTACTTATAGTCATTTTTCATACATAATTTCAATCATATTATATCTTAAAAATTATTTTATAATTAAAAAATTTGTTATATTAATATTTTATCTATTCAACACGTGTAACGTACTAGTTTACTAAAGATAGTTAATAATAATAAAGGAGTGAAGAAGAACTATAAACATTGATGGAATTAGCTCATGAATTATAACTTTGATATGAATTTAAACCTTTGATTTAATTTATGCTATCTTTTCATGTGATGACCACCCACACTTTATGAGTAAAAGATCTCACTGATTTACTTTAAAACTTTTTATAAGAATGGTATTTATGCTGGTTTATTGATATTAAAGAACTTTTCATATTTATTATTCCTTTTTAGATAAGGATGTTACAACTAATCTGCTTTAGGAGCAATTCGTTTTAGGCTCAAACAACGCATACAAAAAAAGTTTAGACTAGATACTTATAACTAGTGGGTACCTATAATTTTTCTTTATATCAATATCATTTTCAAATATGTATGGTGAATTAAAATCACTCTTTATATACCGTAAAGTATTTACTACTAAATAACAATAAAATCATTCTCCATGTCACTTGACCCCGATATCACTTAGGTCCCCCCTCCTACAGCAAGTTATTTTAAAACTAGTTAATTTATAATTACGTTGTAATTTATTTAAATTGAAACCTCCTGTACGTAAAACTAAATACACATGAATTCAAATAGATAATTTCACTTTAGTAAACTCGTGTATTACAGTGGTTGAATAAATATAATATTAAATATAATAAAATTTTTCTTAATTATAAAACTATATTTTAAGCTAAAATATTATTTAAATTACGTAGGAGTAAAAACTATAAGTTTTAAAACAACAATATCAACTTTATAAATTTTTTTTTTCAAAAAAAAAATCACACATTTTGTTACAAAAATTGTCATTTTTTATACATATCCTTACTATAACTCTCATTTTACTTATTTTTGGTTATAAAAATTTTACTTTTTAAATACACTAAATTTAAAATATTTCTAAATTTTAAATAAGTTTAATGTTTTAGAAAAAAATTTATTTTATAAAAAAATGTTTCTTTAGAAATAACATCAATAAAAAGATATCTTTCTTAATTTATTAGAAAACCATTTTTAATCTAAAAAATACTTAAATAATATTATATATAATTAAGGTAATTATTTAATAAAAAAGAAAGCGGGAAAATTTTTGTAAGAATAAATGTGATGTTGCCACATGTCCTAAGTTATCCTTTTATTAGAGTAGAATGATTTTATTAGAGTAAAATGATTTTTGACATAAAACTATCAAAGTAGTATATCAA
Source organism: Flaveria ramosissima (assembly GCA_025215565.1). NCBI lineage: Eukaryota > Viridiplantae > Streptophyta > Magnoliopsida > Asterales > Asteraceae > Flaveria > Flaveria ramosissima. Next base: position 73,608,515 of record CM046035.1, read on the forward strand.
TATGTAAAGTTAAAGTAATTATATTAAGGTTATATTAATTATACTTATCCACTTAGTTTGATTAATATATACTTACTTCTTAACTTTATAGTTAAGTGTAGAAGTTGTGATAGTAAGCATAATCACGTAATAAAATAAACAAATTCATATTTCCAGTAATATTAAATAATTTCATAAATCAGGCAAAATTGTGTTAAAAACATAATTTTTATAAACTAAAACTTGTTCTTTTAATTTTGTTGAATATTTGAGTAATCAGAATTACTAAAATGAAAAAAAAGATACGAAATAAACTAATATTATTGAAACAGAAGAAAACAAATACTATTAAAATTTTTAATTTAATTAGAGTGATACTACACCATTTCGATACGAATTTTGTTACATCAATAGTTTTTAGATCAAACGTAATGTTAGATGTATATGTTTAATTTGTTATTAAACTATAATGCATATCTTAATCAACAAGCAAAACGTGTCCCACCCCATTAGTGTCTATATATAGTGGCAACCTGCAACACCAATCTTCCACAAGCATTCGATTTCAATTTGAAATAGAAATAATAACTTCTATCGGGCTAAGTGATTAATCAAGATTGATCGGAAAAGATGCCGTCGGAAGGTACTCTAAACTGCATCGACATCATCCTCGCGATCATCCTTCCTCCACTCGGCGTTTTCTTTAAGTTTGGTTGTCATGTAAGTCTCTATATATTACTCTCTACGATCATCACTGCTTTATTGGTTCGGTTTGGTTTGGTTTTTTAAATGATTATTTGGTTGAATATGTTGGATTGTTGGTTGGTTGCAGGTGGAGTTCTGGATATGTGTGTTGTTGACGTTGTTTGGATGGATCCCTGGGGTTATCTATGCCATTTATGCCATCACTAAGTGAATTCATTAATCTTAATTATGGTTAGTAATTCAATACATACTAAAGACTCTATAATTATTTCATATATTATTTATGATGATTCTTAAACCAACTGCTTGAGATGAAGTCCAAGAGAATTAAAAATGTGAGATGTTTTGAGTTTAAGTTGTAGTTAAAGCAAAAATGTTATGTTGTGATGTCTTTTTTTTTCTGATGTTTTAACTTTAATCATATATCATATATGTTCAAGTTATTATTAACAAATACTTCCTCACCTATAAATTGCACTTTTATTTAGCTATAAAATAAATACTTTCATGATTTTCTAGGAGTTTCTGTGGCATTTCTTTATAAATAATTTCAGGAAAATCATAAAGATAATTATTATTTTCACTTGGAAATGATTTAAATTATATATATCTCTAAATGCAGTTTACGTTTCTTGGAAATGGTCTATTTTGTTAAGAAAATAATACAAATATTTGAGTAAAGTAGATACGAAAAGATAAATGTTATTTTTTAAGAAGGATTAAATATATTAAATAAATATAACAAAAAATAGTACTTTATATTTTAAAACCAAAACAAAGCACATGATGATTGTTTATGTTCTTCTTTTCAGGTGGGTAGACCCGCATATGATGTTAGTGTGCTTTCTAGTTTGGAATTTATGCATCAGTTATTGTGTTTCTTTCTTTTTCGTATTCGTTATTTGTGGTTGAAAATTTTATTTTAATGTAATATATAGTAAATTATTGTTATCGATATTATGTTATCTTTTAAGGCGTTTATTGTGTCATGTGTGTCTGAATCAAAGAATTTAGGTTGTGGGTGTCAAAAAGAATAATTACCTTCAATTAGCCGTTGAAAAATAAAAGAATAATTACCTTATAAAAACATATCATAGGATCACGAAAGAATAATTTATATTTCAAGCTGTCACACGACAATGGAATATTCATATAAGTATTCAAGAACACTTATGAAACCCAATAAATTGAAATCCAACATTTTAACGTTGGTTATCAGCTTCATATATTAAAGACTTTGGATACTTTAAGGGGCTGTTTGATTACACTGACTCGGTAAGATCTGACTGAGTCAGAAGCTGACTCAGTTAGAAGTTCTGATTGGATATGCGTCTGACTGAAACTTGGTTGTTTGATTCAGTATCTGACTCGATTCACACCACCGGAGTCACACCACCGGTCGGAACCACCACACCACCACCATAACCACCACTGTCACCGTACACATTCTGACCACCAGCGCAATCCACCGCCCTTCGCCACCGTCGTCCGCCGAACCACCACCAAATCGATTCACACCACCAAGTGGATTCACACCACCAAATCGATTCACACCGCCGAACCACCAAATCGATTCATACCACCGGAGTCACACCACCACAGGCGAAGGCCGAAGGTGCAGGCGAAGGCGGTGCCTGCGAGCGGGTCAGCCGGTCAGCTTATTTTGTTTCTAAGTTTGGGTCAGCAATGGAGACCCGGTCAGCTAGCCCCGAAGCCGAAATCAAACGTGCTGACTCGCTGACCGAGTCAGCCGATCAGCCAGGTCAGCCGAAAACAAACAACCCCTAAGTTTGTATCAAGTCAACTTAAAGCATCTCTAACAGAGACTAGATAGGGCAGCTGATGCCCTCTATTTGTCCCTTCACATCCGCTTCGAGTCACTCTAACCCCTTGGATATGTGAAATGTTTAATAAGTTAACCTAATTCATCTCTAATGGGGAGGTTGATGATGCCCTTCATCTCTTGTTTTGACAAATGACTTTCATATATATATATATATATATATATATATATATATATATATATATATATATATATATATATATATATATATATATATATATATATATATATATATATATATATATATATATATATATGGTGAAGTTCTATTGAGAACCCATGATTAATGTAAGAACCCTTTAACCCAATGTGGACCATTGATTAAACTTTTATGGCATGAGATAATGCCAAGTGTCTCCTTTTTTTTAATACAAAAGGGCATTTTTGACATTTCAATACTAGTCAAAAATCACTTTTTTATATGGTAGTGACAAGTGTCACCACCTACTATTAAAATATTTCATCTACTTTTTACCTTTTATTTTATAAAAGTTTACCTTCTTGTTTTTTAAACTACTATAACTTTTTTTTATCAAATGTTAGATTTTTATAAAAATAACACCATTAAACTTATCTCATTTTTATCTTTAATTTCATTATACTTTTGCCAAAAAAAGACCGTTCGAAATTACTGTAACATGACGTAATACACAAATGTAATAATATCTTACACCATAAAAATTAAAAAAAATTACAATACAAATCAAAATAAAATTACACCACAATAATTATGTTTAAATTCAATAGTGATGTAACAAAAAATAGGATTACACTATTTTAACACAAATGGTACATTGAGCAACACTAGTTACATTAATATACTAATGTAACATTATGTAATTTGTTGATGTTACTTAGTGTTACGTTAAAATAAACAAGTGTAACAATAGTATAAGAAGGTGTAACGTCATGTAAAAAGGTGTAACATAAATGTAAATAGACCGTTTACTAATACATCTTGTAATTCATCTCATAATTATAATCTTGCACTACTTTACCAAACTTTTACACCCGATATTACACTACTACAACTAATAGTAACAACCTCATTACGACAACCTAACTACCAAACGACATTACACCATGTAAATACAACACTGTAATGAATTTTCAACACTTTAACAAAACCAAAATAATAAAACTACAGCAGCGTAAACAAAGTTAAACCAATGTAAACAATCTGTAAAATAATGTAAATCAATGTAAGCTAATGTAAACTAAATAAAAATAACATTTTCTTTTGTGAGGTATACTATTACTCGATAAACATGCCTGAAAACCATCAAATCTGGAGTTAACCATCTTGAACCGGATAGAATCGAAGATGAAAAACACATAAAACATAATACGACAACCTAACAACCAAACAACATTACACCATGTAACTTCAACATTGTAATGAAATTTCAACACTGTAACAAAACCAAAATAACAAAACTACAGCAATGTAAACAAAGTTAAACCGATGTAACAAAGGAGATACATTGATGTAAGATGATATTCCATAACTTAACAAGATTTTATAAGGTTATTAAAGAGTGCTACATTAATAGAATAAACAAACAATATCCGAATAAAAAAACACATGAACCAAGTGTCTTCCAAATTTAATCCATATCTAAATGAAATGATGACCATCCATTCGTTAATGGCATTCTTAAATCACAACTTACTGATGTTAGTTATAATTTTTAATTAGGTATAAATTGCATATACAAAATGAACTAATAACAAAATAATAATATAATATTAAAAAACTTCAACTTAACAACAAGAAATCTGTAAACAAAACCAAAGTTCTACTAATTTATAAAATTTTACAATCCCCATTTTGCCCCTTTCAAAAATGACGAACACCGTACAAACATAAAATGTTAAAATTGTCCACTTATCTGAATATAGATCGATGGAATCACCTGAACACCACCTTCGTCAGCAAACACGCGACTATTGTTTGATTGTTCAACGAAGACACATTCGTCGGTGAAGGCACCATTGTTTCGAACAAGATCTGGATCACCGTTGTCGGTTGTGTTTAGTCGTCGTTAGGTGACGAGTTACATGTTGCGATTCGCTGTTACGCGATAAGAAACATCCTCGTCGGAGAAACCATATGATAGATCTATACTAACGATCCTTGTTTTCATTCTTACTCATCGCTATCTTCAGGAAGGTAGAAGATATTGGTTGGAGAATTTTTTATGTGTTCTTGATCTAAAGGAAGAGATCATATTGGTATTTTTATGGTTTGAAGAAGATTTAGGATTGGTAATAAGAAGAAAAAAAAAGAGATGAGATTTGTAATTTGAAAGAGAGAGAGAAAAATGAGATGTGACTTTTGAGTTGATTGGAGGCTGACAATCAACAAAAGGTACAAAATATAAATTTACAAATTTACCCTTAAACTAATCTAGGCCATTGATCAGGAATCTAGAATATTTAATAATAAATCAATGGCTATTATAAAGTTAAAGAGTTCTCACAAGAACCAAATCCTATATATATATATATATATATAGAGATATATATATATATATAGATATATATATATAGATAGATATATATAGATATAGATATAGATAGATATATATATATATATATATATATATATATATATATATATATATATATATATATATATATATATATATATATATATATATATATATATATATATATATATCTCATAGCTACCATTTTTTTCCAATATTATTGTCTTCCTCTCATAGAATCCGTGTAAGGGCTTCATCCCCATGGACGAAACATGTACCACCTCTCTCTTTCCGATATCAACCTCTTTTGGTCACGAGTTGTCATGTCAATGACAAACGGCTACAAATTGTATTGGAGGTGCTTTTAGTGAAAAGGGGGAATAAATGAGCTAGAAGAAAGGAAAACTAATATATATTTAAAAGAATGCATTTATTAGATAAATAAGTTGTTATAAGGAATAGGGACATATTATCTTTTATAAAATAGAGAACAAATTTTTAGAAAACATATCTGCTCGATCTATTCCTGTTAATATCATATATACTGAATTTCACATTTCACATTTTATTATAATCAACTTTCAAAACTTGCATTATAACATAACTTTTATAACCTACCTTTTATTGTAACCAATTTCCGAAACACTATATGAAATGGCAAATGAAAGTTTTAAAATGTGTTTGTACGTATTAAAAAAATTTAGAAGGTAGTTTTATTATGTGTTTGTATTAAAAAATTTTTTAGAAGATAGTTATATCAAAAGTATAAATTCTTTTAAAAAAAATTTAAGATAGTTTTAAAATGTGGATGTATGGCAAATGAAAATAAATCTTACAAAAAATTGGGCTTCATTTGGTGGATTGTATACCAAACCGGAAAAGCACATTCATTTGTTCCCAAATTGAGTATAAGCCCAAACATAATGAAACTTAATGGATGTAACAACTTTATTTTCAATTGGTAGATCCAAATATCCAATTTCGTTTGGTTTTTTAATTTGTGATACAAACAATTCAATGGAGGCCTAAACATAATGAAATATCATATTATTTTAAATATATTAAGTTATACTATATTCTACATTTTATTATAGGTTTCATAAAATTTTGATTGTTCAAAAACAAATAACGAAAAAGAGTTGAGCAAATAGTATTTATGCACAATCCAAAACTTTTGAAAATAAAAGCAATAATATATATGATTATATTTCCAGACACATTTTAACTTTAGATATTTACTTGGCCAACCGATCGACCATCAAGCATCGACCATGGGGACTAATAGACTATTGCTGTGTAGTGGATGGGCGGTGTGTGGAAACCGTATAGTTCACCAAAAGGTTCATGGATCATAAAAGATGTCTTGTCAAGTGAACCCTATGGTAAGTCGAGTGGCGTTAATAGTTGGACATGCACTTGCAGAAGATTGCTGCATAACAAGATCGAATAGCCATCTTTAATTTGTTGGTGATCCAGAAACCTCAAATGTTTTTGTCACCCTTTAATAATGTATCATGTGCTGCTAAGGTAACATAAACTAGAGAGATTGAGAGAGGATTATAATTTCTATTCTTTCATCCTATCATATCATATACATCACTCACACATATATATTCGGGTTGGGCCACACATATAAGAATACAAGTCCAAACACTAAAACCACACATAAAAGATTGGGCCTAAGATAGTATAACTTTGAAAATAGGGTTAACTTAATACTTAATTTGTTAATAATCCCCTTACAAGACCTTATTTATATCAAATTTTCGAACATTTATACCTCGTCAAATAATAAAATTTTCAATATTATAGTTCTTAATTTGTAAATTCACCATTTTGTGGTTAATTTTTAGTTATAACTAGCGGAATTCCTACGTAATACTGCAAGAATCTGTAAACCTTGGGAGCCATGGCAATAACACTCATAACGAATCACTATTAGAAAAAAAAATTTCACATAGTATATTCAAAATTTTATAAAACATTATATACATAAAGTTATAAAAGAAACCAAATCTTAGCATGTAACAGTTTTAAATAAAACTTATATCTTAATAAATTGAAATTATATAAAAATTTACATTTTAAAAACTTTAAAAGGAAAACACATTAAGTTAAAAACTAATTATAATATTTAGATGTAAAAAAAAAGTAAACAAACCTAAATATCTCTATGCTTTAGTAACTTGTAGATTACTATTAATAGATGTTTTTCTAAATATCTATAATTCTAAGCTTCAATATTGTTTTATTTAATATACTTGGTTACATACCCGTGTGTTATATAAATTAAAAAAGTATGTAATAAATTTATATATTTGCATAATCTAATATATGTTATAGATAACATATCAATATAATTATTATATATAACAAACATAATTAAGTTATAAACAATAGTATAAAAAGAAAAAAGATTTTATTATTCATAAATATACATAAACCTTTTTATATACCTTTTTTAAATTATTTTAGTTTTAATAATGAATAGCTACAAGTTAAATTATATTATAACAAAATTAAGTCTTATTAAAGTATTTTTAATAAAATGTTAGTTATTTTTAGAAAGAAATTATCAATATTATTATAATATTAAATAAGAGTTATTAAGAAAACTTTTTTAAAGTCAAGATTTTTATCAAAATTGTAAATTTATTATGGTGGTAACACATAGACAATCCTAAGTGGAGATGATGTGTACATTTAAAAGATGAATATGTGGCTGATAGTTATTTTACTTTATTAGAATACATTTTGGTTCATATTGACATTTATTATTTTTATTATTGTTGTTGTTGTTATTATTGTCATTATTATTATTATTATTATTATTATTATTATTATTATTATTATTATTATTATTATTATTATTATTATTATTATTATTATTATTATTATTATTATTATTATTATTATTATTATTATTATTATTATTACTTTTTTATTTTTATTATTGTTATTATTATTAAAGTCGATGGTCAATGAAATTAAGTCCACAACTTTGGTTTTAAATATAGATAAGGCAAGCGACAAATGATTTGTCTTTGGCTTAGTGGTTGAAGTTTAACAACTTAGGCGTTCCACCCGGGTTCAAATCTTGTAGGCCTTACTTTTTTTCCTTGATTATTTTTTATAGTGTTATTTGCATGATTGGTCCTTGTACAATGCTCATATTACAAGATTGTTCACAACTTTTAAGAAATTACATTATTGGTCCTAATTGTTTGCGAAAGCGTAACACAATTGGTCCTCGAAGTAGATGGATGTCAATTTTTAGTGTTAACTATATGTGAAAAGTTGATTCGCAGGAGGCGGTCAAGGATGGTGGTTACGAGAAAACTTTAGAACACCAAATCTGGAGTGGCGATGGTGATGATGACGGTGGTTCAGGTATGCGTGTTATTATATGGGTTTTGGGTGGTGGACAATGTTTCAGGTGGAGATGGCAACGGTGGTGGCAAGGAAACAAGGAGGTGAGGGTGGGCGGTGATGGTGACGATGGTGGTGTGTTGGTGTTTGCTGGTGATGGTGAGGGTGGTGGTGTCTTGGTGTTTGTTGGTGACAGTGATGTGAAGGTGGTGGTGTGTTGCTAGATCCGATCTCGTGGATTTGGATGGTGATGGTGGTCGCCCGTGGTGGTCAGGCGGTGGTGGGAGGGACAAATGGTCATGGCGGTGGTAGGACTTATTAGGTAGATAAGATTTATAATAATAATAATATTAGTTATTAACAAGGGTAAAAAGGTCACTTAAAAAACTAACGACCATCCATTTCAGGGACCAATCGTGTATTCGTGTTATGCTTTCACAAACAGTTAGGACCAATTATGTAATGTCTCAAAAGTTGGGACTAATCCTGGAATATGGACATATCAAAGGGACCAATCATGTAATCAACTCTTTTTTATATATTTGTTTGTTTAGATTAGTTCATTTTCTTTGTTACTAATTTCTTTAACAAATTTATCGTTTCGGATGTAGTTCTTTAACAGTTTTGATTTTAACATAAATTATATCACCGTTAAAAATTCTTTTTGTTGTTGGTTTTTATTAGTTATGATTTTTTTCGACATTTCAATGTTATTTTGCTAAATGGTTTCGATTTTTATATTATGTTTTTAAAATGTATTAACGTAAATTCACGACAATACATGTTGTTTTTTAAACGCACGAGAATGGAGTCCTATTTACTCCGCAACACATGAAGCAAGTTGCAACGCGTCAGTAAATAATATACTTATTTTTATTAACGTTTTGATAACAAACTTTTTATGATTCAACGACATCGTCAATATGCATGAGTCTTAATATTAGTTAAGAATTTTTTAGAATACGGTTTGATTTTAGTACTCGTTTTTCAAAATAATGTAAAATTTATATTATTATATCAATTTCTAAATTATAAACCACGAGATACGAGTCCAGAATTTAGAAGGGAGCCTTGAAGGAACGGTAATTTGAGCCCACTCGATTTCAATGTTTTGCCATAAATACAATAGTACAACATTAAAATCCTGTTGTCCCACGTAGTTAAGCACCTTAATTGTTTACATTTTTCTTGTGTAAAATATCAAAATGCAATCATGTTAACCAATTAGATTGAATACACATGTCAATTCCTTTTCTATAAATTTCTATTTATATTTTCATTTCCTGAAAAATAATTTTGATATAATAACAATACAGATTGGATAACTATCTTCTCTAATAATCTTTTCTAAAAAAGCAAAATAATTTTTATCACGTATCATTTTTTCAGACCCATTTTTTCATTTGTTATTATCATTTAATGATAACATTAAATACTAATTATATATATATATATATATATATATATATATATATATATATATATATATATATATATATATATGGGATCAAACTAAATTTTATCACGTGTCATATTTTCATACCCATTTTGTCATTTGTCATTATTATTTAATGATAACATTAAATGCTATACAAAGTGTCTTTTTTGTGCGAAGCGTACAAAGTTCTGGAGTGGAATTATCTCGCAAGAACAATAATAATCACACAAAACAAAATAATAATTACGCAAGATGAATTACATTCGTGTGAAATTATCACGTAGAGATGGAATTATCACACAAGAATAACTTCTTGCGTAATAATTTCACCTTTGCGTAGTAATTCCATATCTGGGTGATTAATTCTTACACTTGCATTATAATTCCACCTGTAACGTCCATTATTGCATGATAACTTCGTTGCTTCGCACGAAAAAAACACTTTGTAGCGTAACCTTTCTATCTCTATATATATCTTCTCTAATAAAGCAAAATAATTTTTGTCACGTGTCATCTTTTCACACCCATTTTGTCATTTGTCATTATTATTTAATGATAACACTAAATGCTATATATATATATATATATATATATATATATATATATATATGTATGTATATATATATATATATATATATATGTATATATATATATATATATATATATATATATATATATATATATATATATATATATATATATATATATATATATATATATATATAGGGTCAGGATCTTTTCAGGACTCCTAAAGATTGTGAGAACTGTGAGAACTCATCGTAACTATTGATTATTATTTATTTAATTTATTTTTAATTAATACAATAAGGGTAGTATGGTCTTTAATATATGTATTTAATATGAGTCTTTAATGCTATATAGTTAATTTAGGAAGTTACACAATTATCTTCCATTAATTGAATGAGATTTTTTATTTGTTTTTTTTTTCCTTTTAGTGCTCAATTTACAATAAGGGTAGTTTGGTTTAAGTTTGTGTTGAAGACTTACATATATGTAAATAGTTGATTCACACATATATAGAACATAAAATCACATGCCATTTCCCACTTTTTTTAAAATATTCATAACTTTTTTTCACGACATCATTTTTTCAAAAAAAAATTCACCATAAAATTCAGTATTTTTTATCTTTCCAACGCCTACCATATTGATATACTTTTCTAAAAAAATCGTATATCCGTTGTTTACATATGTGTAATGGATTTACATATGTGTAAATCCGATATTACACATGTGTAAAACGAATTTCGTTAAAAAAACGGGAATTTTTTAATTTTTTATATATATTTTTTATTTTTTTTATGAAAGAGGGAAAGTAGGGGAACATTTTTGTGTTTTTATTTTTTTATTTTTATGTTATTTTTTGATTTATAAAATTTTTAAATATGTTTTTGTTAATTACAATTTTGCCATTAAGAACTAGACGTGTACAAACCGGTTTTTCGGCCCAAACCGGTTCGGGTCCCAAACTGAAACCGGTTTGGTCAATATTGGTCAAAACCGGTTTGGCCCGAAACCGGTTCGGGTCCAAACCGGTTTCAAACCTTAAAATCCCAAACCATACAAACCGGTTTGGGTCGGTTTGGGTCGGTTTGGAATCGGTTCGGGCCCAAACCGGTTCGGCCCAAACCGGTTTTTTTTTTTTTTTTTAACTTTGGATTTTGTTATATTGAAATAAAATTTTAAACTTTTAATTATATAATTTAAACAATTTATAACATTTATAACATTTATATAATTTAAACAATTTATAACATTTATATAATTTATAACATTTATATAATTTATATAACATTTATAACATTTATATAATTTATATAATTTGTATAACATTTATAAACAATGTAAGCATTTTAACAATTTATATAACATTTATAAACAATTTAAACAATTTATAACATTTAAACATTTATAACAATTTATAACATTTAAAACATTTAAATAATTTAAACATTTAAAACTAAACATTTAACATAGTTGTTTCTTCGTTCGTATTACTTGTACGTTTATTCCTCGCCACCTGAACCGGAACTGTTACGAAGGTAGTCATCATATGCCGCTTCATCATCAGTCATTCCTGGTGTCAATCCGCTCTCTACCTCGTCCTCGTATAATTCTGCTTCGTATTCCAGTTCTCCTTCAAGTGAACGTTTGTCTTGTACTCTTTCCGCGGCATCCAAATAATCTTTCAAGCAAATTGACATTTCAACTGCTTGTGGAGTGAGTCGAGTTCGTCTTATTGATATAACCCTGCCACTAACAGAAAAAGCAGATTCCGAAGCTACCGTAGAAGCTTGGACGGTTAGTAAATCTCGGGCCATAATGGATAGGATGGGAAATTGATCTTCCTTACCTTTCCACCAAGCCAACAAGTCCAAATTTTTAAATTCATGTGGAGTCATGGTCGATAAAAAGTTTGTAAGACCATACCTCCCGAGTTCACTACTCGGAGTGTCACCACGTTGACGTTTATTACATTCATCCCTTAAAGTATTATATAAATCAAACTTTGGATCATTTGAATTTCGGCATTTGCCGCATGCCTTAAAGCATCATGAATTTGTGATGTTTCCCCGTATTTTAATAAATAAACATCATACATTTGTTGTAATTGTTTGTTGAAATAAGCTTTTAAAGTTGTACCATACATTGGTTTACCAACTTCTAAATCCAAACTAAAAGTAATTTTATCAAGTAAAGTTTCAACTCCCGACTTGTTTAAACAAGGGTTTAAAGCTACGGCACATGTAATAACGGGAGGCATTTCTTCAAAATACTTTTTAAGTTTTTCTTTCATTGGGGGTATCATATCCGAATAAGGTCTACCCCTAAACGACAATTCATATTATTTTGAAGTCATTAAATAAATTTGGTAAAGTACCAACGGACTCGTTGGGTAATAAACTCCAGAAAGACATGTAGTTGCATTTTTAAAAACTTGAAGCATTTTTGTTACTTCTTCGATGATGGCCCAACCCGATGGATGGTAAGAATTTGCCTTTCCCCGACTTACCAAACTATTATGAAAGGCTATTAAACTTTTTTTTTGTTCTCTAGCCTTTTCAAACATGTTACATGTGGAATTCCATCGTGTTGGTACGTCCCAATTCGGACCTAAACATTTAGTATTTGCGTCTTTACAAAACTTGCGATATTTAGTATATCTTTGGTTATTACTAAAAATATCACGTAACATTCTTTTAAAACAATCTTTTTGGCCCTCATCATTTTTAAACCGTCTTGAACGGCTAAGTTTATGATGTGCGCAACACATCGACTATGAAAAAACACACCCTCACATATTGGTTTATATTTTAATTTCAAATGATCTATCGCAAGAGTATTGTTTGACGCATTATCAAAAGATATAGAAAATATTTTGTTTTCTAATTTATACGTTTGAATAACTTTATCAATAAGATAAAAAATGTTTTGGCCGGTGTGAGGATAATCAAACAATTCAAACGCAATCGTACGTTTCATTATTTGCCACGAATCGGGTTCAACCCAATGGGCGGTGACACAAATGTACGAGTCCGGTGAACCGTGAGGTGTCGACCAAACATCACTAGTTAAGTTAACACCGGTTTGTAAATTTTCAAAATAAGATATTAATTCATTTTTAGTCTTTTTCCACATTTTTAAACAATCTCTTCGAAGAGTAGCACGACTTACATTGGTGTAACGTGGTTGGAGAGTTCGTTGAATGAGTCGAGTCAAACGTTCGTTGTCGAAATGTTTGAATGGCAAGCTTTCTTGAATTACAAATTGCGCCATTTGCTCCCGAACCGCATCAACGTTATAAGCCCAAATATTTCCTTCGTTTGTCATCGAAGCTTGACCTTGAGAAGGTTCACCTTTTAACGCTTTACAATATTTATTTGCAATATGGTTTTTCAACGTTGTGTTTGCATCTTTTTTGAAAAACTTATGACAAAACTTGCAACGAGCCTTGTTTGGACCGCTAGCCATTTGACATAAATCGTAATTGCACCATACTTCGGGGTTCCTATTCGTAGGAAGGATTGCTACCACCACGTTGCTTGAAGACGCTTCACAACCAACGGAAGATTGAGCACTTGTTGAAGCCATTTCAAGGATTTTTGTGAGAGCGTTTTGGAGAGCGTTTACAACGAGTAGAGACTAGAGAGTGTTTGTAGAGAGCGTTTGAGCGTTTTTGAGATTTTTGAGAGTAGAGAGTGTTATAAGTTGTTGTGATTCAACCCAAAACATCAAATACATATATATACTAACCTAGTGGGGGTATAATGGTAAAAAAGCTCAAAAAAGGTCAAAAATGGGTTATAACGGCTATATAGCCGTTGGATAACGGTAACCGGTTTGAAAACCGGTTTGAGGTACCGGTTTGAAAACCGGTTTGGAAACCGGTTTGGAACCGGGTTGAAACCGGTTTGAAAACCGGTTCGGGTTGAAACCGGTTTGGGTTATGAGAAAGGGAAACCGGTGAGGAATCGGCGGGTTCGGACCGGGTTGAAACCGGTTTGGGCCAAACCGGTTTGGGCCAAAAACCGGTTCCGGTTTTTTGGCCGAACCGGTTCCCGAACCGGTTTTTTTGGCCACCTCTATTAAGAACTAGTGGTTGAGATTGGTTCCTAGAGTTCTCACAAAAAAAGCTGGTTCTCATTTGATCCCTCCCTTATATATATATATATATATATATATATATATATATATATATATATATATATATATATATATATATATATTATATATATATATAGGGATGAGTTCATATAAGAACTCTTTCTTTTTGTCAAAACCCTTTAACCCAATTAATCACCATTGATTTAGCATCAAGATGGAATATTCTATTTAGATGGTTAAGATTAGATAAAGGGTAAATTTGTAATCTCCTATCATGTACTTGTTCTGATCAAACATGCAAGATTTACTTTACCAATGTACTATCTCTATATTATTGTACTATCTATCAATCAAAACCATAAGTTAAATATTTTACCTAAAAAAACCAGATCATTTGTAACTCCATCACCACCACACTCCTTCTACAACCATAAATCCTCCAGATTACACTCCCACCACCTTCAAGAATCGCCTCTAATCCGTCGCTAGTCCTTTATTCACGAGCACAAAAAAGGAGGGATATGTGATGTAATCACCTCTAACCACCACACGCCAGCCCATCGCAACATCAACCGCCACCACATCGCCCCCGCCGCCACACACCAACCACCATTCACCATCGATTCTTTGTTGTAATGCTGTATCAAATACTAAAATCTCCACTTTACAAATCCACCACCACGACACTGCCATTCAGATCTGGGTTCATAATACGGTTTAAATCTGGCACCACGAGCACACCACCACCACCTCTGGCCGATACCATGAGCACCAGAAGTGGGTTCACACTATGGTCCGGATTTGGGTTTATCAACTGAAGTGGATTTTCCCTAAAAAGAAGAAGATGGTTTTTGTTAAAAATGAAGGAAAAAGAAAACCTAGAAGTGGGTTTTCTATCAAAAGTAAGTCTCTCTCTCAAAACACAAACCCAAATGAGTTTTCAATCTCTCGTTCAAGCTTTTCAAGCATGTTTACAGAGTAGTAGAAGACACACAAGAGAAAATTTTGTTTTTTCTTTAGTTACAGTGGTTTACATTTGTTTACATTAAAAAATTATAAGTGGTGTAATTACAGTAGTGTACAGATTGGTTTACATTGTTTTATAGATTGTTTTACATTAGTTTGTTTTTGTTATAGTGTTGTAGTTTTGTTTATTTGATTTCTTTATAGCTTTAAAATTGGTTATAGTGGCGTAGTTACATGATTTAATGTCGTTTGATTGTAAGGTTGTTGTAATGACGGTATACTATAAGTTTGAATGGTGTAATATCGGGTGTAATGGTGATTAGTTTGTTGGAGTGTTGTTTTACAGATTGTTTTACATTTGTTAATATTGGTTTACATTAGTTTACATTGTTTTACATTGATGTAATGCCGTTTGGTTTGTTGTAATGATTGTGCTACTTTTAGTTGGAGTGCTGTAATCTCATGTATTTAACAGTGTAACTAGATGTTTTCGTTACAACTTTGCTATGGATGTATTTAACATTTGTTTACATTTAAAAATGTAAGTGGTGTAATTACAATAGTGTACAGATTGGTTTACATTGTTTTATAGATTGTTTTACATTAGGTTATTTTTGTTACAGTGGTGTAGTTTTGTTTATTTGATTTCTTTATAGTTTTAAAATTTGGTTACAGTGGCGTAGTTACATGATTTAATGTTGTTTGATTGTAAATTTGTTGTAATGACGGTATTACTGTAAGTTTAAATGGTGTAATATCGGGTGTAATGGCGATTACTTTATTGGAGTGTTGTTTTACAGATTGTTTTACATTTGTTAATATTGGTTTATATTAGTTTACATTGTTTTACATTGATGTAATGTCGTTTGGTTTGTTGTAATGATTGTGCTACTTTTAGTTGGAGTGTTGTAATCTCATGTATTTAACATTGTAACTAGATGTTTTTGTTACAACTTTGCTAAAGATTACATTAGTATGAGATGGTGTAATGTCATTTGACTGTTAGGTTGTCGTAATGTGGATGTTATTGTTAATTGGAGTGGTTTAATATCGGGTGTAAAAGTTTGGTACAGTAGTGTAACATTATATGATCTAATGTCGTTTGCAAGAGTACATGGGAATTAACATTGTAATATGATGTAACTACGTACTATCCGTACGGACGAAACTTTTTTTGCAATACTATAGTAGAATTAAAGAGAAAAATATGATAAGTTTAATGGTGAATTTTTTATTAAAAAATTACAAATTATAAAAAGTTATACGTGTTTAAATAAAAAGGGGGGTAAAGTTTTTAAATATAAAGAAAAGAGATATAGGGGGATATAAGGAGGACACTTGTCATGTTTTTGTTAAATCTGAATTTGATGGATTTGTTAAATTACATTTATGCCCTTTTCTATTAAAAAAGGAGAAGAGACACTTGGCACCATCTCATGCCATAAGGGTTTCATCAAGGGTCCACATTTGGTTAAATGGTTCTTACAATAACCAAGGGTTCTTAATAGAACTTCACCATATATATATATATATATATATATATATATATATATATATATATATATATATATATATATATATATATATATATATATATATATAGGGTAGGGTTATCTATATAATACACATATATATATATACATACATATAGAGAGATATATAGATATAGAGAGATATAGAGATAGAGAGATAGAGAGATAGATATAGATATATAGATATATATATATAGTATATACAGATATGTATAGATATATAGATAGATTAGATATACAGAGAGGGATAGAGATAGATATATATATATAGATATAGAGATATATATATATATATGTATATATATATGTATATATATATATATATATATATATATATATATATATATATATGTATATTATATATATATATATATATATATATATATATATATATATATATATATATATATAGGGGAGGGATCAAATGAGAACTCCCTTTTTTTATGAGAACTCTAGGAACCAATGTGAACCACTAGTTTTCAATGACAAAATTATAATTAACAATAACATAATCAAAAAAAATCATAAAATAAAAAATAATAAAAAAATAAAAAAAGTAAAAACACAAAAGTGTTTCTCTCGTTCCCTCTACCATTAAAAAAAATAAAAAAAATTATAAAAAATAAACTCGTTTTTTACGAACGTCATTTACACATATGTAATTCTTGGAATTACACATGTGTAAAACAGAATTTACACATATGTAATGACTAATTTACACATGTGTAAATAACGGGTGGACGAATTTTTTTAAAAAAATATATCAATATGGTAGGCGTTGGAAAGATAAAAAAATAATGAAATTAATGGTGAAATTTTTATGAAAAAATAATGTCATGAAAAAAGTTATGAACGTTTTAAAAAAAAAGGTGGAAGTGGCATGTGACTTGCATGTGACAAAAATGTGTGGTTGATATTGGTTCCTAGAGTTCTCACTAAAAATGGTAGTTCTCAAGATAACCCTACCCTATATATATATATATATATATATATATATATATATATATATATATATATATATATATATATAGATATATATATATATATATATATATATATATATATATATATATATATATATATATATATATATATATATATATATATATATATATATATATATATATGGTAGGGTTATCTTGAGAACCACCCTTTTTAGTGAAAACTTTAGGAACCAATATCAACCACACATTTTAGTCACATGCAAGTCACATGTCACTTCCATATTTTTTTTAAAACGTTCATAACTTTTTTTCATGACATATTTTTTCATAAAAATTTCACCATTAATTTCATTATTTTTTATCTTTCCAACGCCTGCCATATTGATATATTTTTTTAAAAAAATTCGTCCACCCATTATTTACACATGTGTAAATTAGTCATTACATATGTATAAATTCTGTTTTACACATGTGTACTTCCAAGAATTACATATGTGTAAAATAACGTTCGTAAAAAAAACGAGATTTTTTTTATTTTTTATAATTTTTATTTTATTTTTTTAATGGTAGAGGGAAACGAGAGAAACACTTCTGTGTTTTTACTTTTTATTTTTTCATTATTTTTTATTTTATGATTTTTTTGATTATGTTGTTGTTAATTACAATTTTGTCATTGAAAACTAGTGGTTGACATTGGTTCCTAGAGTTCTCATAAAAAAGGGAGTTCTCATTTGATCCCTCCCTTATATATATATATATATATATATATATATATATATATATATATATATATATATATATATATATATATATATATATATATATATATATATATATATATATATATATATATATATACTTTTCAAATTGTATAACAAATTTTGATAAACTAAAACATGTTTATTTTATTAAAAAGCTTAACTTTTTGAAAACAAATTTTACGAAGTATGAACTTTTTAACAAAAAACTTACAAAATGACATTGCTTAAAATATAAATTTATTTAATATTTATTCATATTTAATCTCAAAGTATTATTTTATAGATTCTTGATATTAGTTAGTAACGATTAGTTTAATATTTTTAATCACACAGTTTTTAGTTTTTAAAAAAAGGTAGAGTGCGTTTTACTTTAGGCAACTAAAGTATAGTTTTTGACACGTCATTAAATATCGCATCGTGATTAACCCGTTTACTTATTTTTAAGTCTTAACATGTTAAACTTCAAATATTTGCCTCCATTATCAAATTGAATAATTTATTTAATTACATGATAATATCATTTTGTTGTTTTTACAACATTAATTCTGAATCAAGTGAAAACATTAAAAACTATCGTCATCTATACGATGTTTTTGGGAAATAATTTAAAGATAAAGTGGAATTACAACAACATTTAGGGATAAAATTATTAAACAAAGTTTAATTTAAATAAAAGTATATAGATCACTAAAGACCTCATATGAGTCATCTTGTGTTTTTAAATGGTATGAATAGTGTGTTTATGCACATCTGTGAAAACTCTAAAATTTGATGTTATCATCATCATTCTTGTTGATTTTTTATCATCAAAGGATAACTGTAGTAAGGTGTTTTTCTTTTTTTTTTTTTATATTATTTTATCATGAGTTTGTTATATCTAGTGCACATCCAACACAAATATCTTCCTAAGTCTCACACCAATTGATTCAATTTTCACTAGTGTGATCAATCTTTCATATAAACCATATCTGTATGTAGTATCCATACAAGTACACAACTCGGCTTTGGGTTATAATTAAGTTTATCATCTGTAAACTGTAAAGTGGCAACTTTTACATATGTTAATCTGTCGGGTTGGATGTTGGTCCTGTCTAGGCATCATTGAAGATTACAACATCAAAGGACTAGATGTCACCTTTAATTTATTCATTTGTTTAAAATATAGTATAATTTTCCTGCTCTAATAAAAAAGTATATTAAGATGACACGTAACAACACCGCGATCATTCTTACCAAAATTTTTTCGTCTCTCTCTCCTATTAAATAATTACCTTAATTACTAACAATATTATTTAACACTTTTTTAGATTTAATAACTAAGAATGATATCTATTTATTAATGTTATTTCTAAATAAATAATTTTATTTATAAAAATAATAAATTTTTCTAAAGCATACAACTTTTTTAAAAATACAAATATTTTAAAATTGGTATCTTTAAAAAGTTAATTTTTTAAAACCAAAAATAATAAAATTTGGGAGTTATAATAATAAAATTTTTAAAAATGACATTTTTATACGATTTATTTTATAACAAAATGTTTATTTTTTTCGGAAAAAATTTAAAAACAAAATTTTAAAAAGTTGATATCATTGTTTTATTATTTATATCATATCTCATACGTAATTTCAGTCATATCATATCTTATAATATCATTTTATAATTAATAAATTTTATTATATTAAATATTTTATTTATTCAACTCGTGTAACATACGAATTTGTTAAAGTTAGTAAATCAAATATAATAAATAGTTTTTAGAAGGTTTTCATTGGATATAAGTGTATAACCCTACACATTTGTTCAGAAAGTAGGGTCATTTTTGTTCGGAAGACAAGATCCTCCTTGTGATTGGAGCATTCAGTTAACCCTTTCTTTGTTTTCTATTAAATGCTTTCAATGAGGATTTTATTCACCCGTAAAAGCAGCCCATTATGTTGTGCTCTAGTACGTTATTTTTTCCTTTATCGTTATTTATTTATGACTATACGTAAATAAATGCTCTAATGTACTCGATGAATTGAACAAATCAAACATTTAATTATTTGAAAAGCAAATTAAGAAAACATCACCAATCGTCTAATTTCGGTTCGACCGTCACGGCTTATTACCAAAATTATATGGTACTTACTGTTTTGTATATGTTTATGTTGGAACCCGAAGTATTATTTCCACACAACACGTCCAAAAAGGAAGGCATAGAAAAAACATAACATTAATTACAAGAAAAATAAGTGATGATGATGTTAAATGTAAAAGATACAAAAAAAAAAAAAATACAAATTAAAAACTCACTCGCTCATATTTTCATATATATTTGAAAGTATATATATAAGTAGTTATTAGTGTTGTAAATATCGTTAGACGTTAGTCGGACAGTGAGTTAGGGATTAGAGATTAATCGGATAAGACTTTTGTGCATAATTTTGCAAAGTTATGTATAATTTTATACTTTTTTATGAAATAATTGACAAGTTTGGAGGATAATTTGTAACTGGTGAATATTAAGGGGGTTAGATGTAAAGATACACAAACTTAATTTAATCAATTAACCCTAAAGTTAAAACAACCGCTCTCTTTCATCGTTCTAGTAACCGCCGGTAGCACCCTTCTCTTGTTCCCGTCACCGGAGTCACAAATTCTCGCCGGAATCGGCAAATCTGGCACTGGAATGGGAAAATTTAACGGTTATCATCACTAGAACACCGTCGATTAGGACGATTTGGTCCGGCTTTGACCAATTTTGACCGACTACCGCCTAGCACCTACGGTTTGGTGAAATCGGAGCGGCCAACTCCTATTAGCGACTAATTCGACTAATCGAAGGCTAGCCACGATATTTACAACACTGGTAGTTATTAATAACATATTACACGTTACTAATCAAGTTTTCTACTAAATCGTTCAAAGACTTTTTTTAGTCACACAAACTTTTATTATGTTTCAATATTGTACTGTTTTCTATAAATCATATATCTTTTTTAATTAAGACTAAAGGAACATATAATATAAATACTCTTTAGTACATATTGATAATTTTTCTTCGTTTTACTTCAATTAAACAATTATATATATATTACATTTACCAAATGGATCAACAGTAAATTGCAAGTAGTGAAGCAAGTTGTACAATATATATTGCATCAGTTTGAGTGACATGTAGGTGATTTTTTGGTATATCACAGCCATTGTATGTTATAAGTTAGTTGATGCATGTCACTATTTAGTGCAATCTACATATGTAATGTTTATTAAACCCTCCCCAACCCCACCCCACTACTTCTTTTTCACTTTCGTTAATTTTCGTTTTCTTTTATAACATTCAACCTAACCTCCATGTTAATATATGTTCTTTAACTTTTTAAGTTTTATATTAAACGTATTATTATGTTAATAATCCATGTGTGACGTATATGATATTAAATTTTTCTATTATCAATATAGACATATGTTTAACCAAGTAAATGTTTGAAATAAATGGTATTTTGTCTTAAGAATAAGTGTAAATATAGTTTAATGGTTATATACATAATTTGATCTTTAAATATATTTTCGCGACATGCTACTTTGTATTTATGTTTTGTTATCTTGATACGAGTCTTCAAAACTTTATACGACTTTTTTTTACGTGTTTAATCGTACCAATGTTACCGCCGCAACGCGCGGGTGTGTCACCACCTAGTTGATAACACAAAGTACAAATAATCCAACCGTTGGCCAAACCCACTAGATCATGGGTCTCAGGTACTTTTTTTTATCCAATGGTTTCCCCCATGAGTTTATGCTAGCAATGATCTAGTGGGTTTGGCTTGCGATTTTCTTATTATCCATGTTCATCTCGTGCTCATGAAGATATAGTCTTTGGCTTAATAATTTTCTTAAACTCTTTTTTTCTTGTGAGTATGGTGTTAGAAGATTATTTGGCCTAAACAGTTTGCTACTTAGGCTCATTAGAAACTAGATGTTTCATATTTTGGATTGACAGCTTCATCCTCTTCTTTTGTGGATACATGCCACATGGTTGACGGATAGATTCCTGATTTTGAAGCCATAACCACATGGTCTTGGATGTTTGTATGATTCTAAAAGAATGATAATAGGTAATGGTGTGATGTTTAGCTATCACCCCACCATTACCACCTCCCCTCCTCCATCTTCTCGCTCAAATTCATTAGGGCTGAGAAATGGTCAATATGATAGGATGCTATATGTATAAAAATCGTTACTTTACATTTTAATCAAATTTGGGTAATCTTCTAAAGTGAAATACATAACTAAAAGACACCCTAATGGACTTATTATTATATATAAAGAAAACTTGTTAAGAAGGACTTTTATAAGAAAAAAAGAATATTAATAATGCTAAGACATTTAGGCCCGTTGTCAAGCTAACCACTACGAGGTAGGTTTTTATCAGTTATTTTTTTTTTTCTGAAGAAATGGGATTTTCAAAGTTGTAGTTAACAATGCTTTTATTCATTAAGATTTATCTAAGACAATGTATATGCATGGGACAACCTTTGCATTTTTTGATGCTACGTGACTACATCATGTTTACTTGATGCAAAACACACTTTATGAGTTTATGGCCTTAAGCGTACACGTGAAGCTTGATTTTCCAATCTATCTATTACTATTATTACACCAGGCTTCACTTAGTGTAATATTCATACATCCTTGTTTGTGTATTGTCATAATTTAATCACTTATATATGCTTGTATATGTTGAGAGCATCTTAGTCTTGAGCTTTGTGGATAAATTTGATTAGGCAGATTTGATTGGACGATTACATTTTTAATTTTCCCTTAAAGACTTGGGTAGATGAACTATGTCAAAGTGGATACATGTCACATTCTCTAGTGATGTTTTTCATCTCTTTTAACAGGGGTATTTACATAGCCTGTAATAACGTATCATTATCGGTCAGTGCAAGCCCCCATCTACTGGTGTGCTAATGAATGATTGTATGTTGCATTTGAGCTATGTCGGTGCTCATCATATTTGAAACTGACTCGCCTCTGATTACTTAGGTGGTTAGTAAAGTACCACAATTTTTTTAGAACCTTACCAACCACCACTGGATTGTGGTCACGTGTATTCTTACGGGTATTATTTTAATGGGTTGACTATTCTCAAGTATACTAGTCTTGCTATCATGCTTATGTGATGCACATTAAGTTGGTTTAAATGATCCTCAATCTATCACCATCTATCGTGTGTTTCTTGGACCCAATTTCATCGATTGGAGTTCTAAAAGGCATCGCACTGTCACCTTGTCTTATACTAAGACTGAGTATCAGGATCTTGCTCACACTACCATTGAGATTCCTTAGCTTACCTTTGTGCTTCATAAGTTACGTATACCTCTTACTAGTTCGCTTACTTACAATATTGTCGCTACATATTTAGCGGCCAATCAACAGAACATGTTGAGATTGACATGCATTTCATACTAAATATGATATAAGCAGTCAGTCTCCGAGTTCGATGTATACTGATTACTGCTCGAATTGCTAATTAACCTGTTGTCTAGGGCTATCTTTCACATACTTTGATACCGTTCGATCCAAGCTACAACTTAGCTACAAACGTCAAGCTTGAAAAGACATTTTAGTGCATTTATTTTTTATTAGTTAGTTAGTTACATAAAGTTATGTTGAGATAGAGTATTGTTTTGTTTTCGGTTGTATTTTGCCTCTATAAATAAGGATGTCAAAATATATATCACAGACTTTCAATTTTCTTTCCATTTTGTCCTCTTCCAAACTTTGTAACTAGTCGCAATATTGTTTAAAATGTGTAATATCACCATAGATTTAATTCATTCGTCATTCCTCTAAGAAGATAAATATTTATTTTTAATTTTCCACGACTACACAAGCATATATGTGCGTTGTGCAACATAAAAAACCAGTGACAAATTTTGAGGTTTTTACGATGAAATGTTATGCAAAATTTATAATGGTTTCATTAGTTTTCTATATTAAATTCTCTGAATATCACATCTTCATTGTAAACTATGTTTTACTAGCTTTAGTAAACCCGTGAATTACACGAGTTGAATGAATAAAATATTAATATAATAAAATTTATTAATTATAAATATATAATAAAACAGTAATATCAAGTTTTTAAAATTTTATTTTTAAACTTTTTTAAAAAAATAAATATTTTGTTCTAAAACAAACCGTATAAAAATATCATTTTTAAAAAATTTCTTATTATAACTCTCAAATTTGATTATTTTTGTTTTTAAAAATGACTTTTAAAATACCAATTTAAAATATTTCGTATTTTTTAAAAAGTTTTATGCTTTAGAAAAAATTATTATTAGTAAGACTGAGTGTAGTGGTTGACATTAATTTTTTAGTTAAAGTGTCACCTAAATGGCATGTCATTATAATTAATTTCACTAAAGCGTATTTTAAATCAAGTGTAGTGGTTTTAAGTAATTACAATGATTACTCTCAATTATCTTTTATTTAATATTCAATAAACATAATCATTTTAATTAAATAAAATCACACAATAAAATACTAACATTTTAATAAAATAAAAGTTATTAAAATATATAAATAAAAGACGACATTTGATCGATTATTTGATAACCGATTATAAATGTGTGTTGAAGTAGGTGAGTTCGGTTCGCAAGGCCGACTATTTTCCAGAAATTTGGTCGGGATTACGATACAGATAACACCTCAATTTATATGGAATTTGTCTTGAACACGAGCCCAAAATTTTGAGCCTTTTTGAGCATCCCGTACGTATCAATAAACATTATATTAAAAATACTAAAGTGTTTTGTAAAAATAAAAAAGAAAATTTAATACTATTTTGAAAAAATTACCTATCCGCACGACCCCGTTCTAGTGGTGGTCGTCATCTATGTGGTTCCGGTTGTGATGTTTGAACGTGCTCGACTAAAAGTTTTACCCCACTCGAACACTTTCGATAATTACCGATTCATCCACCTCTCAATAATCTATAATGTTGGGTAGTTGATTATAAAAAAATATTAAAAAGATTAAATCACATATATATAAACAATTTTGAGAGTGGCGCCGTTAAAGTGTTGGCGTAATTGTGAATGGTGCTGCATTTTAATATAATTGTAATGGTTTTGGCGTTATATAGTCTTGCCACGTCACACTTTTAACGCCTAATTTAATTCCACTACAGTAAGTCTGATTAAGTTAATAATTTAATAAGAGAGAGAAACGAGAAAATTTTGATGAAAATGATTGTGATGCTATCACGTGTCATCTCAAGATACCTTTTTATTAGAGTAGGTAGATCTCGTTCTAAAAATATTGTGTTTTACCATATTCCATTTATTAGTAGTATTGATTAGTTCCCGTAAATTCTTTTATCACGGATATAGATCTTGTAGTGTTGTTAAGTTACTCCCTTCATCAATTGTAAGAGACTTTGCTGTTGTATAAAAATACACCATTTTATATTCCTTAATACCGTGTTATAAAATCAAAAGCTTTGAAAATTGAAAATAAAAAATATGTAGTATTCAATGTATATCTCTCTGGGGATTTATATTGATTATTTGGAACATGACGTGAAACTAACAGCAATAAATGCATTCCATCCCATTCAAACTATAAATGCACTTATAATAATCCATAAATATTAATTTTTTTTACTACTACTAGATCGTTAAATTTCATAAATTATTATCTTTTTCGTGTATGTTTGTAATCAAACAATTATCTAGTTTACAAAACAAAACAAAAAATACAGAAAATGTTCTTTAGCTTTATATTTTTTGTATTTTTGTAAGTATCATCGTTTATTTTTAAAAATCATACAATATATGAAAACTGTTTGTAACAAATTTCATATATTACACTAACAGTTTAATTAAATCGCTACTTATGTGTTTTTAAAACCACTGATCTTTTAATTATTTATTTAGTTCATTTATATATGATCTTTATAATTATATATATTATATGTATTTATATATAACATAATACATATTATTTAATTATTGTTATCATACTTTTAAATGTAGTAATTATTTTTATATAAATATATATTCAACACAATAATACACATAAATATATTACTAATATTTATAACCATAATCCTTTAATTTTAAATAATTCTATTTTTTAAAACATATGTCCGTTTATTGTAGAAATATTTGCCAAATAATGAACATGAATAGTAATACTTTAACGTTTAAGTATTCATATTTGTTCGTCTATTTGGTTAGACGTCAATAAATTAGAATGCACAAAGTTATGTTCGTGTCCGTGCATTTCATTCACAACGTTATCCTATATAATTTAACTTTAATAATTTCTTTGACAAACTATACTTCATACATATTTATATATTTTTCTTACACATTCGTTTATATATATATATTTAATATAAATACATGAACAATATATTTTCTTAATGAACAACAGAAAAAGAAAATCTACTGGTTTAAGTGTTTGTATTCGTTCTTTACTTGGTTTAAGCTTAAACGAACGGACACAAACAAATCTTACAAACAAATGGCCAGAAATTTATGTCTTGTTTGTGTCCATTTGTTTAAGACTAATCAAATAATCGAACAAACATGAAGAACTAAACGAACAAATATTTTTTGTTTGTTAAGAAAATATTTTGTTCAATTGTACGTGTTCATTTAATATATGCAGGATCGGGTTTTGTCACTTAACGCTTGTAATTCTCTCAAACTCACTTATAATATCACTCAAACAAGATGAAGCAATGTCTTTAACAAGAGTTGATAATAATATAATAAGTAATCAAAGCAACAAGCAGGAGTATTTTCAAGGTACTTGTATATATTACTTCTCAACTCAAGATTACAAGACACTTACAAGCATAGAACATGAGTTACAATGAGAAACTATATATACTAGATCCTACAACCGGTTATACTTGATACCAGCTGGAAACCTACGACTAAAGCATATACTATGTCACACCCCAACCTTGACGGCGGAAACGTCGTGATGTGAGGGTTAAGATTGTTCACAGCCACATAACGCTATATTTAAATTGCAATTATTATTATCATAAGTATTAAAATGAAATACAACCATAAGTCACAAAAAAAAAAGTTCAACATAACTCAAACATAACTCAAACATAACATAATGTTTTTGTTTATTTAACTAGGTCCAAATCCTAGTTTTATTGCAAGCTTCAAATGTCCACTTTAAACTTGGGGATTTCCTGAAACATGATGAAAATAAAGAGTCAACTAAAAATAGTTGGTGAGTTTCCAAGTTTTCATACATAATAAGATTACAAGTAGCAATTCATGTCATGGATTATAAGTTAGTAAGGTTATAGAACACATATCGTTACAACCAAACCTCGACTTGATTACAAGTATATAAGATTGGCTAAGTGTATTTGGTTCCCTAGTGCACAAGCGTACGGCCCCTAGGAGTCGGCAATACCTCGACTTTAGCACCAAATAGGCTTGTCAGGCCCAAAGATCTAAGACGTCGCCAGGCTAGCAATAGTTAATGATTGTAAACAAACTATGTATCTCATATAAACACTTACAAAACACAAATAACCATGACCAGAAAAATAAGTAGAATTGCATGTGCATCACAAGTCCCAAACGTTTAAACGTGTATGTAATATAAGCATCATGTTTCACCCCAAATAAGTGTGAAATTATAAAAAGGGGACAAGGAAAACTCACTTGACAATAAATATATAATGACGATTAATAAGAATAATAACAAGCGTCGCTCCAAAGTGTATCGTCACAAGACACCTAAATATATATATTTACAAGATTAAAGCTTTACAATAATTTAATAAGGACTAAGAAAATCAACTTGATGTTTGGGGTTTTGTTTATTATTGTCAAATAAGAACTCAATTATATTCCCGTGGGTACAATTTTAGTTATATTTTATATATATAGATTGATAATAACTCTTATGACAATTTTGTAATGTTTATAAAGTTTAAATTAAATTTTATCACTAAATAAAATGAACACAATTAAGAAAAATTATAAAGGTAATGTTTGGTATAATAATAGTTTATATAAATTAAACTAGTATTTAAATTCTAAATTTTAATACAAATATTCTAACTATATTATTAACTTAAGAATATTAATTAAAAGTATAAAAATATGTTTACAAATAAATTACAGAAAAATAATTAAATGATTTTTAAAGTTTATAAAATGATTTTCTATGATTTTAGCAATTTTTAGAAATTTTTACACATTAAATACACTTGAAAAACATTAAAAAAATGGATTGAGGGTCCCCGGGTTCGAACCCGGGACCTCAAGTCCACACTGCCCACGCCCTACCAGTAAACCAAAGGCTTCCAGCCGCGACATATTTCTGTTTTTAATTGTTAAATACAAAACTTAAACAAAACCCCCAAATCCTTAAGAACCCTAGAAACACATTCAATCAAATTGAACCCCATATGAATGTTGTAATCGATCGAAAGGTTAGGGCTTTTGTTCTACATATGAAATCGAGTAGTTAGTTGTGCTTAATTACCCGGTTTGAAGTTGAGTCGAAGATGAACAAGGGGGATGAAGGTCGCGACCGAGGTTGAATCAATAAATGAGAAATAGATGAACACAATCAAATTAACTCAGTGGATAGTTTCGGATGATGCTCCTGATGTAAAGCCCCTTGTCAATTTCAGTTTAAAACACTCGGAAGGTGGGTTTCGACTATGTTGCAGCCTCGCGATGAAGATGATGATTGATCTTGATGTTTGCGTTTGTTTCAGGTGAAATTGATGATTGTAATCGATTAGTGATGGGTAGATGATTGTTTATGTTGATTTAATTGGATTATTATTGTGCTTAAACGTTCGAACGACTTGGAGATTTAATGTGAATCGGTTACCGAGTGATTCGTTAGTAACACGAATGTTTCAGGTGATAATATCGGCGGTTACAAGTTCGATTCAGGTTCTAGACTTGATTTGTAACGGTTTGTTTCACGATTCGAAGGATTAATCGCATTTGGGCCCGCCGGAGCCGGAGCCGTAGCCGGCGGTCGCCGGATTGTGCGGGGAAAGAGAAAACTTTAAAAAATGTTGCAATTTGGCCCTTGCACTTTTAGGTTTTATCATTTTATGAATTAACTTTCTATTTTAGGTTTATAAATTGACAAATAAGACCCCCAAACTTAATTTAAGTTTATGTTTTAAACATGGTTAAGTTTCATAACCCTTATGAATTATAAGTAACCTTATCATAAGTAACCTTACTATTACTAATATTATTATTCATTATTATTACTTATTATTATTGTTACTTTTATTAACATTAAAATTATTATTATTTAATATTTATATTTTTAACCTCCATACATAAAACTCAATGAAAATAAAGAATAAGCACAACAACACATGAGTTTCAAAATTGATAATAATAACCCTTGTAAGACTAAACGAAGTTAACTTCTAATTAACAAAAAAATATGAGATGTTACAGTCTCCCCAACTTAAAAGAATTTCGTCCCGAAATTAAGAGAAATGAAACTATACAAATAAGAACGGGTATTTCTTCTTCATGTGCTCCTCACGTTCCCAAGTAAATTCGGCGCCACGTTTATTCTCCCAACGAACCTTGACGATTGGGGTGGTTGTGGTTCTAGTCTTCTTCATTATGCGATCCATGATCTCAACAGGTTTCTCGACAAAATGTAATGACTCGTCAATCTGAATGTCTTCCAACGGGACGTACAGACTTTCGTCGACCAAACACTTTCTCAGATTTGAGACATGGAACACAGGATGAACTCCACTAAGGTCGGAAGGTAGTTCCAGTTTATAAGCCACTTTCCCAATCCTTTTTAGGATTTTGAAAGGCCCTACAAATCTTGGAGCCAGTTTGCCCTTCTTTCCAAAGCGAACCACACCTTTCCACGGTGAAACCTTAAGAAGAACCATCTCCCCAACTTGGAATTCCAATGGCTTACGTCGCTTGTCAGCATAGCTCTTTTGACGACTTCTCGCCACTTCAAGGTTCTTGCGAATGATAGAAACTTTATCGGTCGTCTCTTGTATAAGTTCAGGACCAGTGATGAAGTTTTCACCAATGTCGGTCCAACAGATCGGCGAACGACATTTTCGACCATAAAGTGCTTCAAACGGTGCCATCTTGATACTCGAGTGGTAACTATTGTTATACGAAAATTCCGCGAGCGGTAGATGCGTATCCCAATCGCCACCAAAGTCAAGAACACAAAGGCGTAGCAAATCCTCCAAGGTTTGGATCGTTCGCTCGGTTTGACCATCAGTTTGAGGATGGTAAGCCGTGCTTAGATCTAGTTGTGTACCCAAGAGTTCTTGCATAGACGACCAAAAATGTGAAGTGAAGCGAGCATCTCGGTCGGATATGATGTGCAGAGGTACCCCATGACGACTTACAATCTCATCAACGTAAATACGAGCTAACTTTGATGTCTTGTAAGTGTCACGTATGGGTATAAAATGTGCCGACTTAGTCAATCGATCAACAATCACCCATATGCTATCATGTCCTCGGGAGGTTCGGGGTAGCTTTGTTATGAAGTCCATGGATATGTGTTCCCACTTCCACATTGGAATCTCGGGTTGCTCAAGTAATCCACTTGGACGTTGATGTTCGGCTTTAACCTTCGTACACGTAAGACACTTAGCTACATAAGTCGCTATGTCTTTCTTCATCCAGGCCACCAATATTGACCACGCAGGTCCATATACATCTTATCGGAGCCAGGATGAATAGAATAACGACTTTGATGAGCTTCGTTCATGATGAAGGTACGGAGGTTATCGCGATTTGGAATCCAAATTCGATTGGCGAAGTACATCAACCCATTGGGTTTCGTTTCCAATCGGGTTAGAAGATTATGCTCCAACTCATCCTTCATTCTTCCTTCTCGTTGTACCATTTGTTGAGCCTCCAGGATACTAGACTCGATGTCACTATCTATCCTCAGGTTTTGTAGCAATACGGTGGTCTCGTTGACATCAAGTCGGATCTCAGTATCAAACTCACCCAAAGTATCAAACCATTGTCGTCGATCGCGAATTTCTTGGAATGAGATCATCTTGTTGTGAATCTTTCGGCTTAGAGCGTCGGCTACAACGTTTGCTTTACCAGGATGGTAACGAATGTCACAATCATAATCACTAATCAACTCCACCCAACGACGTTGTCTCATATTGAGATCTTTTTGATTGAAAACGTGTTGAAGGCTTTTGTGATCGGTGTAGACTATACATTGCGTACCATACAAGTAGTGCCTCCAAATCTTCAAAGCAAAACAACAGCACCAAGCTCAAGATCGTGTGTTGTGTAATTCACCTCGTGAACCTTCAATTGTCTCGATGCATAAGCTATAACCTTCCCTCGTTGCATGAGAACACAACCAAGGCCTTGTTTAGATGCATCACAATACACGTGAAATCGTCGTTTCCATCGGGTAGGGTCAAGATAGGAGCATTGCACAACTTGTGCTTTAACGCTTCAAAAGCTTCTTCTTGCTCGGGACCCCACTCGAATAGTTTATTCTTTTGTGTCAAAGTAGTGAGCGGTTTCGCGATCCTCGAGAAGTTGGCAATGAATCGCCGATAATAACCAGCAAGACCAAGAAAAGAACGAACTTCGGTAGGAGTTGTAGGAACACACCAATTCTTCACAGCTTCCACCTTTGCAGGATCAACGTGAATTCCTTGGCTATTCACCACGTGTCCTAGAAATTGAACTTCCTCGAGCCAGAAATCACACTTCGAGAACTTCGCGTACAATTGCTCTTTCTTTAACAACTCAAGAACCAATCTCAAATGCAGTTCATGATCGGTGTTGGACTTGGAATAGATAAGTATGTCATCAATGAAGACGATCACAAACTTGTCTAGATAAGGCTTGCATACTCGGTTCATGAGATCCATGAAGACAGCAGGAGCATTGGTTAAACCAAAAGGCATCACCATAAACTCATAGTGTCCATAACGAGTACGGAACGCGGTCTTTGGGATATCATCATCATGGACTCGCAATTGATGATAACCAGAACGTAAGTCGATCTTCGAGAAGATAGCAGCTCCTTGAAGTTGGTCAAACAAATCATCAATACGAGGAAGAGGATAACGGTTCTTGATGGTAAGCTTGTTAAGCTCACGATAATCGATGCACATACGAAACGTTCCATCTTTCTTCTTCACGAACAGAACAGGTGCACCCCAAGGCGAAGAACTAGGACGGATGAAGCCCTTCTCGGATAACTCTTGAAGTTGACTAGAGAGTTCTTGCATTTCCGATGGTGCAAGTCGATATGGTGACTTAGCCACGGGGTTTGCTCCCGGTATCAAGTCAATTTTAAACTCGACTTCACGCACGGGAGGTAAACCACTAAGGTCATCGGGAAATACTCAGGAAAGTCTCGTACGATAGGGACATCCTTAAGTTCTTTCCCTTTGACTTTCGTGTTGACCACGTAAGCCAAGAAGGCCATATACTTCTTGCTTAAGCACTTTCGGGCTTGAGTGCAAGACATGAGTTTAAGCCCTTTGGAAGATTTCTCACCGAACACTTTCAAAGTATCTCCAGAGGGTAACGGTATGCGAATGCACTTCTCGAAACAAATGATCTCGGCATGGTGTTTGGCTAACCAATCCATACCAATGATGACGTCGAAACTTCCAAGTTTCATAGGGATAAGATCGATAAGAAAATCATGCGTGTCAAGACTTAAGATGCAATCACGAATAACGACATCAACGGTGATCGGTTCTCCATCGGCAACTTCAACGGTAAGAGGTCTTCCTAGTTTCGTATGTGGCTTAGCAAGTATGGGTTCAAACTCTAACGAAACAAAACTCTTATCGGCTCCAGAATCAAATAGGACATAGGCATAAGTTTTATTAATAAGGAACATACCTGTTCAATTTTAAGGTATTTAACGACATAGGCAACACATGAAAAGAATTAGATCACAAAAGTTAAAGGTAAGTGAACATACCATTCACCACATCGTTGTTTGCTTGTGCTTGATTCGCGTTGATGTTGAAAGCACGTCCACGGGCTTGTGGAACATTACCCACAAGACGGGGGCATTGTGGGCGGAAATGACCAGGTTCCCCACAGTTGTAGCAAACACGATTTGTGACCACGGCGGCGTTGTTGTTAGGTGCACGGTGACAAGTCGCCACCAAGTGACCATATTTACCGCATAAGTACAAATACGGCATGGTTGATTTCCCGGGTGATGGTACCTACAAATGTTGCACATAGGCTGGGGACCAGCATAAGCCCTAGCCCCAGGCACTTGTGCCACAGGTGCAGCCGCAGGTACAAGTTGTCGTGAGGTTGTTTAGGTGCAGCCACAGCATAGTTGCGCGCCGGTGTGAACTTGCGCTTTTGTTGTTGTTGTTGTTGTTGTAAGACGGTTCAGCTTTGGTCTCCTTAACAGCCTCAGTAGCCGTCTTCTCTACCTTCTTTGCACCCTTTACAGACATGGTGCCCGCTCGTATATGATTCTCGGTGAGTTGAGCGGTGATAGTAATGGCTTCTTCCAAAGTTGTGGGTCGGCTACCCACCACAGCATCTTGAATTTGGGGTGGTACACCCTTAATGAACTTCTCGATGTTGCGGGGGACAGTGTCGACCATGTGAGGCAGCAGCAGTAAACTCAACTCATGATGCCTAGTTGAGTAGGCCAAATGATCACCATCGTTTTGCTTCAAGTTCCAAAATCCTCCTCCAACTTTTGCAACTCACTTCGTGGGCAGAACTTCGCGATAGCGATGTTCTTGAACTCCTCCCAAGTAAGTGCTTGCACAGCTTCGGGTCCACGGTTTCTCTTCTCGCTATTCCACCAGGTAAGTGCCCTTTGTTGGAGCACACTAGTAGCATAACGAACCTTGAGTGCCTCGGGACACTCACAGTTGATAAAGGTATTCTCCATGCTTTCGAACCACTCAAGAAGACCAGTGGCTCCTTCCTTGCCACTAAAACTAGTGGGCTTGCAAGAGCTAAAGTGTTTGAAAGTGCAAGTTCGATTGTTCCCGTTTTGGTTGTTCCCATTTTGGTTGTTGCTGTTCTCTCCATGACCATTACCATTGTTGCTACCATTGGTCAGTAAGGTGCTATTAAGTTCAGCAACCATGGTCGGGATGACAGCAGCCATTTGACGAGCAATCATGGCGGCTAGTTTACGATCGGAACTTCCACGCTTTCCATGATGACGAGACATGCTGGAATATAAAAATGAGTTAGTTAGATACGAGAATTGGAATAACAAGGGTCATAGTTCAACAAGGATAAGGCAAAAGTTGTAAGGCACATGGAATGGTTCCATTTGGTAACGCATTACCATTTGGAAACGTTGACACGTCAAGGTAAGTTGACCCACTTGCCCTAGAAATTGTGTATGTTGACCATAGTTTATCACTCATCCCAGAAATCCCCAGGTAAGCATAACTAGTCCCGTAGGATTTATGCGATATGCTTGCCTTAGCCCGAGGGCCTTTGCCAGGAAATCCAGAATACAGGTGTCTATGTGTCACACAAATATCTTAGGTTCATGAAATCAAAACCTTGATGAGATTTTACATAGATTAGACATAAGTCTAAGGATTCAAGTCATAAGCATAAGTATACAATTCCACGTGTCGACGAGAATAAGATTAAGAAGTTTCATTTTTCGGGGAGAGTCAAAGTGTCAAAAGGTAAGTTTAGGGAGACGAGTAACTAAGTTTAAACAATTACAAGGCAAACCTATGCTAAGGCATCAAGTTGCACATAAGTAAAGTATAGCATTATGTAGCATGTAACAATATATATATTACCAAGAATATAAATATTATTCTAAGAGGTTCATGCATAAGCTATAGTCTAGGTCACCATTTCTAATAACCTAAATCCCTATAGTTATGGGCTCTGATACCAATCTGTCACACCCCAACCTTGACGGCGGAAACGTCGAGATGTGAGGGTTAAGATTGTTCACAGCCACATAACGCTATATTTAAATTGCAAATATTATTATCATAAGTATTAAATGAAATACAACCATAAGTCACAAAAAAAAAATAAGTTCAACATAACTCAAACATAACATAATGTTTTTGTTTATTTAACTAGGTCCAAATCCTAGTTTTATTGCAAGCTTCAAATGTCCACTTTAAACTTGGGGATTTCCTGAAACATGATGAAAATAAGAGTCAACTAAAAATAGTTGGTGAGTTTCCAAGTTTTCATACATAATAAGATTACAAGTAGCAATTCATGTCATGGATTATAAGTTAGTAAGGTTATAGAACACATATCGTTACAACCAAACCTCGACTTGATTACAAGTATATAAGATTGGCTAAGTGTATTTGGTTCCCTAGTGCACAAGCGTACGGCCCCTAGGAGTCGGCAATACCTCGACTTTAGCACCAAATAGGCTTGTCAGGCCCAAAGATCTAAGACGTCGCCAGGCTAGCAATAGTTAATGATTGTAAACAAACTATGTATCTCATATAAACACTTACAAAACACAAATAACCATGACCAAAAAATAAGTAGAATTGCATGTGCATTACAAGTCTCAAACGTTTAAACGTGTATGTAATATAAGCATCATGTTTCACCCCAAATAAGTGTGAAATTATAAAAAGGGGACAAGGAAAACTCACTTGACAATAAATATATAATGACGATTAATAAGAATAAAACAAGCGTCGCTCCAAAGTGTATCGTCACAAGACACCTAAATATATATATTACAAGATTAAAGCTTTACAATAATTTAATAAGGACTAAGAAAATCAACTTGATGTTTGGGTTTTGTTTATTATTGTCAAATAAGAACTCAATTATATTCCCGTGGGTAAATTTTAGTTATATTTATATATATAGATTGATAATAACTCTTATGACAATTTGTAATGTTTATAAAGTTTAAATAAATTTTATCACTAAATAAAATGAACACAATAAGAAAAATTATAAAGGTAATGTTTGGATAATAATAGTTTATATAAATTAAACTAGTATTTAAATCTAAATTTAATACAATATTCTAACTAATATTAACTAAAGAATATTAATTAAAAGTATAAAAATATGTTTACAAATAAATTACAGAAAATAATTAAATGATTTTTAAAGTTTATAAAATGATTTTCTATGATTTTAGTAATTTTTAGAAATTTACACATTAAATACACTTGAAAAACATTAAAAAAAATGGATGAGGTCCCCGGTTCGAACCCGGGACCTCAAGTCCACACTGCCACGCCCTACCAGTAAACCAAAGGCTTCCAGCCGCGACATATTTCTGTTTTTATTGTTAAATACAAAACTTAAACAAAACCCCCAAATCCTTAAGAACCCTAGAAACACATTCAATCAAATTGAACCCCATATGAATGTTGTAATCGATCGAAAGGTTAGGGCTTTGTTCTACATATGAAATCGAGTAGTTAGTTGTGCTTAATTACCGGTTTGAAGTTGAGTCGAAGATGAACAAGGGGGATGAAGGTCGCGACGAGGTTGTTGAATCAATAAATGAGAAATAGATGAACACAATCAAATTAACTCAGTGGATAGTTTCGGATGATGCCTGATGTAAAGCCCCTGTCAATTCAGTTTAAAACACTCGGAAGGTGGGTTCGACTATGTTGCAGCCTCGCGATGAAGATGATGATTGATCTTGATGTTTGCGTTTGTTTCAGGTGAAATTGATGATTGTAATCGATTAGTGATGGGTAGATGATGTTTATGTTGATTTAATTGGATTATTATTGTGCTTAAACGTTCGAACGACTTGGAGATTTAATGTGAATCGGTTACCGAGTGATTCGTTAGTAACACGAATGTTTCAGGTGATAATATCGGCGGTTACAAGTTCGATTCAGGTTCTAGACTTGATTTGTAACGGTTTGTTTCACGATTCGAAGGATTATCGCATTTGGGCCCGCCGGAGCCGGAGCCGTAGCCGGCGGTCGCCGGATTGTGCGGGGAAAGAGAAAACTTAAAAAATGTTGCAATTGCCCTTGCACTTTTAGGTTTTATCATTTTATGAATTAACTTTCTATTTTAGGTTTATAAATTCAAATAAGACCCAAACTTAATTTAAGTTATGTTTTAAACATGGTTAAGTTTCATAACCTTATGAATTATAAGTAACCTATCTAAGTAACATTCCTTACTATTCTAATATTATTATTCATTATTATTACTTATTATTATTGTTACTTTTATTAACATTAAAATTATTATTATTTAATATTATATTTTTAACCTCCATACATAAAACTCAATGAAAATAAAGAATAAGCACAACAACACATGAGTTTCAAATTATAATAATAACCCTTGTAAGACTAACGAAGTTAACTTCTAATTAACAAAAAAATATGAGATGTACATACTACAATGCTATAGTTAAGGTATCTTAGATAAAGTATTATCTAAGATATGGTAGTCATGACATGTCCATGACTTACCTTTTGTCACCAACTAAAGATGGCAACTGTACTTAACATAAAAGGTAAACAGTAGATTAAAGTATGGTCAACTACATGGCTTTTGAGAAAACGCCATGCAGTATATCAGAGATTTGCAGCGGACTGTCAGACAGACCATACTTATGTCTACTGGATAATAAAGTGTCTTCCGAAGGTTAACTGGCTTCGGAAGAACAAGTTCTTCCGAAGCCACTTATACTTCGGAAGATGCTTCTATGCTTCCGAGGCTTTAATGACTTCTTTATACTCTGGAAGTTGACTTCAGAACTTTGTCTTCAAGTCTTGATCTTCGGAAGTAGTTCTTTATCTTCGGAAGTTGGAGTTCTCCTTCGGAAGTGTGTTTTACACTTAAACTTCGGAAGAGCTCCTTCTTCCTTCGGAAGTCCCACACTTGGCTTCGGAAGTCCTTGTATGTATGCGGTACTCAAAATCTTCTAAGTGATATGGTTTGGTTGTGCAACAGCCTCTCTAGATCAACAAACTCCCCCTAGGCTGATGCTACCAAAACTTCACTTATTTCTACTTCTCAAAGTCTTCAGCACCAGGGACAACAGATATTTGTCTGTCTCTCTATTCTTCCGGAAGTGGTGCTGAGAAGCTTGTACACAGTCATTCGTGGATAGGAGATCCAGTCTATCACTTTGAATGACATGTACCCTTTGTTGTGACCCCCTGAAGAGAGTTAGTTGACGGGAGTTTGTAGTCATACTCCAATCTAACTATTGGACTCAAGTTCAGGACCTTCAACCATTGAAAGAAAGGCTTTGCCTTTGGTGCTGATCCTTTCCTTTCCTCCTCCTCTCTCAGTTTTGACTCCTCTTCGACCTTGCTTCTTGCAGTGAGCTCGGCCATGTGAAGGCTGCCAAGATGATTTTCTGATGTGGGCAGCTACATCGGAGTTTGAGGGGTTGGAGAATGGTTTCTCTGCTAACTCAGCAATATCAAATCTGCTTAAGTGTAGCGAGATGAGGCATCCAGCTGTTAATCTCACCATTCTCTCTCTCAACAACAAAGTTGTGAGAAGAGTCTTCGAACCTCCACTGGACTATCTTCTTTCTGGGTACAAGAGATTGTCTTGGTACCCTATCTCCTTTCTTTTGTGTCCAGCAGAGTCACCAGCCTTCTCCTCAGCTTCTTTTCTTCCTCATTCAATGTATCTGAATTGAGGCCAAGGAGTCTTGCGGCTTGGTCCAAAGTTCCTCTTGGCAGATCAAGAAACTCATCTCTTGTGAGGGAACTTGAGGATCCATCAACATAAGTCAGGTTGACTGTATCCTCCTCACATGAGATGTCGCTCAGAGTAGTGCAGTTGATGAGCTTGGTTTTGATCGCCTTGAATTCCTCCATAGAGAGATGTTTGGAAGGCTGAGGGGATGGTTTGATTGGTTGTTGGGTAGGTTTAGGAGTTTGGGGTTCTGGGTAAGGTTTTAGGTTGGATGATGGGTAGTTTAGGTGGTTGAGGTGAGGGAGAGTTGGTAGTTGTGATGGTGTAGGTTCAGGGGTGAAAGGTTCAGGTTCAGTTTTGATTGGGAAGGGGAAAGGGTATGGTTCAGGTTGGTTGGGGTTTGGATATTGGGCTGAGAGGTGGCTTTGAAGGTCATCCCCTGTCCCTTCTATACATCTCCTTTCTTCTCCCAGCACGAATGTCAGCCTTGATGTCACTGACATGTCGTTGGAGAGTCTTCTCAGACATTGGACCCACTTGCCTGCCAGAGAAGCCATGAGCTTTAAGATAGTTCTTCATCCAAGCTTTCTCACCTATCTTCTTGGCGGCAGACAGTCCAGCCTCTTCTTCTTTCTTCTCTTCTCTACCAGCTTTCCCTTGCAGCTCTCTTCTCTCTTCTCCATTTGATCTTGCTCTTTGTTAAAGAGCCATAAGATCGTGTCACTATTGTGTGGAGACAACTCCTCTTGAGAGAATCCTCTGGAGAGTAGGAAAGTGATCCTTTCTCTCCTGAGCTGCAGATCAGCTTCTCTTTCTTTTCTCAGCCTTTCTTCTTCCAAGGCCAACCTTGCAGCTTCTTCTTTTGCTGTCTTTGCAGCAGCAAGGTTGCCTTTTCAAGCTCTATCAGCTCCTCTAATGGTAGCAGGAGTACATCTTCCGAAGCAGCCCCTAGACTGACAAGTCTATCAATTACCTCCACCCTTCTTGATTCTATTGTTGATTGCCCTTGGTTGGCTGCAGCTGCTTTTGAACTTGCAGCTAACAGTTTCCCAGTTGGCAGTCTTCCTTTCCTTTTAAGTTTCTCCAACCTTTCTTCTTCCTGAAGCTCTTCCGAAGTCATCTTCCTTTTGCCTTTAATGTCTTCGGAAGTGCTAGACTTTGGTGGTTCTTGGGTAGAAGATTCAGGTTGGATGGTGGAGGTAGGAGCTGAGGTCAATGCAGATGTAATAGCTAGTGGTTGGCTGAGAAAGTCCTCCCTATTAACCTCAGATGCAAGTTCCAGAATTGCATCTGTGACATCGGAAAAGAGAAAACAGTCCTTCCGCAGCAGCAATTTCAGCTTCGGAAGT
This sequence comes from Flaveria ramosissima, assembly GCA_025215565.1. NCBI lineage: Eukaryota > Viridiplantae > Streptophyta > Magnoliopsida > Asterales > Asteraceae > Flaveria > Flaveria ramosissima. Next base: position 73,649,177 of record CM046035.1, read on the forward strand.
TTGAGTTGGTTCTTCCGAGGCTTCGAATTGTGCTTCGGAAGCCTGTGAAAACACACCTTCTGTCCCAACTGTTTCAGTTGCTGGGCCATCAGTCCTAGTTTCCCCTTCGAAATCAATCTCAGGTTCCACTTGGGCCTTAGGTTGACCAACTTCCTCAACAGTGGTAGGAGGTGCATTCAACCTCTGAAGCTCTTGAGCTCCAAAGTAAATCACAGACATATCTGGACTGGGTTGATCAATTAGGGACTCTAAAAGGAACTTGTTGAAGATCCTATTTAGATCCTGAAGCATCCTTTGATCCACTTGAAACACAACTGGAGGAGGCTCAGGGAAGATGGCAGCTTGTTGTCTTGAGCTCAAAGAAGTGAGAGCTTGACTGATGGAATCCTGTCTTTGGCTTTGTTCCTCAACATTCTCCCCCTTTTTGGTAGCATCATCTTGAGAGGTAGATGAGCTAGAGGAAGAGGTCAAGGAGACTTGAACTGGTACATGCCTAACAGATCTCTCAATCTGTTTCTCAGCTAGTTGGCCTTGAGACTTTCAATCTCAAGTTGCTGAGTGGCAGACCTATCCTCTAAAGTCTTAACCTTTGATTCAAGGTTTGAGACTTTAGAAAGTAGGTCTCTTATTGTGAGTTGCATTCTTCCCTCATCTTCTTTGAAGAATCACGGGGAGATGAGGTAACATACCTAGTATGTTCATCCTCACCACCAGATGTGGTTTCTTGGCACCCTGGTTTCCCTTGCACAATGATGTCTCTTTCAGAGGCATCATAGGGCATGGTTGCCGTAGATTCAGTCTGACTATCGTTACCACTGTCCTGAGGATCCAATGAGGCTCCTTCAGTAGTGGCAGCTGAATCTACATGAGTCCCCTCCACATCAGTGGGACTCACCTCAGTAGGGCTTTGCTGGTGTGGGCTAGAGACAAGAGGTTTCTCTAGGCTCTGTTGATCCTTAATGGGTGTTGTGGATCAACTTCATCGCCTTTGAGAGACATAGTCTCTTCACCAGCTCCGGTCAATAGGTCAGTAAAAGAAAAGGAATGAAGACCTAAGGACCCGGGACTTTGATCAATGTCAAAAGGCATTGAGCTGTCCCTTGGTGGCTGCTCAGGGGAGTATAGAGACTCACCCTGAGGGCTATCAGCTGGGATTATGGGCTCATGGGTCTGAGACTGAGGAGACTCAAGACCCATATTGAGGTCAATAGTGAAGGATTGGTGGACCTCTGGCTGAGTGGGAGCCCCTTGTTCCACTCTAGCCTTTTTGGTTTGAAGAGGAGGGGCTTGTTCAATCAGAGTAGATTGAACAAGGGTTCGTTTGGTACGTCTCTGGTAGGTGACAGTGATTGGAGGAGAAGGTAGATTTGGAATGGTGAGGGTAGTTGCTGTGTGGGTTCATCACCTGTGGGGTTAACAGGGATGTCACCAGGAGCCATTGGCTCAATCATACCTGGAAGTAGTGCGGTATCCCTTCCAGTGTAGTTGGTAGACACTCTCTTCAAGACTTTGAAGATGGTCGGCCTCATTTGGGGAGCAGACAGAGCAGCTGCACAGACAAGCTTACCCTGATCTAGCTCGCAGTTGATTATGTGCTGTAGAAATCTGGGATACATAAAGAATGTGTCCCTTTGCAGATTTCCCATGAGGTTAGTCAGCACAAACCTGGAGTAGTTGAAGCGCAGGCCTTGTACCAACCCATGAACTAGGCACCCGAGTTCATAGGGAATTTGATCCCATCCCCCGGATTTGTTAGATAGGCAGTGAAGAACCACATGTAGCAGGAACTTCCACTTGTAGGAGAAGTTGAATTTGTAGACTGTAGACCTGCTTACATCTCCACCGTATCCCATTTGGAGATAAGAGTTATCTAACTCAGACTTGGGGAATTCCGTCGGTGCGCCTTCATCATGGAGCTCAAGATGCTCCCTGATGATTTGTTCAGTAATGACCAACTCTTGGCCACAAACACTTGACCTGATAGCACGAACCCCATTTAGGGTTTCAATCCGACCATTTGCCCAAAATTCGGACATTTGGTTGGAGTAAATGGTAGGGTTTACGGTCAGTGCTGTGTAGTATGAAGATTGGGCTAAGAAAGAGATAATATCAGAGAAGTCAGCATCCCTTGAAGAGTCAAGGAGTGCGACCTGGTTGTGCTGAGGGTTTAGAGCCATTTGAGAAAGATAGCAGAGGAAAAGTTCTTGAGAGAGAGGTAAATTGGAGAAGAAGAAAGCTTTTAGGGCAGTGAATTTGGTAAAAAGAGTGTAAGTGATTAACCGGAAGTATTTAAATGGGTGAAATGGCGGTTTAAAGGGTGGTTTGGATAAGATGATGTGAGGGTTCAGAGGATGATGTGACAGGGGCGGTAAGGTTAAGCCATTTAAATAATCCGACATCATTAACAAAATCTTTACTTTTTACAGAGTGGGGCCCAAAAGATTTCCGTTACACAGTAAAATCTTTCTTCCGAGTATAAGGTATTTCCGAAGGTAAAGTTCTTCCGAAGGCAAATGTACTTCCGAAGGTAAATAAATTGCTTCCGAAGATACATGTTGCTTTCAAGTGGAAAGTATTAAGTGCTTCGGAAGTAGATCTGAGATAACCTCAATCGCTTCTTCCGAGACTTAGTACACTTCCGAGAAGAAAATTATCCTATGAGAAATTTGCTTCGGAAGTTATACTAGATATCTTCCGAAGGCAAGTTTCTCTTCGGAAGAACTTATACTTAGTTAAATAAGAAAGGATCTTTTGTAACAGGGCTTAGATTGTATTGACATAAGACTTTACATATTGAAAAGGTTTTCAAATGAGATTAACTAGTCAATGTTTATCATCCCAATAGCTGTAATGAGATATTTAAATCTTTGTTCATCAAATGCTTTGGTGAACAAATCAGCATATTGTTCATTTGAATCAACTTTGATTAGTTTTATAAGATTTTTCTCATGAATATCTCTAATGAAATGATACCTGATGTCAATATGCTTTGTCTTTGAGTGCTTTACTGGATTTTCAGTGATGGATATAGCACTGTTGTTGTCAATGTGGATAGGAGTGCTCATGAAGTTGAATCCATAGTCAATCATCTGGTTTTGAATCCACAGCAGCTGAGCACAGCAACTTGCAGCAGCAATGTATTCAGCTTCAGCAGTTGATGTAGAGACACAGGATTGCTTTTTGCATTGCCATGAGATGATCCTTCCACCAAGAAATTGACATCCACCTGATGTTGATTTCTTGTTGATGTTGCAGCCACCATAATCACTATCAGAGTAACCATAGAGATTAAAATCACTATTTCTTGGATACCAGAGACCTAACTTAGGTGCTCCTTTGAGGTATCTGAGGATTCTCTTGACAGCAATTAGGTGAGACACCTTTGGAGCAGCCTGATATCTTGCACAAATGCAGGTTGCAAACATGATATCAGGTCTACTTGCTGTGAGATACATCAGAGAACCAATGATTGCTCTATACTGATGTTGATCAGTATCCTCCCCCTCAGAATCAGGGCATAAATCATGGTTTCTGGGTATGGGTGTCTTTGCTGCTTTACAATCCTTCATATCAAATCTCTCTAAGATATCATTGACATACTTAGATTGATTGATGAAAAACCCTTCCTTCAGTTGCTTTACCTGAATTCCAAGGAAAAAGTCCATTTTTCCCATAGAACTCATTTCGAACTTCTTCTTCATAATGCTCTCAAAGTCTTTGCACATTTGGTCATTTGAAGAACCAAATATGATGTCATCGACATAGACTTGAACTAGCAAAATGTCTTTCCCAGACTTTCTGATGAAGAGAGTCTTGTCAATGGTTCCTCTAGTATAACCATTCTTCAGAAGAAATTGAGACAATGTCTCATACCACAGCCTAGGTGCTTGGTGCAGCCCATATAGAGCTTTATCCAACTTGCACACATAGTTTGGATGCTGTGGGTCTTCAAATCCTGGAGGCTGGCATACATAGACTTCCCTATCTATATCCCCATATAGAAAGGCACACTTGACATCAAGCTGGTAGACAGTGAAATTCTTGGATGCAGCATAAGCAAGGAAGATCCTAACTGCCTCAAGTCTTGCAACAGGTGCAAAGACATCAGTATAATCAATTCCTTCCTCTTGAGTGTATCCTTGAACCACCAGTCTTGCCTTGTTCTTGATAATCAAGCCTCTGTCATCTCTTTTGTTTCTGAAAACCCACTTGGTGCCTATAGGTACTTGACCAGATGGTAGCGGACATAGGTTCCAAACCTTTTGTCTTTTGAATTGAAGCAGCTCCTCTTGCATTGATTCAACCCAGCTACTATCCTTTAAGGCATCTTCCACCTTCTTGGGTTCCATTTGGGATAAGAAGCATGAGTACAAGCAGACATTCCCATTGTGAGTTTGTCCCCTTGTTCTCACACCCTCAGAGACTTCCCCTATGATGTTTTCAGCTGGATGAGTATTGTGAATTCTGAGTCTTGGAATCACCTCCAGTTGCAAAGATAGGTCCAAGTTGGACATATTTTGCTCTGGAGCTTGAATACTTGGTCCAGCTGTTGTTTCAATCTCATTCAATGAGGACTGATTGAATGAAAGAGAAACATCATCATTTCTTTGCTGTGAAGCATCATTAACAGTTGCCTGTTCCTTCAAAATGCTGCTTCCATCAGCTTGGTGTTGTGTAGGATCACCTGAGGAGACTTGAAGATCATCAGGTGAATCCCTTGTTGAAGTTCCACTATTTCTTGAAATGGTTATACTGTCAGATCTTTCAATAGTGGGAACTTGATTTGTTGTTCTTGGAGAACTTGGAGCAGGTCTGGGAAGCTCAAATAGTTGATCTTCATCAGAATTGCCTTGAGCACCTGTTCCAGCTGAAACATTCTCACAAGATGGTTTAGAATAGTTTGGAAACAATTCTAAATCAAAAATATGATCAGGGCCATTCCCCCTAACACAAGGAGTGTGCTCATTAACTACAATGTTGGAGGATTCCTCAAATTGTTGGTTTTTAATATTATAAACCCTGTAAGCTTTAGAATGGGAGGAATATCCAACAAAGATAGCATCATCTGACTTTTCAGCAAATTTTGCCAAATTGTCTTTTGTGTTAAGTATGGTACACCTGCTGCCAAAGGACCTTAGAAAGCCAATGAACGGTGGCCTCTTGTTCCATAGCTCATAAGGGGTCTTTCCATGTGGCTTTACTACAAGAACTCTGTTCTGCACATAGCATGCAGTGCTGACTGCCTCTGCCCAGAATGTTAGAGGCAGCTTTGAATCAGCTAACATAGTCCGAGCAGCCTCAATAAGTGTCCTATTTCTCCTCTCAGCAACACCATTTTGTTGAGGAGTTCTAGGAGCACTGTATTGTCTGGCAATCCCTTTTGAGTTACAGAATGAGTCAAGAACAAAGTTCTTAAACTCAGTCCCTTGATCACTTCTAATTATTTTAACCTTGTGATCAACTTGATTTTCTATTTTAAGAATAAAAGATTTTAAAGTTTCAGCAGTTTCATCTTTAGTTCTTAAAAAGAATACCCATGTAAATCTAGTAAAATCATCAACTATCACAAGGCAATATGATTTCCTTCCAATGCTCATTATACTTGTGGGACCAAATAGATCCATGTGCAATAAGTGTAATGGAGTAGTGATAGAGTTAACAACTTTGGATTTATGAGAAGACCTGTGTTGTTTCCCTTTCAGGCAAGCAACACAGTTATCTTTGCAGAAAAATTCCTTTTTAGGCAAACCATGTACCAAGTTATTTTTAGCCAATTTATTCATTGTCTTAAAATTGACATGACACATTCGTTTATGCCATAGTGTTGACTCATCACTATCAGCTTTGGAAAGAAAGCATGATACTTCTCCCATTGGGGAAGCATTGTTCATATCAAGCTTGTACATATCCCCTCTCCTGGGAGATCTAAGAAGCACCAATTCCTGAGGAATTGTCATCCCAGGTTTGAGGATGATGCACTCATGTTCTGTGAAAAGCATTTGATGCTTTTGATCACAAAACTGAGAAACACTTAACAGGTTGTGTTCAAGCTGTTTGACAAAATTAACTTTGTCAACTTTTAACTTTCCGTTGGATATACTTCCTCTGCCAGAAATATATCCTCCGGCCTCACCTCCAAACTGGACAGGACCTCCATCATAATGTTGAAATTGTTGAAGGAGAGATCTGTTCCCTGTCATGTGCCTGGAGCATCCACTATCTACAATCCAAATGTTGTTATTCTTGTCATATGGATGTCCCTGCACATAAGGTGAGATAATTAGTTTTGATTGGAAACCCAAGCCTTATTGGTCTTGGGTTCTTCCAATGAGAGTGACATGATTGAACCAAAATTTATGCATGGGGGTTCAATGGATGTCTTTGAAGAAGAGGTTTGGGCTACAGCATCTTCCTTGATCTTCCATTCCATCCCTTGGTTGATCATAGAAGATGAGCTTGATGAAGCTTTTGTAGCTTGGCATTCTTCCGAAGCTTCTTTCTTTTCGGAAGAGACCTTCACCACCTTTTCTTCCGAAGCAGTCTTCTTCTGGGATGGTTTCAAGGGGACTCTTTTGTGAGTCTTTGCAGCCTTTCACTTCCGAAGCCTTTTTCCTCTCGGAAGAAGAGTTTTCTTCCGAGACAAGCCTTGCTTCGGAAACAAGCTTTCCCTTTTTCATCACTTGAACCATTTGATATGGTCCAAATGTGAAACCTTCCCTGACTCCTTCTCTTTTAACATTATTTGCATAATGTGTGCTAGCAGGATTGTAGTAACAATCTTTAGCCATGTGGTTTTGCAGACCACACATTATGCATGCAATGTTAATTTTCTGGGAATTGAAGGGTTGCTGTTTCTTGTTCTTTTTCTCCTCATCAGCAACCTTTCCCTTTAACTTCTGATCCTTTGGTAGGATAGGAGTACTGGTACTATACTCCTTTCCTGAATCAGAAGGTCCAACCACCTGGAATCCTGCTGATATGAATACACCCTTTTGCTTTGGGTTATCTTCAGCTTGGATTCAGCCACCTTCTTGGCAGTTTTTCTGGCTGCTTTAGCCCTGCTTCTTCTGGCTTTGGTGGTCAGGGTTTGATCATCATTGGTCTGGGAGGGATCAATTACCTGTTCCTTCCCTGTGATGGTCATGGTTTCCACAGTTGCATCACTCTTTGACTCTTTACAAGGTGGGTCAACAGATGGAACCTCTTGCTCTTCAGTACCACATCTTGGTTGTCTAACAGACTCATAAGAGTGTGGTGGAGCAATTTCATTGGTTCCCAACCCACTTTTGTTTTGATAGCAAAGTTTGGAGTGAGAGGATGATGCAAGTATGGCTTGGAAGTTTTGCTCAGCAATAGCATACTTCCTGGCTTGAGCCTCAGCTGTGACAAGCTGGGCTTGAGCCTCAGTCAATTTGGATAATAAATCCTTGATTTGAGTCTTGTAGTTGGTGTGTTCATGTTTTAAAAGAGATACAGTTTCTCTAACTCCTCAATTTTCTTTTGGTAGTCAGATTCAGCTCTTTTAAAGTCAGATTTTAGCACATTTAAAGACTCAATATCGGATTTAATTCCATATTGTAGTCCTGGTACAACTTAACCTTAGCAATACAAGCAGGGGTACAGAGATGTTCATATACCTTGTTTTCATCTGTTCCTGCCATGAGTGCTTGAGCAGGAGTCACATCTTGAACCATAAAGCTCCAGTCAACTTCTTGAGCCATAGCTGCAGTTTCAGTTGACTTTCCATTGGACTTTGGTGTAGAAGGATGTGTGGAGGCCTGTGAGGTTCCCGGGTTGGACTTGGGAGCCTTGCATTCCCTTGCAAAATGGCCAAGCTGGTTACAATTGTAACACTTAGCCTTGCTTTTGTCAAACCCAAACTTGCTAGTGATTGGGTTTTGAGGGAATTGCCTTCCAGTTCTCTTAAAGAACTTCTTCGCTCTGTAGGTAAGGAGAGCCATTTGCTGGACAATGTCCACATACTCTATGTCATCTGGACTGAAGCACTCAAGATCATCAAAGCAAAACTGATGATCATTGGAGTGTCCACTCCCTGAGACAAACGCACAGCCCTCCTGAAAGGAGCTTTGCTGAGCTTGATGAGACCTTGGAGTCTCGGGGAATGTAATATAAGGCCCAGATGAACAAGATGGCTGCTGGGTGTATGACAGGTACTGCTGAGATTGGGAGATACCTGAGCCTTCAGCAACCATTAAAGCGTTGCTAGCAGGAAGGCTCAAGGGTCTGCTTGCTTGGTGACCCTTCTTACTTTCCATTTCCAAACGGTATCCATCAAGGATCCCATAAAGTTCGGTCATGGTGAGAGTGTTTAAATTCTCTGTTCTCTTAATGGAGACACAGTAGAAAGTCCACTCATTGGGTAGAGCACTCATGAACTTTCTGGTAAGGTCTCTAAGTTCTTGAGTGATTCCCACAGATTGGAGGGAGGAGATAAGATCCATATACCTGAAATATTGCTGGCTAAAAGTTTCTCCAGCAACATAGGTGAAGTTCTCAAACTGCTGCTTCAGTGAGTCCTTCTTTGAATCATTAGAGCTCGAGTACATTTGAGCAAGTGCATCAAAAGTTCTTTGGCTGACTTACAATGCTCAAACCCCACCATGATGGAGTTTGGGATTGCAGTCATGAGAACAGTCATAGCATTGCTGTCAATGTCAAGCTTCTTCCTGTCTTCATCGGAGTAGTCTTCAACAGCCTTCTCGATCATGGCACCGTTTCCACCAGCAACTTTTGGCTTGTACGGGCCATTAACGATGGACTGCCACATCTTGCTATCCTGGTATCTGATGAAGCCTTCCATTCTTCTGCTCCAAGACCTGAAGTTTTCAGGATCGATGATGGGAGCTTTGGTCATCGTTCCCATTTCAACTTCAGATTTGATGAGGGCCATTTTGAGTGAGGTATAAGGAGGAGTGAAAAACTGGTTGATTAGGATGGTAAGATCTTACAATCAAGAGCCTAAAAAGCTCTGATACCAATTGCAGGATCGGGTTTTGTCACTTAACGCTTGTAATTCTCTCAAACTCACTTATAATATCACTCAAACAAGATGAAGCAATGTCTTTAACAAGAGTTGATAATAATATAATAAGTAATCAAAGCAACAAGCAGGAGTATTTTCAAGGTACTTGTATATATTACTTCTCAACTCAAGATTACAAGACACTTACAAGCATAGAACATGACTTACAATGAGAAACTATATATACTAGATCCTACAGCCGGTTATACTTGATACCAGCTGGAAACCTACGACTAAAGCATATACTACAATGCTATAGTTAAGGTATCTTAGATAAAGTATTATCTAAGATATGGTAGTCATGACATGTCCATGACTTATCTTTTGTCACCAACTAAAGATGGCAACTGTACTTAACATAAAAGGTAAACAGTAGATTAAAGTATGGTCAACTACATGGCTTTTGAGAAAACGCCATGCAGTATATCAGAGATTTGCAGCGGACTGTCAGACAGACCATACTTATGTCTACTGGATAATAGAAGTGTCTTCCGAAGGTTAACTGGCTTCGGAAGAACAAGTTCTTCCGAAGCCACTTATACTTCGGAAGATGCTTCTATGCTTCCGAGGCTTTAATGACTTCTTTATACTCCGGAAGTTGACTTCAGAACTTTGTCTTCAAGTCTTGATTCTTCGGAAGTAGCTTCTTTATCTTCGGAAGTTGGAGTTCTCCTTCGGAAGTGTGTTTTACACTTAAACTTCGGAAGAGCTCCTTCTTCCTTCGGAAGTCCCACACTTGGCTTCGGAAGTCCTTTGTATGCGGTACTCAAAATCTTCTAAGTGATATGGTTTTGGTTGCAACAGCCTCTCTAGATCCAACAATATATATATATAAGAATGAAGGTGTAGGGAAAAAAATATAAATATATAAAAGATAGGTTGACAAAAACGGTATTGAAGCTAGATTATATAAGATAAGGTTGTGAATTAGGCTTTTAAGCTTTCATTAACAAAACAGCCCGAAAAGAAATATATAACCCAACTAAATTATGGTAAACAACACAACAGTTTGCTGTGATTGCGAGCCAAAAAAGTGAAAACAAAAAAAGGAAAAGAAAAATAGGTGGGATGTCAAACCCATGGTTAATATCTGAAATCTTTTTATCAATGTCATGTGAACAATACGTATGTTCTTTTGTCCAAGTAAGTAATAATATATAAATAAAAGAAACTTATAAACTTTAATTATCTCTTCATGTTCGGTTTTTATTAAAAATATTTAGAGTAAATTACTATTTTTATCTTCGAGTTTTGCTCAAAATAACAGTTTTCATCCAATAGCTTAAAAGTAACCATTTTAGTTCTATGTTTCAACTAAGTAACGAATTCCATTAACTCCGTTAACTCCATCTATGAATTCCGTTAAAAACATTTCATATTCCCCTCACATGAGGGGCATTTTTGTTAAATTAATTTGAAAAAAATTGCTTCCCGGCCACTTACCAAACTCGATTCTTGGAAGTCACAAATTTGTGAAGTTCATCGATGACGAGTCACAAGTTGTGAAGCCGATTGACAAATATTTGTAGGTTGTGAAGCCGATCGGTTGGAGGAGTCGAGTCTAGGAAGTGGGAAGCAAAAAAAGTTTTTTTTTTCAAGAAATGCCCTCATGTGACGGGCATATAGTTAACTTTTAACGGAATCTATTGATGGGTTAACAGAGTGAATGGAAATCATTACTTAATTGAAACTATCAGATTAAAATTGTTATTTTTAAACTTTTAGATGAAAACCGTTATTTTAAACAAACCTTAACAATAAAAATAACAATTTACTCAAATATTTATAAGTTACATATTCATACATCTTTTATAGTTATATTCTACGCATCATTCTTAATTATAAACTTATCCCATGGTCCTATTTCTTTCACAGTACCCTCCTTTAATGCGACAAAATAATGTAATGCAATGCATGTGAAAGTTAAGGGAAAGGGATACAAGTACAATAGAAGCATTAAAATCGAACTTGAACACCATTTTGGAGTTTGGACCTGACCTACCTTTTTTATTTTTAACTTTCTTCAAACATTATTTTAAAATCTTTCCGAAACTGTTGCTTTGATATACTTGTACTAGAGAAGTTGATGATATCATATTGGGTTAGCTAAATGCAATTCCTGTTACCGAACTTACCACTTTTTTTATTTGTGATTTCTTTTAAAATAATGCATGGGTTTGTATTGGACCAGTTGAACCCCCGTGTACACTTTTTCACCCTCTTGTACGCCCGTATAAGAACACATATAGAAGATTGATTTGGCATATGGTACATTTAGTAAAACTAAAGAAGAGGGGTATGTGTAATAGTAACCTGTAACATTATAACATCCTCATATATAGTAGGGTTTTCATTTGAGGAACCCTTGAATTGAATAGTAATTATTGCATACCAGAAACTCAATAAACCCAGCATAGCCAACATGGTTTTTACAGCACATTTGCAAGCCTTTTTAACTATTGTTCCGGTTGGAAAAAGGAATTAAACAATGCGAGTAACAAGGTATTCGAGTAACAAGGTATTTTAAGACAAAGGTGGATCCTGAAGTGAAGAATTGACCAAATTAAGAATGTCATTCCAATAACTCTTGTTATTATCCTCGTAATAGCTACTGTCCACTTCGTTATGTTCGAGACCAATGTTTAACTCGTCGTTGGCTTGTACGTTATGAAGATTACTAGTACCTAAAATCTTCAATGGAAGATCAGTAAAACTCTCTAGGAAATTGCCAAGAGGCATGTGCTCGTTGTTGCTGTTGTTATCCATGGATGACATGCTAGTTCCAGTGAACCATGGAGTGGAATTTTCGATATGATTTTCGTCTTTGCATTCCCATTCCTCGTCACATTCTTCGCCCGTGGTTCCATCATCACAAGATCCTGATGAATTACCGCCAACAAACTCAAAAGTATTAATGGAACTTTTTGCTACACAAGTGGTGGAAAGTGTGGAATTTAGAGATTCCAAATCTCCATTTCCATTCCCACCACTCGCATCATTATGTTTGTTGCCCCAAACCCTATTCCATGCTTTCAGTATATCAAGACACTTAGTTGGTGCCTCGGATACAGGTGTGAACAATGTATCACTGGTTGTAGAGGATTCGACTGCCCTAACATGCTTCTTATTTGGGCTTGTGCATCGAAGACTAGATTGTTTGACCAACCTGGCTTCAGCCTCGAGCCGAGCACTCTCCCACTGAGCCATGTGGCTCAAGTTAGCCACACTCTTTGACTGGCTATCACTAGACAAAAGGGTATCCATTTTCGGCTTGTGGCTCACTGGATCAATCCCCATTTTAGATAATCTCTTTTTAAGATAAGTGTTCCAGTAGTTCTTAATCTCATTATCTGTTCTTTTTGGAAGGTGAGTTGCTATTGCCGACCACCTAAGCATAAGTATAATCAAATATATGTTGTTAGATAAAAAAAATAACACTCTCAATGCATATTTTAGTATAACACTATAAAAAAGGGTACCTATTTCCCAAGAGAGCATGAAGTTGAATAATAGTTTGTTCTTCTTGAGGAGTAAACTTGCCTCTCTTGATGTCTGGTCTAAGATAATTCGTCCATCGCAACCTACAACTCTTTCCACATCTTTGCAATCCTGTTTCATATATCCACATCAACATTTTGTATAATCCCATGATCATAAATTATACTTCCCTTATGTCTAATAAACAACAATTCATCACTACTAAGTACTAACAACAAATAAAATTCTTTTATTAAACCAATTAAAAACAAAAATGCAACATATTCGTCAGTGAAGTGAGTAAAAGAAGTAAAACCAGCTTTCGCAGGCAAAGCACGCCAACTTCCATGGCCATGTTCTTCGATGTAAGCTAAAAGCTTATGATCTTCTTCAGGAGTCCATGGTCCTTTCTTCAATCCGACTTTATCACAACAAGGAGATCGTCCCATCCTCGACTTGTTCTTGTTTTATAATCTTGTTTATTTCAGAAAGAAAAACTCTATACTTTTGTTTGGCTTTAAATTTCAAAGGAGAAAACAGGTTACCAAGTATGAGACGTTCTTCCCCTTTATATACTTGCAGCTAACTACACAGTCTACTCTTCTACATGTTCTTAAATGCCACCACAATAAATATTATATGAGTATATCCTCATGCATATGAATTATTTTACTATACTTAAATTTTCATATTTTAAACGGCGGATGAATTTTATTGTTCACAGATATAAAATAAGAGATGGAGTACGATAGCAAGTTGCAAAACGCCAACAAACAAACAGCCCCAAATAAACATATTCCCAAGCAAGAACAATCAAAATTAAAGTCAGAGTAAATTACACGGATCGTTCTTGAGATTTGATTACATTTCACATTTCATCACTGAGATTTAAAAATTACAATTTTTGTTCTAAGCTTTGAAAAAACGTAACACGTTTCGTCCTTGGGTCATACGGCGGCTGTTAATTTATTCCTTTAAGTAGTTCTAAAATGACTATTTTGTCATTCTTTTTCCTCACTCAAGCCCATCTCAACCACCACCACCTCCACCACCACCACACACCACCATCTTCACCACCACACGACACACCCCATCGATTATGTGCTTGGTGGGTCGTTCGTAGATATCTTTGCTGTTACAGGAGGCTTGACGGAGGAGTCCGGTGAGCTTTCCGTCTTCGATTTGAGTTCGGCACAGTCTTGCTTGTTGATGCAGGCTTCGTCGATGGATTTGATGACTTGATCTGCGAGTTGGATCGGTCTTGTGATGATCTGTTTACGAAGAAGTTTTGGGGTGTTGTAGGAAGAGGTGGAGATGGGGTGGTGTGGTGAAGCAATGGTGAGGATGGGGTGTGTCGTGTGGTGGTGGAGATGATTGGTGTGTGGTGGTGGTGATTGAGATGGGGTTGAATGATGAAGAAGAAGGGCAAAATGGTCATTTTACAGCTACTTAACGGAATAAATTAACGGCCGTTTGACACAGGACGAAACGTTTAACATTTTTCCAAACTTTACTACTAAACCTGTAATTTTTCAATCTAAGAGACGAAAGATGAAATTTAAACAAAAATAAAAACAATCCGTGTAATTTACTCTTAAAGTTACATCAATTGTACCAATCAAATGACACCATTTTAAACTTATTCTTTATGCACAAATTATGAGCGTCTTGATCTCTTCGATTAATCTTACGAATATACATATTCTCGTTGGAAAGAAAAAACTCTATCATTTTAGCTCATCAAATGCCGCAACACGCTATAAGGATAATTTATTTTTTTCTTTTGGGAAAAAAAACTCATACACCTTTAGTTATATAATTTTGTTTGCAATACTTGATTGTTTGGTTGACAAACATCTTAAATATGTTAGGACTATTATGATGGAACATCCATACAACTAGATACCAATATAGCATGGTGTCAGTGGAGTTTATTATTGTTATACTTATTATATTTGATATATCATTTAGGGGTATGTTATAGATACATTCTATTTATTTCATACTCTCTATCTCTCTCTATACATACATATAGATACATGGAGAGAGATAGAGACAATATGGTGTCTAAATAACAAAAAAAGGTGTTTGTATAACACAACCCTATCATTTATCTTTAAGTTTGTTTATTACTTATTTTTTTCTACTTTGCATATTAAAATATATGTTTTATTATTATCATTAGCCGGCGAGCTTTATGATTATTCATTTTATTATAACTAGTAATGTTACTTCGCGCGTTGCCGCGCGAAATAATATCAAACTTAGCCTAAAAGTTAACATGACAAGCACGTCGTGATGGTATAATCACGATTTGAGGAACCCAATAGCCGTACTTGGTAATTTCACAATGTCATGATAACAAAATAACAGTTAAATTAGATGGGGTTACGTTGATTTGATCCATGGAAAATGCATTTTAAATTGTTTTAAGGGTTCTGTTTGGTTTCGTTTCAAGATTGATTGTTGTGCACTTCTGTTTTTCTCCGTCGTCTCAGGCTAATTCGGTTGTTTTCTTAGTCCGGCTACCACTAGGGAATGTTAAACTGAGCTGAACCCTTGCAAATTCATGAACATTGTCTCTTTCCGTTAAGTTGTCTCTTTCCGTTAAACTAACCAACTAATTACTTTCCTTCCAAATTGGAAGGAATTGGAAATAAATGAAATGAAAAATATAAAATCCGTATTTTATTTTCATTTCTTTCGAAATCTAAAACACAAAATTAAAATATATGTTTTTCTTATCTCCCTTTTTTTCTCAATTCTCCTTCTCTTCATTATTTTCTCACGTTAATTTCATTTCACTTCTTTTCATTCGTTTATTAAACTCAGGAACGCATCGTGGTTATTGTAGATTCAGGATAGGGTGGTTACTTTTGTTCCCGGTGAAACCACAAAGCTCACGGTTACAGAGAATTCGTCCGTCGACGATACGTTGTCGTCTGTGTGATTTCGTCAAACCTTAGCATCCAGCCAGGGGCTGTTCTGGAATCTTCTTCCCTGGTCAACAGGAAATCACAAGCCTCTTTCAGCCCTTCCACCTTTGCCGACGACATGCATTGGCAGAATAATCGATCTCCGCCTACAAGTCGTGCTTTCAGCGCAACATCTCCCCTTTTTTCGGATTAGTTTTCCTTACCAACCAAACTTCTGTGGCACATGAGTGACATCTTAGATTTTTTTATGGCAAATGTTTGAAATGTTGGAAGTTTGTGGCAACTATAAAAACCACCAATATCCAATCATAAAATTTATAATTGATTTAACATTTTAATTGTTTAAATTATATGAGTAAACTTCAACCTTTTTTCTAAGGTCATTATATATTTTTTATTTTAAACTCCAAGAAAAAACGGCGATGATAAAACAACATACATATATGTACCTTGTATAAGTTAAATGTATGTAATTATTAGTTGTACATTTGGTAACACGTACTTATATACACTACAAAATTTTTGACCAATAGTGGCCGCAAAAGTCGCCGCTAATAACGCCCAGAGTCGCCCCTATTAGTTTGTCGCTAATGACTAAATTTTTGACGCTAATAAGTCGCCGTTATTTATATTAATAGCGACGATAGTTTGCCGCTATTTGTTTAAATATAAAAATATTGGGGAGACTATTAGCGGAGACATGTCGCTAATGGTGACTTTTTTAAATATTTTTAATTGCCAGTTTTCCAAAAATTCATATAACTATAAAAATAAATCTAGATTTCCTAATAACAAAAAAAAGCAATAGTGTTCATAAACGACATACAATTTTCATACGTACGTAAACAATATTAAGTAATTTAGTCATAAAAACATAAACATAAACTTTAACATAAGTAGGTTAACTCTAAACTACTCAAAAACAAACTTAAACATATATATGTGTGGGGGAGGGATCAAATCAAAACAATGTTTATAATTGATAACCGTGAAAATCAAAACTACCCAATCATATAATTCATAATTGATAGAATTTTAATTGTTTAAAGTATATTTGAAGAAATTTCAACCTAATTTTTTGAGGTCATTCTATATTTTTAATATAAACTCCAAGTAACTTCAATGATTACGAAACGACTTACATATACGTAACTTGTATGAGGTACATGTATGTAACTCTTAGTTGTACACTTGGTAACACGTAATTACATATACGTAACTTTTAGTTATACACTTTGTAACACGTACTTGCATATATTTAACCCTTGGTTTTTATGGTTTTCATTTATAACATGATTTTCAAGTGATCCCTTCCCTATATGCGTAACCCCTACAAATAAATAACTTTTAGTTATACACTTTGTAATACGTACTTGCATATATGTAACCTCTAGTTTTAAGGTTTTCATTTATAACGTAGTTTTCAAGATATACCTCCCCATATATATAAAATATATAACAACATGTACATATAGAGGAAAGGGATCAAATGATAACTTACTTTTTTTGTGAGAACTCTGAAAACCAATGTGAGCCACTAGTTTTCAATGACAAAATGGTAATTAACAAAAACATAATAAAAAAATCATAAAATAAAATATAATAAAAAATAAAAAAAGTAAAAACACAGAAGTGATTCCCTCGTACATGTAATAAAAATGTTTGCGTATATGTATACTTTCTTACATGTATGTCTACGTACATGTAAACAAATATATACATGTATGTTTACTTATATATAAACATGTTCCCATATACATATACGAAAGCAGGTTCCCATATACGTATACGAAATCAGATTCCCATATAGGTTGAGGTATATACAAATCCTGTTTACATATACGTGAGTGATACTCAATTTAGAAAATCAAGATGATATATGTAACAGGATGTAAAACCAAACCAAAAAGAAAAAGACATAACCGTTGGTCAAGATTGTAGTTTCATATATGTGAACATAGGTTTACATATATGTGATACTTAGTGCTACATATATGTGCCACTTAGTATTACATATGCGGAACCATCTAGGATGTCGTAGACATAATGGAAGAGGCGTGATACTGTAGTATTTCATCGTATAAATGTAGTGTTTTTTGCTGTAAATTATGTGTTCTATTATTCTTAAAATGTGCTTTTTATGTAAAACAACACAATTTATATAAAACAACACAATTTCAAATAAAACATCACAATTTTGTACCGCTTAGTTTTTTTTCTCGAAAAAATATAGCAACACTATACTTAAATTAAAGAGAAAAAAATACTTGATTTTATGATGTAATTTTACATAAAAAATTATATTGTATGAAAAGTTATCAACGTTTTAAAAAAGTGGAAGAATTTGAAAAAAAAAGTCAACAATTGTGTATATTCCTAATATACCCTTCAACTTTTTTTTTCTCCTCCACTTAAATCTTAACCATTCATTAGTGTTAGATTAGAAAATTTAATAACCTAGATTGTTTCTTAGGAATATAATGCAAAACCATTTAACAGTTATTTGGACAATGTGTTTTGTTAGACATTATTGTATCAAATATGATTATATTTGGAGTAAAATTACAAACATTATATATGTGGTTTGTTATTGGTAAAAATCAGTTTATTTTCATTCTTTTTATTTTTTTATACATACATATAATACATAAAGAGAGATAAAAAAACAACATATCTCAACAAAAATAATAAATGTTTGTATAACTCAACCTTTATATATTTTGAATAGGTAAGGTGGGTTGGTTGAGTGATTTGTGTGTGGAGGCAACTAGAGAGATGGGCACAAAACAGTGGTCAACGCCATCAGTGGGTACACGTAAACGCTTGATAATGATTAGTTTTAAGCGATATATATTGTATTATATGGGGTAATCATCTAATTAACTATTATAGTCAAGTGGTATATATTATTTATGACAAACCTAATTAACTGGACTTCAGTCATATATATAAAAGATGCCATATGAAAGTTGTGTTTGTTCGAATAATATAGAAAACAATAGGTCTTGTTTGTGATTTGAGCTTTATAACGTTATATTGGTGTAATTAGATTGGTTTAATATCAAATCAGAGATTTAGAGTAAATATAGATACAAACTAGAAGGTCATGTTCACAAATTGATACTCCGTTTTTATTAACATTATATTAACACACGACAAGTACATTTGTTTTTTATGTGTTTAGTTAGTATTTGTGAAAACGAACTAAAACTGAATCTGTGCAAAACAAAATCTTTATTAATATATATATATATATATATATATATATATAATATATATATATATATATATATATATATATATATATATATATAGAGGAGGGATCAAATGAAAACCAAGTTTATAAATGAAAACCTTGAAAACCATATCCAACCAATCACATAATTTTAAATCTTTTTCCATTAATTTAATCAAAAGGGTATTTATGTAATTTTGTCTAAATCTTTTTTTTAGAAATAGTCAAACAATTAAATCTTTTACGTTATTTTCTCTAACTGATGATTCTTGTTTCTTAATTCTATAGCATAATTGATTTCTTAATTATCATCTTCATCCATCTATTGCTTCAATTTCACATACATTCTTTGATTTCGTTTTTAGGGTTATTTCATATATTGGTATCTGTGGGTTTTAATTTCGGTTTTTCATAGTTCTTAGCCATGGATTCTTACATTTCAGAAGAGTTGAATCAATCTACTGATATCAATGAAAATTCCATATGTCAATCGTTACATATTGAACAAATTGAAGCGATTAACAGAGACGACGAAGGTATGTACGATCGAATTGATTCTATTAATTATACTTGATGTTTTCTTACGGTAGTATTAGGATTTGCTAGCACTAATTCGATTTGATTCGTATACTGTTATGCTTATTTGATTCGTATACCAAAATTGATTCGTATACGGACGTGAAGAGTTAAATAACATATACTGTTATGCTTATTTGAATTGGTATGGCCGTACGTATATGTATCACAGATTATTGGGATTTATAATCTTACGTTCGTATTTTGTTAGTGTTAGTCATTGATACATTGGTACATCTAGATTATTATTTTTGTTAGTTTTTTGGTAAGGACAGTTTACGTATACGTAAGTTATGAGTATCTTCACATTTATTGTTATGCTTTTTTGTAATTTGTATTGGCCGTACGTATATGTATCACAGATTATTGGAATTTATACTTTTACGTTCGTATTTGTTAGTGTTAGTCATTGATACATTGGTACATCTAGATTTATATTTTTGTTAGTTTTTTGGTAAGGACAGTTTACGTATACGTAAGTTATGAGTATGTTCACATTGATTGTGATGCTTTTTTGTAATTTGTATTGTTTACTTATATGTATCATAGTTTATTGGAATTTATACTTTTCTTTTTATGTCATGTGATGAAGTTGGGTTGCATGAAGAAGATAACTCAAATGTCCTGAATGACAAGGAGTTCAATGGAGTCGAGTAGAGAATGATACGTTATTTATAACTGGTATTGAAAATGAAGGTACCCAAGTGTTGTTCATAATGTAGTATTTTTCAAACAAACTATATTTAAGTATATATTATGTTTAAATTATGCAGAATCCATGCGCAGCACTCTATACCAAACACCAAATGGATCTAGATATTGGACTCCTATTGTATCCACGGAGCATAAACCTGTGGTTGGATACAGGTACCAAAATTGGGATGAAGCTTTAAGAAAGTACGAAATCTATGCAGAGAAGGCCCGGTTTTAGTATCCGAAAAGGTATAGCGAAGAAGAAGAATGGTGTTGTTACTCATAGGTATATTTTGTGCAACAAGGCTGGCATACCTACGGGTCAGGTGAATGACTCATTAGAGGTTAATGCAAAGACTCGTGTCCGTCGAACAAACTTTAAAGTTTGTGATTGTCGTGCCCGTGTAAAATTAAGAGCTATTGAAGGCACTGAAGCCTTTGAAGTATACGGATTTATCGAAGTACATAATCATGGCTTGGTGAACATGGATAATATAGATTTGACAAGGAGGAAGCGTAAGTTAGAATTTGTTGATAAAGAGTACATTGCTAATTGTCGTTTGGCAAAATATTGGACCTTCTAAAGCACATAGGTTGCAAGTCGCGTTGAAAGGCGGACATCATATGGTCAGAGGAACCAAGACTGATTATAAAAACTTTAGCAAGGATATCTCCAGATTTATTGGTGATAATGATGGCCAATTCTTTTTAGATAGAATGCAACATCGTGTTCTATGCAAAACACTTCACTTTCAATTTTCTTGCGGTTGGCAACGAGATTAGGAATTGTTTTGGGTAGATGATGTATCAAAGGTCCACTATCAGGTGTTTGGCGATGTATTAGCATTTGATGCAACGTACCAGACTAATAAGTATGTTAATAATTTAAATATTTTATTTAGTTGTTTCTGTCAAATTAATTCGTTGTACAATTTATATAGGTATAACATGACTTTGTCCCATTCACCGGGGGTGGATCATCATAAAAGTGTGTCACTTTTGGTGCGGGCTTGTTGTATGACGAGACCATAGAATCATACATGTGGTTGCTCAAGTGTTTTATTGAAGCTCATAACAACAAACAAACCAAAGTTAGTATTGACGGACCAAGACGCTGCGATGAAACATGCTGTTCATATTGTTTTTGAAAAATCAATTCATCGTCTATGTATGTGGATATCACAAATAAGCTCCCATCAAAGGTATTATATTCTGGTATAATTTTTACAGCTTTGATGTGGAATATACATATACATATATTATAAAACATTGTATGTTACATATACGTATCATTAATAATTCTATTAATCAAGTCAAGCTTCAGCTGTTGTACATCTAGAATCTTTTTCCAATAAACATATTGTTGTTAAGGTACTGATTTGTGTTTAACGTATTTCTTTTATTAATCTGCATATACGTAAGATTTGGTGAATTTTTAATATGTAATTCATGGTACATATACGTAACTTTTTGTTTTGTTTTAAAATAGAGCACTGCAAAATAATTATTATGTCTATATCATTGTAACAGGTATCTGGACAATATTAAACACAAAACCTTCGTGCATCCATTCATAAGCTTGTGTGGAATGTATACCTACATCCGTATGCTTTTGAGGCACGATGGAAGTCATTAATGGAAAAGCATGGTTTGGAAGACCACAAGTGGCTTTCTGATATGTTTGACATAAGAGATCAGTGGGTTCCTGGATATTTTAAGGATATCCCGATGTGTTGCTTGATGAAGACCACCTCAAGATGTGAAAGTTCTAATTCATATTTCAAACTAAATTCTAGTCCATCGAACACACTTGTTCAATTCTTGTTGTGCTACGACAATGCTATAGATGGCCAAAGATACAACCAGCGTGTGCTTGAGTTCAACACTACAACTACAGTTCCTATATTCCTCACCAGCTTACTAATAGAACGTCATGCTTCCGAGGTATACACACGCAACATATTTTTAGAAGTTCAAAAAGAGATTCATAAGTGTAAAACATTATGTTACATAGTGAGTCGTGAAGAGGATGATGGGGTATATGTATATAAAATTGCTCATCAAGACAACAGCTCTGATGTTATAAACGAGTTTAAGGTAACATTTATGTTTTATTCATCTTTTGTTATTGATACGTATACGGTATGGAATGTATGTTTTTTAAATCTTTAAATTTTTTATAAATATGTGTGTAGGTTACTCTTGATTTGAAGGAGAAAACTGTAACATGTTCTTGCATGTCATACACAAGGATTGGATATCTGTGTCGTCACGCATTTTGCGTATTTAGGCATCACAAGATTGAAAAGGTACCTGATAAATATGTTCATGGACGTTGGAGGAGAGATGCTCTACCAAGAAGGGTTTTCAGTATGGAATACAGGTATTGCGCAGACCAATCTGAAAATTCAGTTCTTAGACATCGTTTGATGGACACAATGCAACAATGTGTGGATCGGTTAAGGTTGAATTCAGAGCGTCTTACATGGCTTGACGACCATCTTCAACAACTAAAGAATCAAATATTTAACGAATTCCCTCAAGATCCATCATATAATAAAAGTGGTATAGTCATTGAAGAGGTTTTACATCAATCCGAGCCCGTTGAAGTTACGTATAAACCACCTGCGGGAATCAGAAACAAGGTTGTTGCGGTAAGAACAGGCGGTTGATCGGTCCGGGTGAGAAGGCGAAAGTTAAAAGTAAGAAGCCTAAAAGGATGTGTAATTACTGCAGGAAATACGTACGTGGACACGATTCTCGCAATTGCCCGGAAAAACTAAAATTACTTAACAAGGATTCAAAAAAAGATGTTCATGATGACGAATCATCAGGTTATTCATCTGAAGATGACTCGTTTGAAGAAGAAAGCAATGACGAAGAAGACCAAGAACTATATGTGCAAGATGATATTTTTTAAAAGTTTTGAATAATGTTTTTTTGTTTTGTTTAACTTTTTATGTTCGTTTGAATTACACACAAGAATCTTTTTAATCTTCAATTAATTTATTACAATATTGGGATTTTATATACTTTTGACTTATGTTACGTATACGTAAACATTTGAAGTTCTGTAATAATGGTCGTTAACATGGGCGTAATAATTATTAATTCGATTTAATTGTAACAGGTTTATGGACATATATTTAATAACACAAATCGTAGTGCATCCATTCATAAGCTTGCATCCATTCATGAGCTTTTGTCGTCATATTGAATAACCAGAATCCTACATATTCTTATGGAAATGAGAACATCAGATTACATATACGTATCATGTACTTCTTAATTGTTTTAACCATTACTTATTTGGTTGGAACACATTTACATAATGCATACATATACGTATCATAATAATCTGATGTTTTAGGTTAACATCTTTATTCCTCATTCTAAAGTATAAGTAATATTGAATAACCAGAATCCTACATATTCTTATGGAAATGAAACATCAGATTACATATACGTATCATGTACTTCTTCATTGTTTTAACCATGACTTATTTGGTTGGAACACATTTACATAAAGCCTACATATACGTAACATAACTTCACATGTTTTTGCTAAATTTTTATTACCCCTTCACTTATATACTTATACATTTATTACATCTAACAAATTACAACATCCTCATAGTTCATTTCTCTCAGTGAGTTTAATTATAACGTTTTAATACATTTGTTACATATATGTATCCATTTAATTTTCTTAAAATTATCACCACTATAAGTAAATGTCTTTATTAAAGGCTGGTTATAAATTAAAACTTTTTACATTAATAATAAACAACCAACATACGGATATAACCATAAGTCAACATTCAAACACATTTGATGCCTTAAAAGGGTCCAAAAGTAACCAAAAACTTGTACTTCTAAGTAGCGTATCATACTAAATCTCTCAAAACTTTATCCCTATATATATTTGCTTCCGACGTAAGGATTTTGTATCCATATTTTTTCCGGAGATTTCTTATCTTAATCTTCATTTTGTTATCTTCTGTTGGAAACCCGCAATCCCAATTCTTTACTTGACTCCCCATGAACATTTCCATATGACGCATTACAAAAATACCACAATCCGTAAAGTTCTTTGATGTCGACCATCCAATCTTTAACTTCTGTGGGTGTGAGCCTTCAATATCTCTCCATTTTGGATGCCCAACTGATCTCAAGTACGATACGAATATGTGTTTCTGCAAAATGTAATTTATTTATATTATATCATTAACATCATATTATTTGTGATAATTTAATATATCTAAATTTGTAGAACCGTATACGTCTTACCACTTTTAAAGGTGTCCCCTTATGTATGAATTCTGGATGATCCTCCAAACTAAACACGCATTGCTCATCACACATATTATCAATCACTGTAACCGCAGGATATTTCAACTCAAAGCACACCAGGTAAAAATGATTCTTCTCCAGAATTGGAAATAAGACGATGTCAAATTGTTTCATGTCAAGTAAACTCTCACACCCTTCAACGACATTTAATAGGTTCAGTTTAAAATGAGTCAACCTCTCCATATCCGTCTCTTTATGGCTATCAACAATCCACCCAAGCTGTATTTTTATTAAATTAGGAGAAAAATATATATGGATTAATAAAGAAATACTGAAAACATAATTACTAGATACTCACAAATGGAGTTACTCCGCTGAACAATCGATGTGGTGAACTTGGGCATCTATCCTTTTCATCATGGTTAAGTACTTTTGCCCAACAATCAATAACATCATTATAGATTTGTTGTCCCGGGCTTAAGCTATTCAACTGGTAAAAATTAGTACCTGCCCAAAATTTTGTAGCAAATATGGGAACACTGCCACCAAAAACAAATATGGTTAATAGGTTACACATACGCACCCTAATATATATAATTTTACAAAATACATCTCTTAATATATATATCATTCACTACGTATATGATATTTCTTATACACTTTGTTGTTTATAGATATTCTAGTACATACACATAACAAATCAACCATCGGAAATGCAACAATCAGCGTATCAACTTACATAAATGTTCAAACATATTCTCTCTATAAGATTACATAAATGTACCATGTGATTAATGTGATTTAACATTACATATATGTACCATGTTTACAGTAAACTTTCTAATGATAAATGTTACATATATGTACCATGTTACTTGGGGAGGCTATATCTAAGCATGTCAGTCTTTATTCATTTGATAATACATGTTATACCAACCTATTTTTATTTACCATATATGTACCATGTTTTATTATAAACTTTCTAGTGATAAATGTTACATATATGTACCATATTTAGTATAAACTTTCTACTGGTAAATGTTACATATATGTATCATATACATTGTGTAACAACCTTAACATGTCTTAGTTGGAACAAAATTCATCTACAAACATGTATGAAATCAACCAGAATAGTAATTATTAAGTTCAAAAAAGGTCTTACCTAAATGATCTAGCCTCCTCTCTAACTTCTTCATCATCCCTTTCCATCTGCTGCTTTTTAATTTCCTCATATTTTCTGCATTTACAAAATGTACACAGTTGGTGAGGAATGGATTAATAAAAAATACATGCAATTAGGGAAATTAGGAAATTACTTCTCATCGATTGCCCCTGACATTAGATAATTCCATACTTTCATCTCCTCCTTCGATACACCCTTTTTGATATCAACCGGCCTATCAATAAATGGAGAAACATACCTTGACGAAGGTTGTTTAGCTCGTTTACCCTTCCCTATATCACAAACTGTACCTTCCTTTAATATATCACATTCTTTGTTGCCCCCTATCCCAGCATCTGCTCCTTCTCCTCTTTTATCTAAATCTCTAAACTCTTGAGTTAGACCAAGACTATATGTTGGGCAATCACTAAAATCATGTCTCAACATGTACCCATCATCCTTATGGGTAGAGGCAAACTCCACAATATCACTTACTTCAACAGCTAGTTGTGTCCATAATTGAGGTTCATGAGTAGGCACTTTAAATGATTCAGGTGTCTTCAATTCAGTTGTTTCTTTATCTTTGTGTTTCGTTACTTCTTCTCTTACGCATGTATTATTATCTTCCATATCAACCACACAATGATACAACTCGATATATGCATCGTGAAATGCATCCACCTCTTTACTATTGGGGAATAGTTTCTTTGCTTCTCTTATGGCCTTTTCAAATTTTATCTTCCCATCTAAATTAATTGCCTTTATTTTCTCAAGATTTGAGATATTACCCTGCATTGAATTGGAACATTATAATGACAATAATTTCACTATAAAAATTAAAGAAAAATACAAAATATCTTAAGTACCTCAAGTGTGCTGCTGTCATAATCCAACGACTTATCAGTCGCTTCATCCTTGTTCTCATCTTGGGAATCAATGTTGTAATCATGTTCTTCAACAAATTGATCAACTATGTCTCCTAATCCAAAACCCCCTGTCTTGGATATCTCGATGTCTTCTCTTTTTTTAAGCTTCTCCATTGACCAAAATGATAGTGGTGAAATTCTCTTTTCACCATCTATGCCCGGGCAGGATACACAATCAACATACAAAAGCTGCATAATAAATATAACAGTTTTAGCAGACAATTTTTTTCAATTTTTAAATACATATATGTAAGTAAAAAATTATTTAATACATATATGTAACAAATGTTATGAAGATAATTCAAGCCTTTTTCTATATTACACTACAATTTAAACAATAATACGTACCGTCAAAATAGTCAACGGACCCACAAAATCGCTAGCTAAGTTGCACCTTGTCCAATTAACTTTGCACTTTTTAATTGCTTCTTCAATACATCCACACCAATCAAACTCCTTAATATCACTTTCCATGCTAATTTGCTTAACCACTCCACAAAGACACTTCCCATTCTTACGACTAGAAACCATTGTGTTGTAAAACAGAACCAAGAAATCTAGTTTGAAAAAAAAGATGTCGTCGTAATTTCCTTCGACAATTTTTTGAACAATTTCTGACGGTCCAACAGTAACACCATCATAACGAGCCCTCCATTTTGCGTACTCTGTAGATGGACCTTCACTATCCTTACTAAACAAGTCTTTCCCTCCGTTTGGAATTCCAATCATTTTGTATATTGAATCCCTGTCCACCTTCACATCTCCTTTGCTAGCCTAATGACCAACCTTTGTGGGTCAAGCATGTCAACAACATAATGTCCAAGTTTAGCCGGTATTCCATCAACTTTGAAATTTAGAAATCGACCAAAACCTATGCTTTTGACAGCTTCTTTCTGTTGTTTATCCAAATGTGAAACTGCTGTGTAAAACTGTTTCGGTGAGGAACGTGTACGTATCCCAAACCATCTTCTTTCCATTTTTACCCTTTTTTTCGTATCCTTTTTATCTTCACTTCCATCTGCATATTATATTTTGAGAATTATTTTATTATGTATCTTCTACCAATAAATAACTTAGTGCATTTACAAATCTATTGATAATGATTTTATGTAAAAAATTACCTCCACTTCCTTTCTTTCTTTTTAATTTTTCTTTTACATCCATTCGAATAGAATCACTACTTGTCAAACCAACATTATCAGTTTTTTCCTCAGTTACCTTACCTGTACAAAATAAAACAAATTACTCTTAAATGCGTAGTATTTTGAAAACTATAATAATCAAAATTCTAATTATTAAGTTTACAATATACAGTTGATACTTAATAATTAGTATAAAGAACACTTACGTATCTCACACTTCTTTTTGGCCATACTTTTCTTCCTCCCGAGCTTTAACACGTTTTGTTTTGTTTATTGTTCTTTGTTTTTGTTTTCATCCCCAATTGCTTGGTTCCCCTTTTCAGCATCATCACCTTTTGTATAGTAAATTTTCAGAATTATCAATAATAAAATGACATCAACAAAACTTACATACACGTATTAAAATTTTTTAAAAAATATATTTTCAAATAAGTTCATAACGCCCTTACCTTTTTTGGACATCATCCTCTCATTTATTTTCTTGAAATTTTCTTTAACTTCATTCAGTATTTTCATTTTTTCCTCTATTGTTTTTTTCCGCTTCGCAACTACAATACAATCAAACAACTTTCTTAATAACATATTAAACAATAACATACATCAATCAACATATTTAATAACAAATACCATAGTTGTCCTCAACACCCTTGCTTTTATTGTTTTTTCCTTATTTAAAACCGTATGTGGGGGCTTTTCCAAACCTGTTTGAATAACAAAATTCATTAAAAGTAATTTATTTATTACATGTACATATAATCTCATATACAATTACCTCTTACAACACATGGTGTCTCTTGAAAGTCATCTACTACAATAGGGTCTTCAACTGTGTTGATGAACTTATTAAAAGACGTACGTTTTGCAATCCTCTCGCTCTTCTTTCTTTCTGGATTGTGAAATATATTAAAATTAACAAGCACGTATCGATATGAATGTTTATTAATCTATTTGTTATGATAAAACTTACTTGATGACATCTTCAGTTTGTATTTTATTCAACCCTGCAATAGGCAACCAAATAAAAGTACTCAACTTACATAATTGTACTTAATATATTTACTCATTTCAGTATACACCTTAACATATACTCACCATAATCAGAATATACGCTACATCTTAACAATATACACCTTACATATATGTACCTAACATATATGTTTATAAAACACAGATATTAGGTTTCTTATTAAGCAATTTTTATAAGATTCTTCAACACATAGTATGTAACTATTACATACACGTATCATTCCTATTATTCATTTATTTTAACACAATCTTAATATGAAACAAATCTGTTCATTATAATATTCAAACAATAAAACAACTACACACCATATTATCAAATAACTTCAAACAATACGTATATGTATCATCCCTGTTCAATTCGAAATACCCAGACAATCATTCAAAACTTAAAAAAACTCCCTATTTCTACCTAAATCAGTATAAATAATAGCCAAACACCTAAACAGTATATGCATAAAAAAATGGGATCATCACCAATTTCACAATGCAAAGAACAAGAAATCAAACTATGTAACAAACAACATCGATTACCTATTTGTTTCGCAAGAACACAACTCGAAATCAATAAAATAAGTCCGATTTCTTTGCTTCGATAATCGTATATTATCAAATAACTTCAAACAATACGTATATGTATCATCCCCGACAACCATTCAAAACTTAAAAAAACTCCCTATTTCTACCTAAATCAGTATAATAATAACCAAAACCCTAAACAGTAATATGCGTAAAAATGTGGATCATCACCAATTTCACAATGCAAAGAACAAGAAATCAAAATATGTAACAAACAACATCGATTACCTCTTTGTTTCGGTAGAACACAACTCGAAATCAATAAAATCAGTCCGTTTTCTTTGCTTCGATAATCGTTTTTTGCTTAAATCGTTGATGTTATAGGCGACTTGCGACTGAATTGTGAATTTTCCCGATTGTGTTTGCGAGTTTGGGGGGATTTGGAGAGAGGGAAACAATTGTGGAAGTGATATTCGGGAGTTACAACTTTCAAAAAATAGTCAATACCTAATTTACCCCTATCAACCAAATTACTAATCTTTTATACACATTAATTTACAAAAATACCATTTCTTAATCTAAACCATTGATCCAAATGATCAATGGTTAATATTAAGTTTACAAAGTTTTCATTTAAACATAGGTTTCCAATGGAACCTCCCCCTATATATATATACATATATATATATTATATATAGATATATATATATAATATATATATATATATATATATATATATATATATATATATTATATATATAGGGGATGTTCCTGAGAAAACCAATAATTATGTGAAAACACAGAAAACCAGGAAAACAATTACATAATTCATAAATTTTATGTTATTTAAATTTTTAAAAGGTTATTTAAGCATTTTTTACATATGGTTGACCATAATACGAGAATGAAGAGTCTTATGTATACGTAACACTATGTCGAATGAAAAATGGTTACGTATACGTAACCTACATGTGACGTATGTGTAAAACCATGCTACGGTTTTTCATTTGATCCATACCCTTGTTTATATATACACACACACAAATATAAGGGGTAGTGATAAAAAAATTATAAGTTATGTGATCGATTTCATTGGTTTCTCTAGTTTTCACATAACTTTGTGGGTTTTCTTAGGATCCCTCCTCTATATATATATATATATATATAGATAGATATATATATATATATAATATATATATATATATATATATATATAGATATATATATATATATAAGATATATATATATATATATATATATATATATATATATATATAGGGGAGTGTTTCTAAGAAAATTAAGTTTTATGAGAAAACTAAGAAAACCATTTTTTCACCCTTGATCTTGTTTAATCAATGGTCAAGATTTATTATGGTAATTTTGTAATTAAAAAAAGTTTATATGAATCAATTATTAGGTTTAAGGGTATTTTTGGGAGATTATAATTTTTTAACTTTAGAAACTGTCTATAATTTT
This sequence comes from Flaveria ramosissima, assembly GCA_025215565.1. Lineage (NCBI taxonomy): Eukaryota > Viridiplantae > Streptophyta > Magnoliopsida > Asterales > Asteraceae > Flaveria > Flaveria ramosissima. The sequence continues at coordinate 73,679,681 of CM046035.1, forward strand.
AAATTCCTAACTATTCTCACTCTCTCTCCTTTCTCTAGTCACGAATCTATGAAAATTATAAATATCAAACACAATTTAACATAAAAGTTACATATATGTATTAGAAAATAAATTTAAAACTTAGTGGTTCTTTTTCATTCAGACCTTCAAACTTTTAAATATATCCCACGTTTACGTATATGTAAGTTGACTTCTTTTTTTTCTGACCCATGTTGACATATATTTAATTTGCGTTACGTATATGTAACCATGTTACATATATGTATACACACCTAGAAGAATTGTCAACAAAACACAAAAGATAGAAAAAATGAATGAGAAAGATGTCGACTATTTGAACACTTAAATAATCCTGATGATGCAAAACATTTGTGTTATGTTATTACATATATATTTGGTGTGCTTCTTCAACCGAATAAACAATAAGTCATGTTTCTTGTATAGGTTACATACATGTCGTAGTTGAGAACTTTGTAACTAGAAATATTTTAGTTGCGTTCATGTAACTACGAGTTGCATATGTAAACCATTAGCAACGAATATGTGTATGAGTTACATATACGTAATCGATAGTTTTACATATGTAACTCATAGTTATGTATACGTTGCCTGACAATATGAGAAAACAACCACTGTAATCATCATCATCGATTTCTTTAGCAGACAACTTTGTATTCTATTATGTTGATACGTATACGTAACCTGTATACGTAATTCATCATCATTGTTCTTAAAGGTTTGATTTCTTCAACATCATTGTTAATTTCTTCAAGGTTTAATTTTTCATCATCATTATATGTCTTTTGTTCAAGCATCAGTCATTCATCATCATCCTAAGACGGTATACGAAGCCAACAATCTAAAAAAATCAGGCTGGACTCGATCAATCAATAGAAAAGAATAAAGAAACTATCACCTTTTTGAATATTCGAATGCTGGAATGGATTAAAATTTCCTAAACTTTGTTATGTAGTATCAATTGAAGCAACGAATCAGGAAGAAAAGATGGTGGAAGAAATCGAATTGATGAAGAATAGTATGATCGATGATTGAGTTTTTAAAATAGGCTGATTTGTTCAATTATGGTGTAAAATAAGGGATTTTAGTTAACAATGATTATTTACTAAATATAAGTTACATACAAAATGACTAAAACATCCTTTCAAAATAATAAATATAAATAAATAATAGAAAATTTTGATTTGTTAGAACTGATTTTCTTGATTTCTTTAAACTACTTAGTTTTCTTTGGATCTCTTCCCTATACGTATGTGCACATACATACATATATATATATATATATATATATATATATATATACATATATATATATATATATATATATGTATATATATATATATATATATATATATATATGTATATATATATATATATATATATGTATATATATATGTATATGTTGACCGAGTTTGACCAATTTCGAGTAATGTTGACCGAGTTGATGAAAAGCACCTCGGTACTTTGCCGAGTACCGAATATTCGGCTGCCTAGGCCAAGTTTTACAACAGTGTGTATACATATAATTGTATATTTGTATATAGTGGACTAAATCCATTAAAGTGCTATGTATAAATAATATATATATATATATATATATATATATATATATATATATATATATATATATATATATATATATATATATATATATATATATATATATATATATAATTCATGCCAAACCGAACCGAGCTGCCTTTGCTTGTGCCTGGCTCGTTTACAAACCGATCTCAGCCGATTGACTTGTTTACAACCAAATAGAAGTACGAACGAGCATTTTTCGAGTAAGTTCTAAACGAAAATCGAGCGGCAAGCGATTTGAACAACCCTACTTGTGAGGGCATATTAGGTTATATGGTTATCACAAGTTAAAGCTCTTTTTGTAAGACTACTGACAACTGTTTCGTATTTTTCGTTTTCCCCATGTGAGACATTAGTGCTATATCAATTTTTTTATTGTTCTTAGTTTTTTTTTTAATTTTACATGGTATCCTTTCAGTTTTTCATGTTTCCTCTGTTTGTTCTATTTATTTATTTTTTGAAATTTGTAATAACATTTTTATTTTTATAATTTAATTAAAGATAAAAATAAAATCAACTTCATTATTTAAAATAAAAGTACACCATTAAAATTAAATTAACATCTAGAAAATTTTAAAAAATACATCTATAAATACTAATGGTTTGTTTGGTTAGATTCTTTCAAACGCTCGATAAGATCCGCTCGAAGTTTATGTGGGTTATGCCTGATTGTTTATTTTAAAGTTATATCATGTGTTCTATCGGTTTATTGTGTGGAGGATCTTCAATAATATCCGAAGATATCGCCGCACTATCACTTTGAAAATCATATAGTAAACATAATATTTTTAAAATTAAACATCGATATTGAAAAACAATTAAAATACTTTATTGATGAGGTAATGAGTTTATATAAGAATTTGTAAGGTAGTGGATAATATTGAGAGCATGGAAAGAGTAGAGGTAACAAGTTTATATAAAAAATTTGTAGCATATTTATAATAAAGATTTTCTTTTTTTGAAAATAATGGTATTAATTCCGTTACGTATCCAAATAGTTTTCCAGAGTAGGTGCATAGCTTTAAAATTATATATGTTGACGATATATAAAATTTCAAGTCCTTTATTAAATTCAAGTGCTTTATTTAAAAGACTGAATGGAAGTTGCCAACTTCGCTTTTTCTTTTTGATACTTGTAAAAGCAACGATATATATATATATATATATATATATATATATATATATATATATATATATATATATATATATATATATATATATATATATATATATATATATATATATATATATATATATATATATACATACATATATATATATATATATATATATATATACATATATATATACATATATATATATACATATACATATATATATACATATACATATAGGGGAGGGTTCCTAAGAAAACCTCAAATTATAAGAAAACCAAGAAAACTACTTTTAAACCATTGATCAAAATTGATCAATGGTTAATATCAATCAATGGCAAATCTGTAAATATTTAATAGATAATTGATTTAATTAAATGCTTCAAGGGTATAATAGGTACATTCTAATTTTAAATTTAGAAACAACTAACATCCCTTAAATCTCTCTTTCTCTCTCTTCACAATTAAACATAATTTATGTTACTTTTAATTAAATTCATTCATTCAATATCAATATTAATATTTGGTATGTTGGTAGAACGATAATATTTTTTACACATTTTTAGTAATTAATTACTTGCTTACGTATACGTAACCATTCGATAATATTCTTTTTGTACAGTTAAAGTAATTACGTACATGCTTACATGTATGTAAACATCTGATAGTATTTTTTTGACATTTTCAATAATTAAGTATATGCTTGTGTATACGTATTATAGACAAAAAAAATCCGAAAACCAACTTGTTCTTTTCTTTTTAACCCCACGAAAATATAGATATAATGTATGTTTACGTATATGTAAGTGTATTTTTTTTTCCTATTAATAAACATTTATAATCGAACAACTCTATATAAGTATCATTTTTGTTTGTTGACCCAAGTTTACATATATGTAGCTAGAGTACAATATATGTCATTTGTGTTATGTATATGTTCTATGATACGGAATTGTATGCACATGAAGAAAAATTATTAAGAGAAAACACCAAAAAAATGAGAAAAAAATATATAATAAGGTACAAATTTGTAGAAAAATAAATTTGTGTGCTTCTTCAATCGAATAAATCAAAAGTCCTCCTTTTTATATAAATTACAAAAAATGTAATAGATGAGAACTTTGGAATATAAAGTCTTATAGTTACGTATATGTAAGTACGAGTTACATATGTATAATTGTGGGATACGTATACGTAACTCGATGTAACTCGTATGTGTTAAATATAACCTGTAGTTTTACTTCTTTAACTTGAGGTTACATGTACGTAACTAAACAAAGAAGATGAAGACAGTTCTTTCATCATCATCGACTTCTACAGAAGACTTCTTCTTCTTCTGTTACGCAGTTACGAATACGTAAGTCATATACATAAATCATCATCCTCGTTCTTCAGATGGGGATTTCTTCATCAATTTCTTCAAGTTTTGATTGTTCATCAGCTTGGTGAGTCTTTTGATCAAGCAATAGTAGTTATCCATCCTAAATGGTATACGAAATAAAAAAAACTGAAAAATAGGGCTTGAATCGATCAATCATTAGAAAAGAATATAGAAACTATTACCTTCTTGAGTATATGAACGCTGCAATGGATTAGATTTTTTTTGAACTTTGTTGTATAGAAACGATTGAAGCACTAAATTAAGAAGAAACAATTGTGGAAAAAAATTGAACTGGTGAAGAACAAAAGGATCGATGAATTGGGTTGCTTGAAGTGGTCTTTATACTAATTTGTTTAATTATGGAGAAAAATAAGGGATTTAAGTCAATGTTAATTTACTAAAAATAAGTTAATATAAAAAATTACTAAAACACCCTTTAGAACTAATAAATAAAAACAAATCATGAAAAATTTTGATTGGCCAAAATTAGTTTTCTTAAAAATAAATGGTTTTCTTAGGATCCCTCTCCTATACATATATATGTATATATATATGTATATATATATATATATGTATATATATATATATGTATATATATATATATATATATATATATATATATATATATATATATATATATTTATACCTACATACATATATATATATATCAACTAAAAGTTATGCCATTCTGAAATAGAAACAAATGGTAAATGAATAAAAAAATATCAACTAATAAACAAATTTGATAAATTTTTTAAAAATAGGTAACAATGATATGTAACTAAGATTAGAAACAACTAAAATTAAAAACTAATTGTTTATAAAAATATAAATGCTTTTTTGTGTAATGGTATTAAAAGTTATAAAAAATGGATAAAAGTCATATCAATGAAAGGTTGTTAGAAAATAAACATTACTGGAAATACAAATGATGTCATGAATTTTAAATTTAATTAAAAGAAAAATGTTATTCTAAAAGAAAATATGATAGAAACTTTTGTTTTAATAAAAATAAAAAAATAATAATGATAATATTAAAATTAAGAACTTAATAATTAATTTTTAACATAATTAACTTATGGAAAGATATCAAATAATTTAAAAGTAATAAGTCATAAATATAAAATTCATTGTAACTCAAGATGGAAGGATGCAACGAAATGTCGCGATGCGTGGTGCTTAGCTGGATGGCTAGAAAAAGGTCATGTGTACTCATAGTTACTATTTATTATAGGTTATAGATTATTACGTTTGATTTTGTGAACGCGTATACCCCTCACGCAAAATACATCGCTTCTTTATGACTTCGTAAGCTCACATGTAAAAAAAGACACTTACGAAAAAGCGTCATATATTAGTATATAACTATTAAGAAACACAATTTCAAACGTAAATTGAACTAGAATAAACTTGTATTTGCAAATCGAAGGATCTTCAATCAAGAAATGGTGACAATTAGACACAAGAACAAAAACCACACTTTAATCTAGACAAAATATTTACATGATATAAAGTATATGATATCAAAAACAAAAAGATCTAAAACTAATTAAAGCAATAATAAAGCCCTAGACAAATATGAAAAAGATAAAGGCGACGACTCGGTGTGTATAAAAACTTCCATGCACAAATGACCCAACTGATTGAATAGTTAGAGGTGATGATCACTACTTCAAAGATGTATAATTGATTCTTGGTATCATAAACGATAGAATTGATGAAGAGTGTGCACTCTCAAAAAAATCATAAATCATGGCTTGTCTCATTAATCTTTTTTACTTCGCTCCCAAGAATATAACTAAACCTATATAAGCTATTTCATTAATTAGCTCATTTCATGCCCAGCAGTATTGCCATAATTAGCCCAATAATTAAGTGTAATATGCAAAACATATAACACAAAATATTAGAAAATAAAATACTAAAAATATAATATGTTTGTATTAGAAAATCAATTTATTAAGGTTTAGGGTAAACCACTATCTCTTTATTCTCTGGATTTCACAGATTTCCATTCTCTTTCTTCCTATTTCTCGTTTTGAAATGCGAAGAGAAACTACGTATGTTGTTCGCACTTGGCAGGCTTTCAAGAAAGCGCTTTGCATGCATTAACCAACAGCATATTATGCTTCAGAATTAAGATGTAAGAGCCATCAATGTGATATTGATAATTATGGCTATATACAATGGAGCCTAACAATATCTAAGAATGTAAAATCATCTAAATCTCAATTTTTATGATTCTTGGGCTCTTTAATTTGCTATATAACTACTTATGCTAATATTTATTCGGTTTTTTTAATCATAACACATTAACACCATATAAGAAAACAAGCAAATAAAACTATTTGTAATTTCATTGCTTTGATAATTTTAATATCATTAAGTCATTCTGGTTTAATTGCATATACTTGTATAAGACCAAACGTAAATAAGAATAAATAACAATCAACTATTTTAATCAGCAATTACTGATATAGTACGTCTTTCACAATGAGTTGTGTTGTTTCAAGAAAACATTGTGACCGTTCCTAACTATGTAAGGATTGTTTTTGCATAGTTTCACATACAAAGTTTAGGTACATGTTTTCGAATCATAAAACATATATCCGTTCTTGTTTAATTTCTTCTAAATTATCCCATTACAGATTATGAGAGTACCAACAAAATACTTTAATCTCATTAGTGTGATATCTCAATAACATCCGATCCATGCTAATAAATTAAACTGCAATGCCTAGCTACACATTGTACTTCAAATGCATGATAATTATGTGAAAAAGAAGCTGATCAAATTAAAGCAAATTTCATTACAAATATCACAATGGTTGAAAAATAAATATACACACGAGAAACCAAATGCAAGAGCAAAAGAACACACAACTTTGCAAACACAAGAACCGAAACAACAATCAAATGGGAAAGAAATTAACGTCTGGAAAGAGCCACACCCGAAAGCAATATCAAAATAATCAGCATAACTACTCCAGCATATGAACCAATCAAAGACCCAGATGACCGTTTGCAGAAATCATTATACTGTCGACAAATCGCGAACCAGTTCAACTTGTTGTTGCCCTTGTGCGCCAACTGCACTATAGCTGTTGCTGCTGCAGAACCAGCCATCAGCAAAGCCATAGCACCCTAGATATCAACATATAAGTTAGTATTTGTGTTAATTAGATGCATGGGGGTCCGAGAGGTGACCACCTAGGGCTCGAAATTTTTTAAACAAATTTTATATTATATATTTAAAAAAATTATAGGTTGTTAACAAATTAATTAACAAACCCAACAACAATTTTTACTTCAATTATTTTGGTCTATTGAAACTTAAAGTCTATTAACATTTTTATTAGTTTAGTCTAATACAATTTATCTAATCAAAACATATTTCAAAAACGCTAAAAGAGTGTCACGATTCACTTAAGTAATTAAATTATTTTACTACAATACAATTGTTTATTGGAATAACAATTTTTGGAGAAGCCTATTTTTTTCTGGTAGCCCAGGGCTAAAAGTTTTTCATGGTTTCTTGGGACAGTCCTTATTTAGATGGTTTTGAAGTCATGAACTTTAAGGCAAAGTACCATTTAGTGAAGGGTTTTTGAGACTCACCGTGTCGAGTACAAGCAAGAGGATCCTAGTGTTCACCGCTTTTGCTTTTGCTATGTGTAGGATCGATAAAGCTAGCGAAAGAATGAGGTAAGCGCTCACTATGGAACTCGCCACAACGAAAAACCTGGTTTTTTAGCCAAATATGTCAGTACATGTACAATATTAAACGTTTATAAATTCATATAGTTTTCTCTAATCATCAATATTGTTATTTTTGCACAAGTATTGTTAGTAATCATCGAATTCCGATATTGTTATTTTTGTACAAGTATTGTTAGTAATCATCGAATACCGCTATTAATTGTTATTTTTGTACAAGTATTGTAGTAATCATCGAATACCGATCCTAACAAATATTGCATGCACATGCATGTCAACTTGACTATTGTTAACACCTGAGCAATTAATTATAATATCTTGGGTTCCGATATAAGATTTTATATCAAAGCATGCACTGTCATAACAATTTAATATTTTAGTGGACCTTGCGTCATTTCAAATGGAAGTACAATAAGTATAATTATATATGAAATCTAATATAATCATAACTTCTAATTCTAATAGATTTAATAACAATAACAAACTCTAACTAATATATGTCATGTGATAAGATTAATCAACTTCGTAGATTTCTCGTTAATTAACAACTAATAAGAACTTACGTGAAGGAAGGTAGATCGTTGAACTTGGCTCTAAACCGGACAAACCGAGTGAAAAAGGGAAGTGTTTGATCGGTTGTACCCATGGCGATTGCCCCGGCTAGGGTTCCAGTGACCGCGATGAGCCTAAGGAAAAAGTCAAGTATGGCAATGCCTCTAGTTGGAGGTGGAGCAACACCAAGCTGTAATGCACCAGCTGGCTTCATTTTTGGTGTTTGATGATAATGTGATTAGGTTTAAAGAATAAGATGATCAAAAGCTTGAATGGGTGCATGATGCATGAAACAGTGAGGCATATATATATACATGCAAATATGTGTAAAAAATATGTATGCATGTATATGCAGCAGGAAAGTAGATTGATAATGTTAACTGCCCTCACTTGTATTTTTCTTGAGATTCTTTTCCAAAAATAGAGTGTTTCATTTCTTGGAGGTAGAGTAGTTGGTTTCGGTGTGTGCGTCATGATAACCAGTGGGAAATTTGAGTTGTTTATGGTTAGCTTTATGATGCGGATTGGACATGGAGACGCGTGCATCTATTGTTAATTATATGTATAAATGTTTTAACATTTTCATTCATGTTAATCATATACTAACCCATAATCCCAAAATCCGCTGGTTGTGGTAATTAAACCGGTCGAGAAAAAAACGTGTTTTGCATGATTTGTGACCATAATATGTATTGTTTTGAAAACCGGACCGGACAGAAAACTGGACCGTTTGAACTGGTTTTTTATATATATTCTTTGATCTTCCAGTATTTTTTTACATATATTTATTAAAGTTATTATCTTTTTATCTGGTTTTTATATCCACTCCGACCGGTCGTTCTAGTCCAACCAGCGGACCGGTAAAACGTCCGGTTCATTGTCCGATCTGCTTCTGAAAACAATGATAATATGTGATTGCAAAGTGGTCACAAAATGGGATTAATTAGCCATGCACACTGGTTTTAATTACCACCACATTTTCGGTCGTAAATGTTTGGTTTTCTATAAGTGAGTTCGATAATCATATCAAGTCTTGATCACAAAATTCAGGGCGACTCTTAGATACGCCAAGCTATTATAAAGATTTTGGAGTGCCACACCCTCAAAACTCGGGGCGTAACACAACGTTGGGCTTACTCATTACACACATCAAAGGACTTTAAACACCCTCACATTTCATAGTTTATCTTAGAAGTTTATAGCTTTTATAAATATAAACTCGATCCAACTACTTATCCTCACTTTCAGGAAACAACTCCAAACCCTTGGCTCAACACCAACTCACAAAACTCTCATCTCAAACCTTAATTGATTGTTCTTTTTGCTATTTTCGGATGTACGTGTATTGATAGAGTCAACAAGTAAGTGCAGTGTTGATCGTTGTTTGGTTTTTTCATATACTAAGCTATGAGTAGCGATGAGATAGTTACATGTGATGAAGAACAATAAAACATTATTATAGTCTTGTGCTATTTTTAAGTTAAAATATCATATATAGAAACTTAAAACAACACACAAACATAAAACTATTATCTTAAGTAAAATCAACACATAAACGTGTTGTTTTAATTAAGAAACATGCTGATTAAGTTAAAACTACATAAACCTTAAAAAACACGAAAACATGTTGTAAGTTAAATTAACATAGAAATGTAAAACTGAACATAAATGCATATTTTAAGCTAAAACAACACAAAAACATGACGTTTAGTCAAAATAATATAGAAAGTGTTGTTTTAACTAACAATATAAAACAAAACAGAAACATGTTATTTTAACTAAATACAACACAGACTTAAGCTTTTTAATTTATAACATCACAGAAATTGTACCGTATCATCTTATAAAGCATAAAAAATATTTTTTCTAACCTAAACCTACATAAAATGTAATGTTTAATTTAAACTAACACAAAACATATTGTTTTAACCTAAATCAGCATATAACAATTTGTTTTATGATAAACCAACATAATTTAACCCTAGTATCATTTTTTTTAAATATAATAATATTGCACTCTGACAAAAATGCTTAATTAAATTTAATTTGAAACTTGGTAAATAAAAATTGATGCCATCTGAAAAGGTATCAACATTTAAAAAAGTGGGGTAATTTTAAAAAAGGTCAAAATAAATAACTTTTACAAAAATGATTTTCCATTTTTTCATATACATAGATATCAACCATCGATTAGAATATATATACATAATACATATTTGTGTGATGTCATAGATTTGGTTACTCCAAATGATTAGGGATGAACGAACTAAAGCTAAAAGTAAGAGGACTTTTTGTTCATTTGAAAATAATTAGTTATGGCATTCATATGCTTTACAACCTAACGAATTTGAAGATAAGGAATTTAACCAATCCATATTATTTTTTAATTCCCCCCTAGTATCAACTAACCCATATATTATCATTACATGCATTGGGTTAGAGATTCCATGTTTGCTACGCTACCTTTGTTGATAGCTATTTCTAACTTGCATGTTCCAACTTATGTATTCGCAATGATATTCTTAGATTCTCGTAATCATCTCTCTTTTATTTGCCTATCATAGACTTGTACAGACACTTGTGGATTCATTTTAACATGTTAGATTGGTATATATGTAGACCTTTTTCGTTGGTTACAACATGTTAAGTAAAGTTTACAACAATGAGGGGTTTATAATTTTTTATTAATGGAGCGAAAAACGAAAGGGTCAAAACGGGTTAAGAAAATACATTAAGTCGTAATATAAAATAAAGAAACAGACATCGTTCTGTTTTTGTGACTGTTGTTTCTGCAAGTTTTTCTAAATTAGAGTTGTTAAAAAATTCTTTAACATCTAATGTCACAAGGAATATAAAATGTGTTACCAAGTTTGTCAATTGAAAACGATTTAATAGAAGAAATTGACTACGGAAATTTTACGAAACCCTTCAATAAAGCTAGAAAAATAAAGTTAATATATATATATATATATATATATATATATATATATATATATATATATATATATATATATATATATATATATATATATATATATATATATAACATTGTTTTAAAGTTTAGAAAACTATACAAATATTTTTTATATTTAGGTTAAAACAATACCGTACGTCACACGCACACATATACAAAAACATATCATCTTTACTACTTAATAACAAACTAGGTTTATTACCCGTCGCACGTTGCCGCGGTATTGTACGTGACGTGATAAAATATAGATTACAGTCGCCCGACTCGTTTCGGAACTAACTTTACGTCAATATGTAGAGTAACTGGAATTTATACTATTGAACAAAAACGTTTAATATTTAACCTAACTATTTTCCAGACAAATTATTGTCGAAAAATAGACTTACAATCGCTCCGGCCGTTTTCGAACTAAATTTACGTTCAAACGTATAGTAAATGAAAACGTATTATATTGACCCGACGCGTTTTCAAACCAATGTCAAAACGTTGGCTAACTCAAAGCGTACATAAATATAAGTACGAAAACGTTTTATATTTGACCCAACTCATTTCTGAACAAATATTATGTCAAAACATAGACGTATGTCAAAACGTATGCAGTCTTAAAGTGTATAGAGTTAAACTTGGAGGCCTTTTATATTTGTCCCGAGTCGTTTCTAATTACGTCTAAACGTAAACAGACCATAATTTATATTGCATAGGGGTAAACTTGAAAATTTAGAAACTTAAGGGGGGTTAAAAGTGACATTTTATAAAGTTTTTTAAACATTGATTTCTTCAGATGTGTCAATTAATTTATCCATTTGAAATTCTATTTATCAATTCAGAGTTCATTTTGATTCCATTAGTAATGAGGATCTAGGTTTATTGCCTGTCGCGCGTTGTCGCGATATCGTACACGTGATAAAGTATAGACTACAGTCGACCGGACTCGTTTCCGAACTAATTTTACGTCAATATGTAGAGTAACTCGAATTTATACCGTTGAACAAAAGCGTTTAATATTTGACTTGACTCGTTTTCAAACAAAATTAATGTACAAACATAGATTAACAATCACTCCAACCTTTTGCGAACTAAATTTACGTCCAAACGTATAGTAATGGAAAAGTATTATATTTGACCCAACGTGTTTCCAAACAAACCAATGTTGAAACGTAGGTAAACTCAAATCGTACATAAAAATAAGCATTAAAACGTTTTATATTTGACCCGGCCCATTTCTTAACAAAGTTAACGTCAAAATATATACGTATGTCGAAACGTAGGCAGTCTTTATGTGTATCGAGTTAATGTTGAAAGCATTTTATATTTGGCCCGAGTCGTTTCTAATCATGTCTAAACGTAGACGGACCTGAATTTATATTGCATAGGGGTAAACTCGAAAGTTTGAAAACTTAGGGGGGTTAAAGTGACATCTTACAAAGTTTTTTAAAACTATAAGGGGCTGAAAGTGTAAAGAATGAAAACTGAAGGGGAAGAAAGGCCGGTGGGAAACCCTACCGACCTTTCTTTTTAAGTGTTAGTAATAATTCTAAGAGACACGTGTCATGTTCTAGAGCCAATCCATAAACTATTTTGTGTAATTATTTTGGTCCATTATATTAGTCAACTAAATTATTTATTACAGGGACCGGTTACTATTCAAAGTCTTATTTACGTGCGAAGTGTACGAAGTCATCAGGGTGTGACACATGTTTTTTAGCGGAGGGGAAATTATGTCTGCGTCATAATTACGCATACAATATACATAATTACGCAAGTTATATTCATAATCACACAAGTTATATTTATTATTACGCATGTTATATTTATTATTACGCAAAGTAAAATTACTCACGTTAAAAAAATAATTACGCACGTTATATTTATAATTACGAAAGTTATATGATTATACGCAAGTTATGTTCATAATTATGCAGTTAATAATCACGCAATTTATACGCACAACATATAGACTTTGTTTAAAAAATTATATATTTAAAAAAAGTATAACAATACTATACTCAAATTAAAAAAAATGCATGATTTTATGGTGTAATTTTTTTTAAAAAAATAATATCGTATAAAAAGTTATACGCGTTAAAAAAATTGGGGTTTTTGAATAAAGTCAAGAATTGTAGGCTATTTCGGAATCTAGCCCTATAGTCATCCTTCTATACGTGATTATTCCACCTTTAATATAAACAGTTCATCTCTTAAATCAATGATTGGAATTACTTAGCACACTTCATACGAACTTTTAACTTTGCTCAGTAAACTTTCTCATTTCTTATATTTTAATATGTTAATAAATTTATTGCATGTTGTTATTTAATATCTAACGAGGTCTTTTACCCGCCACGCGTTGCGGCGGGTTCGTATGCAACGTGATTTTCCGAACTAATATCACATCAATACCCGATTCATTTCCGATTACGTTTAAACGTACACTTACTCAAACTTATACAGAGACGTATACAGAAATATTAATTTAAGAAAGCATTCTTTTGAGTGAATTGTACAGTAGTAAATTTGGAACTTTAGAAGTATATTTTGTAAAGTTTTTATAAAGTGTTAGCATTTGAAAATTTACAAATTGAAAGTAAGAGATGTATAAAACTAAGTTCAACCGTGACTGCGTGTAGCATCGCATTTATAAACTTCGCTACGTACGTTATGGTATGAACACTAATGAACCTAAGTATATAAAGAAAACATATTAAGATAATATTATGCACCGTACGTTACGGCATAAAGACGTGTGCGTTGTTGCAGAATCGTATAATGACATTAACGTGGTTAATAGCACGTTGTAACACGTATATGAAATTCGTTACGTGTGTTTAAAAGTAAAGTATATATGGTAATTATTAGAACATTAAAGGAAACAAATTTGTTTTAATAAATAAATAGAAAAATATAAGAGAATTAATAGTTTAAATTAGAAATTATAAAAGAAGTGAACACGCGTCTCCTGCATATAAGCACAACTTTCCTAGTGCAGGTCTTGTATTTGTGTTAGTTTTCAGAGAAACATTACTTAACATTAGTTAGGCGCGGGTAAAAAATGTAGAACTTTGTAGTCCAATAAGAAGTTGACACGTGCAAGGCTGGTGGACCCTGTCCAATAAAAAGGCGACACGTGGCAAGGCCAGTGGACCCTATTTCCGACCTTGCTAAATGAGTGATAGCTACCATTTGTACCCGTCACACGTTGCGGTGGCATCATACTCAACATGATAAAATATAGACTACAATCGACCCGACTTGTTTACGAGCTAATTTTACGTCAATACCTGAGTCGTTTTCAATTACGTACAAACGTAGATAAACTTGATGTTATACCGACGTGTATACAAAATATGAATGTAAGAAAATTTCATAAAGTAACATTTTATATAGTTTTAAAAGGTTTTAGCGGGTGAAAGTAAAAAGATTTATATAAAAATAAGCACATAGACATTTTATATTTAACCGAGTCAATTCGGCTTCGAATTTAAAAATATAAACAACTAAAAATATGAAAATTAATGGTCGTAAGTAAGACGTATATAAAAATAGGTACATAAAGTTTTTATATTTGATCAGATTAGTTTTCGATTACATTTAAACATAGACAAACTTGAAATCACAACCACACACACACAAATACGATCATATGAAATTATATTTTTAGATAAACTTGTATAGGAGTAAATCGAAACTTTAGAAACTTGAGTGGATTAAAATGACATTTTTAAAAGGTTAAAGAACATAATTTTAAAAAGATGTTTTCTATGGGTTTCGAACGCAATACCTCTTGAAAGGAAGCCCATACATCTGACCGCTGCACCAATCATACGCTTTATAAAAGATGTTTTCTATGGGTTTCGAACGCAATACCTCTATCAAAGTATTACTGAAGTGATAGTGGCCATGATTGGCCACCGATGTTACCTTTTGAGTTATAGTTAATTAATATTAAATGGTAACTTTATAATATGAGAGGAGCACACTTTAGCTAATAGTATAATGATTCATGCGTGTGATACACAATTCTTATGCATTAGCATACAATAATTGCTCATCGACGCCTATAAGGACCCCACCTGTACTCTGTGCCTCGGGGTGACAAAAGGGAGAAATCACAAGATGTCGGTGTTTCAGGTTTAGACGTATGTGATGTATTTTCCAATTATCGCATAACAGAAGTGGTGGTGTCCCACGGAGGGATATACACAAGATGAAATTGGCTAAAAGCCCAAACAAGAGTTGACGATAGGGATTAAAAAAGGGAGGGGGGAGGGAGACTGCATAATTTTTCAAAAGGAGGCTACGGAAGGTAGCAGGAGTGTGGGTTGCTGTGATGTCCGTGTTAAATTCATCATTACCTGGATGTAAGGTTAGTCATAGATTTGTGTTTATAAACCTGAACTTTGATTGGTTGATCATCTTTTATTGTTTATGTTTTTGTTATTTCAATTGATTAAATAGTTTTGTTAATTAGTCTAATTGATTACTCATCAAATCATTAATCTTTGCATTATTAATCATTGATGATTGATTAGAGTATTATCAAAATTGATGTTTATAAATGATATAATCAGGTTTTGTTTTTATTTGTTTTTACTATATAATTTACATAACCTGTTATCTAAATGGTAATTATGTTTCAATAAGAATAACAAACTAATACTTTCTATGTGATTAATTTCTAAACCAGTAGAACCTAGGTGACACAATGATGCAGTCAGAAATAGAAGGATAAATAATTGAACCTGTTGATTCAACGAGAATATCAGGAACAATTCTTCTAACTATCGTTGATTCGCAAAGAATACCGATAATAAAAAATTCACACTAACACACACTGTGATAGAGAGAAAACAAAGGTTTTTTTAATAAATTTCAATGATTAATCCACCCATCTCTTACATGCATATAAAGAAACAAAAAAATAGAATGGGCCACAATACATAAGTGGGCCAAAACCTGGGCCAAATGTAAAGTCCAACAAAATCTAAAAATAAGACAAAAACTGAAATAACTCATAAAATAAGCCGTTTTTGGGTCGAAACGATGACCCAAACCGCCTACGTGCTCCTCGGTCCATGGTCGTTTCGACTTGTCGCATGACCAAAACGGAGACTTCTAGCCCAAGTTATGGTCATTTCAGTGAAACCCTTTTTGATAAGCGATCTTGGGCCTCCAAAAAGGCTATAGCTTGCTCATCCACACTTGAGCCCACACCACACAATGACTTCACAAATCTAAAACCCGAGTGTGATCATCCTTTAGTTATGTTTTTTAAGCAATCGTTTAGTTTAGTTAATCTCGTTTACATGCATTTTACATTCAAAAAGACAATAGTTCATTTCTACTTAATAAGTTAATTAAATAATCAAATGAATCGTTTCACACTAACCACATGCTCCCTATGAATATGATACTTGACTTACTCTAGTTACTTAGGTTAATTAGGTTTTTGCATGACCCTAACGACAGATTATTAAAATGCTGCCATTATCGAGGAGCTAGTGCGCTTAGTGTTATTTGATTTGATAGGTTTTTTGTTTTAGTATTTTTCCATTTTTTTAAAGAATAATAATAAAATCCGAAAAATATTAGCTATTTTTTATTTATTTACTTTTTTTGTTCGTCTTTACTCTTGGTATTCTAGGTGTTTTTGCAAGTTAATCTTTTCAAAGACATGATGAAATCTCAAGAAATATCATCATGGATTGGGATAGTGATGATGATCCATGTATTCTAATGCGGGAGCCATTGTCACTATGTTCAAGATTATACATTGTTCGAGAGTAAATATAGGAATATTAAGAGATGATGTTCTGAATACATGCGGTAAAATGGATGTGTGAAGGTAGATTATGAAGATGAAGAGACATTCTTACATTATCCACACACTGAAACACCCCCCCCCCCCCAAATCAAATTATCAACCGACATACGAAAAGCCTTAATATTGAATGACTTTAAGGTTGATGCAATCATGAACATGATGGTAGAAATGAATAAAGAAGACAAGATAAGAGACAAAACATGTGAGGCTTACCAGCAGGTTGTCCAACTAGTTGAGGATTTGACTCTACTTAAACGTGAGCAATATAAATACATAGAGTTAACTTTTTTAGATGAAAATGACAACTTTATACAACATTGGGAGCTAGTTGCAAAAAAATCAATTTTGATTTAATGTGACAAATATGACTAAACCATAGAAGGAAAACAATAATTCATTCTTAATCTAGGTTAACAAATACGAAAAAAACGCAAAAAGAAGCCAAATCTTTAATGGCATATGGTTATTTGGATAACAGTTTGTTTTATTAGGACATCATCTCTATCTTTGTATACATATAAAAAGAGATAGAAAGATAAGGGTTTCGCAATACAAAATTGATGCTTCTAACAAACACTTTGGTATTTAAAAAAATCCTTCAACTGATATCACAACCTCAAGGTGCAAAAACCTCTTACTTACCTTCCCTAGTGGTGGTGTAGAAAGAACCTCTCACCTACCATTCCCCAACGTGATACAAAACGCCTCTTACCTACTTTTGACCTTTATTTCTTTCACCTATATGCTTCAACATAAATACCATCTAAAGTTCTAAACACTCCATCCATCTCCCATATTACAACCTCTAACCTACTATTTCAGTTCAAGTAGTCAAATAATTTGCAAGCTGTTGTCCTCTTTGCATTGGCATAAAGGAGAGAAGTTGATTACCTTAGCTTTCTATACATGATTACCTACTAAAAATGTATGGATTTTTATCCCGCGATAAGAAGTTATCCAGACATTGAATATCATATGTTCGGTAAAACATAGAAAATAATAGTACCACTCACTATGAACGTAGAGCTTTATTTAGTTGCTACATGTTTCTTGATCTTAGAAGGTGATAATGTAAGCAACTTATTACTTGAAATGGACTTTAATTTTTATGGGATTTATGTGTGTGGCAAGAAAAGTTTTCCTATTATCATTAATGTTGCAAACGCACTCCCCATATTTTGGTTGAATAATATGAGCATTGTTTCGGGGTATATATAAGTAAGTTGGTATCCTAACTTCTCGATCATCTTAGGCTCTATCATGTGGGTTGGTGAATTTTACAGGTTTTTGGAAAGGGTTAATTCATAGATCAGAACTGGATGCCTTTAGCTGCTACTTTGTATCCTTTCTACTACGGTGATCACCAAGGTTTTCCTACTTTCTCTATATGAGGGATAAACATGAGTTCTTAAAGGTACTATCAAACATCTTTCTTGTACAATTGTCCCCTCCTCCTTATAGTTTTTGAATAGAGGTGTTTAAAGAAGAATTTTATGATATAAATTTAAAATGCATGTGTTGCTACCGTGTTTTGTCTATAATTACTTACTCGTTAATGGCACTTGTTGGTTACCTCATGTGTGGTTTAAAGTTAGATTCACACATTACCTTAAACCTTCCTACCAACATAATGAGCTCAATATGCCACACCCTTGTGAACCTGATAGCTAAATATGCACTAATGGGGACTTCACTTACCGACGCCATTGAAGAATGACTTGTATCTTTGTACATATTGTTTAGCTTCTCGAGTAAACAACACATGTACGTAATAACCACGATGGTGGTTGTAGCACTGACGCTCCCTTCATTGATGATTCTTGTGCTACTTGAAGACTTCAAGCACAAGCACATGGAGAAGATCATATTGAATCAGATTTAAACAAAATAAAAACTTATTAAACAAAGTCCATTTCTAGTCATTTATGGATTGGATTTAAACAAAATAAAAACTTACTAAATAAATCCCAAGATCTCTCATACAATCCATTTTATTATTCTAATGATTTAAATAATAATTTCCATCCATAAATTGGTACATCTTGGAGATATTTTTCCTGTTTTGCTCTTCAATCCTTGTACAGTTGTACCTCTTTGAAATTTATTTTTTGATGCTTGGGTCCCAAGTAAGCCAACCCTTATCTATTGATAGACTGAAGTGTTTATATAAAATGCCACACACAAGTTTTTATTTTCTGATGAACTACTTCACTCCTTGTAAGGAATCATCACCCGAGTTTGATAAAGAATGGAATGCATAACACACACCCTATCTAAAACTGAATTATAACTAGAAGTATTCCGATCATTTAATCAACTAATATTGTCCTCCAGCTTCACCACATGATGATTCATATCTTATATATTCCTTGCTATATCTGCCAGCGAGGTGTAAGTACCCACGATTGCAACCAGAATACCGATTAACACAATGAATCCAATAAGCACCAACTCAAGCCCAAATCTTCTGTACGTTCCTGAAATCTTCAAGTAACACAAGGATGGCAATATGATCGATGCAGTAACACTTAAAAACGCTCCCACGAGTGACATCAAATACCCAAAGAAAGGGAGTGTTAGGGCCACAACTACTGTGCTTATTACTAGTGTTGTTCTAATAATAAGGCTGAAGTTTCTAGTATTGTAAACAGATAGAAATCTTTCTTCAATTGTGTGGACAATTGGTGTCATCATTAGTGCATATTTAGCTATTGGGTTCACCACTGTGGTGCATATAGCCACTCTTGAGCTTATTTTGTCGGTAGGAAGGTTTAAGGTAATCTGTGACTCCATCTCTGAACCAAACATGAGGTAACCAACAACTGCCATTGACGAGTAGGTTATCGTGCAGAAGACAAAGCATAGTAGCAACACCTACATTTAAGAAACCATAACAGAAAATTATAGTTATAACAAGATATATAAGATCCGTAGGCTATTTTTTATGAATGAGTAGGAGAATGATTTATCTCTAAAGACTTAAACAACGAAACTGAAAAAACAATCTTAAGTAACCATGACAAATGGATCAACGGGTCTATAGTCATCTAAAAGGTAATTTTAATGATAAATCTTGCTCGATTATTTTATTTAAAAACTTAGATTATATTGAAATAATATGTATTTGTTACCGTATTTGACATATTAGTTATTTATAAGAACGTTTTATAGTCGGTGTCCGAGTTGTTTTGAACATCTTACAACTCTACTAAAAACTTGTTATCTTACACCTCTACTAAAAACTTTTTATCTTACACCTCTACTAAAAACTTTTTAAGAGTAAGTGTAGGTCATGATGCATTAAAAAGCAAGAAATGATTATGCATTACAATGATCAATAATATAGTGCAAAAAAGAATTACTAAAAAACTAGAAGGGAGAAAAGTAGTTATATTATATTCTAGCCTTAAATTTTTGAATATCTCTATCAACACGGGAAAATTGCACAGAAATTAGATGTTTGCTAGTACCTTTGAAAATTGCTGTTGATTTCTCATGGAAGTATACAAAGTAGGGAAAACCGGATGGGCACAATAACAAAAAGCATACAAACTAATAGCCGAAGGCATACCGTTCCATTTTATAATCTCACCCTTTTCTTGAAACCTGACACCATCAAACTCACCAACCCACAAGATCGAGCCTACGATTATCAAAGATGCTAGGACACCACTCGCTGATATATATGAAAGAATGCTCAAATTATTTAACCAAATTGTGGGGAGTATGATGGCAGCAACAATAATAACAAAGCTTTTCTTGCTATCTACATGAATTCCATAGAGATCAAATTCAACTTCTTGTAATAAGTTGCTTAGATTATCGCCTTCCAAGATCAAAAAACCTGTAGCAACTAAATAGAGCTCTATGTTCATGGTAACTGATACTATGATCCTCCCTGTTCTACCAAACGCGCGATATCCAATGTCCGGATAACTTCTTATTGTGTGATCAGTGTCCATACATCTTTTAATAAGTATTCCTGTATAGAAAGTTAAGATTGCTATTGTAAAAAGCAGTATCAAACTCAACCACCCTCCTGATGCCAATGCGTATGGAACTGATAGAATCCCAACACCTACGAAAAAATCACCAATGCTGTAAGTAATTTAAGGAACTTAAATTTCTTATAAAAAGATTTAGTTTACTCAATTATCGTAATTTATCAATTTGTTTTACCTGCTTTTATGTTTCACGGGATCGACCATTTCTTTTTGCAAAGTTCAATGAAACTTTTCTTAAAATTTAATAGCTTTTAGGTTCATAATACATCTTTGTGATTTTCTCGTCTATCAATATTTTAGATAATTAAATTATGTAAAACTGAAACGAAAGCCAATTAAGCTTTATTATATGTTGGAAGTGGGAGCAAACAACTATAGGATCAGCTAATACAGCAATACTTTCAGTTGAGATTTCAAATACCCACACAAATAGTTCAATATGAAGCTGAATATACAAATCAGAAAGTTTAGAGGTTGAAAATATAGCACATAATTCCATTAGCATCCTACAAACCATATCGGTCAAACAAGACAATAACCCCTAGCACGTTTTACATGTGAAGACACCCTCAACCACGTGATTCATCAGTGTAACATTTTAAATCAATAAAGTTGATTAGCCAATTTCTTGGCACTATCACAATATGCTCTAATGGACCGATTACCTTGTTCTAAGAGTTGTAACAAGGTTTTAAGATGAGATTTTTTCGCAAAATCTTGCTCAAAGAAGGTTTCTTCAATTACCTTCCATAATTCAGCAGCAGTTTTGGTACCGACTGCGAGGTGCGCAATCAATGGATCAAGAGTGGCGTTAATGCACGCTGGAACAAACAGGTTGCGGTAATTGTTTTAACTATGTCATTACATTGTAAGAATCTTGTGTATATATACAAGGCACATGGAAACCTCAAGAGACTAATGTGATCTCATGAGTAAGAAACAGAAAGACTCATAACTAGATAACATATACTAGTAAATAAATACTAGTAAATGTGAAGAATAAATCTAGATAGCTTTAACAAGCCATTCTTTCGATCCCAATCAACTTAACAAAATACACAAGGAAAACTAAGACTAACCTGATAGAGCATTGAGACCATTGAAACATGTGTTGAAGAAGGAGGAAGTGCCCGTAGTGACGCCGGCTATGACTACAGCCGTGGGGGTTAGGTTCTGCTCCTCCGCCTTTGTTCCATTTTTGTGGTTAACGTTAAGCAGTAGAGGTATTGTAACCGAGTAATCTTTTTGTTGTTCTCCCTCCATCAGAATTTTAGATAGAGAAAGAGATGATGAAGAATATGCAGAGGGTTGGAAGGTTATGGAGTTATATATATAAGAGCATTCACATCCTGTTTCTTATCTTAATTTATCCTTATAATTATATTAAAAATTATTTTTTTTCTCTTTTCTTTCGGTTAAATAATAATTTTTTTATACATTTATCATTACATTTTCTTTCTCCTTCACTTACAACTACTCAAAATCATTTCATATAATATAGAGATTTCACTCACAAATTTTCAAGTAACATGATATGAATGCTCTAAGGGTGAGGGTGCATGACATGTGACTGCATAGAGTTTGTTGTATGTATGTATGTATTTATGTATGCAAGCATGCATGTTGTGTTGGTATATTCTTTGTTGCTTTTATTCACTCCAGCGCATTAGTGATCGATGTCGTTTGCTCGGTCAAAAATATTAATTAAAGAGTACCTAATCATCCTTAATAGTAAAAGGGTAAGAAGGGTGTCGAATCCACATAGAATCACAGGAAGTGCTAGCAACGATTAATCTAAAAATTTTAAATATTGAAAAGTAAATTGCTTGATTAATTGAATTGAGAAAGAATCAAATTAACAAAATAAAAGTTTAGGTTTTTAACAATCTTGGGGAAAAAGCAACACCCTTTAGGATTCAGGTTTGGCAAAGTTACAATTTTTCTTTAGTGAAACCTAATGAGAAGTCATTAATGATGACTTACACATGTTAGGATCTAAGTGATAATTATAGATTAAAGCTTAAAGGACTTTATTCATACAATTATCAATTTGAATAATGTAACCCTAATTCTAATAATCAATCACACAATGATTAAAGAAAACCAAAGTTATAAAAAAACAAAATTAAGTTTAAACATAATCAAATCGTTTAAATAATCAAATCATGAATTGAATAAACAAGAACTTAAAGGATTCAAAATCCACTCTCAAATCTAGGTTCCAAACTAAGAAAAATAAAAACTTGTACAAACCCGTCCACCAAAATGATCACAAACGAATTAGGCTTGCCTCATCATAGAATCTTCAAAGGCGATTGAATTAAGCATGTAGATCTAATGATCTTGATGTTGGAAGGGCTTGGGAATGGTGAAAGATGCTTTTTTTTCGTCCAAGATTGATATGTTCAAAGGTGTTTTTCGTCCTAGGGTTAATCCATCTTTAAAACCCCTCAAATTAGGTTAAAATCCACCAAAACACGGTGATCGGCGTTGGTGGCTCCAGTTTGGCCTCAAGCTAGGCGTCAGATAAGGCATCGGTCAGCAAGTTTCGGGTTTACTAACGCCGGTGGCGCCCAGAATGGCGTCGCCACCCCCTACATAAAGTTGATTTTCATATGAAACTTTTCGAAATCTTTTTGTTGATAGGCCGTGGGCCTCATAACTCTTTTCCTAACTCAAGTTATGCCCGTTTTAAGATACCATTGTCGTGCAACTTCGAGGTAACATTTCTATACTTCTCGAGCTCCAATTCTCGTCCCGTTTCTTCTAACTTCTTTATATACTTCACGTTTAACCTGCAAACACAATAAAGTTTCAAAAGTAACTCTATATCTCATAAATTGACACGTAAAACATGAAACTTTTCACCACCCGGTCAATTAGCAACCAAGTAGCATTGCAAATTTAACATAATTAAATGAATAAAAGAAGGCAAATAAGATTGTAGGTAGTTAAATTTTATAAACAATGTAAATATGCAATTGATTACATGGAAGGTATATACCAGATATAGATGAGGATTGGTATTGACCAGCCAATAACATTATCATTATCCACTATTTGAATATTATCAAAATCTAGATAAACTAATAATATATATAATTATATCTCTAACATTCTCCTCCAAGCTTGTATCGATGTCAACTAGGATTTGAGATAAGTAAACCGATACGTAGAAAGCCCTTTAGTAGGTATACATACTTGCAATATGACGAGTGATCAGAACATAATATATCTTGAGAGAGTCATCTAAATCATATTTGAATAAAATACAGATCGATCTCAAAATGTTCGATGCATTGATGAAAAACAAGATCAACCTAAATAGGTAGTAGCAAGGTTGTCTCATCAAAGAGTAGGTGGACAACTCACATGTATACTTAACTCTCTTCAAAAAATTCCCATCAGGTTTTTTTGTCATTATTCTTATAATTATATTAAAAATTATTATTTTTCCTTTTTTTTCAATTAAATAATATATTTTGTAGCTTTATCATTATTTTTTTCTTTCATCTACTCATAATCAATTTTATAAATATTCAAAACTTTATAAGGGTGAACAGTAATTTTTTAAATATACAGATAAACAGTAACATATTTTTTTTCTTCACTCACAACCAGTTACAACCATCATCTAAAATATAAGAAACACACACATAAATAAACATAAGAATCCTACTATGAATGTTATAAGTGATCTAACCATCTGTACTTTAAAACATCATCAGCCAACAATACTCAGTCTCGGGTGCTAAAGCAAGCTATTATGTTTTGTTTATTGAAATTCTAACCCAAAGATTGAAGCCAAGAAAAACACAGTGACCTGTAGTCAAACGCCAATCATTTGGGAAACCTAGATGGTCAACATCAGCATTACCATGAGTAGCCATTGTAGATGAGCAAGAAATAACAAAGCAAAACCCACTAGTGGTATGAATATTCCTTAAAATTTGCTTGGCTACATGTAGACCAGTGTTGGGCAGCAGGTTTTTTAAGAACTTAGCATGCTCTAAAACCTTAACAACTTAGCATGCTCTAAAACCTTAAGGGAAAACTAAAGAGTATGACAACTGAATCACATTCAAGACAAAGGTAGTGGAGCTGTAAGTTATAAAAATAGCATCTACATAGACAAACAAATAATAAGTAATTAATAATGACTGTAAACAAATAACAATGTGTCATGAATGCACCGGGTAAAGCCAAGTAATAAAAGAATTGTAAAGATCTTTAGAATCAAGCTCAAGAAGCATGCTTAAGACCATATATGGCCTCTTCAATACACACACGTGACATGGTCTAGTTAAGTCACCAAAGCATGCTAGGTTCGATACCCATTTGACTATGGTGCTGACTCCCCTCCCAGTTTGATTACCATGCATTCCAAATTTCTTTTCTATTTTTTTGTTATTATTTCTTCTTCTTTTTTTGGTTTTTTGGTTTTTTTCTAGCTTTCTTTATTATTTTTATTTGTTTAATATTTTGTTTAAAAATACAAATACATTTTATTTCTATTTTATTGTAAAATTATAAATTTTAACACCCTCGACTTATCCATTTTTCAAAGTATAAAACCATGATTTACGACTATAAATACGAGAAAAAATTGATAAGCGAAGCGTACTAATACCAGTTTGGTGTTATCTACATATTAATATATCTTAGTAAATACCAATTATTTAGAATTATTTAAATTTCCCTTTTTGTAACATGAAAATAGGTTTAAATTAGAGTTGATTATACGAGTGATCATGTGGTGAAGTTAAATTACATTTTTGTTCCTAGCTTTTCAGAAATTACACTTATATTCTCAAGTGTTTACTCATGCATTTGTAACACTTTTGGTCACTAACACTTAATAACATTAAAATTTCTGGTAATATTTATAAATTACCAATTTTCACTTTAAATTTAGAAGCAAATATAAAAAGAAGTAGAAATACCCACCAAACCAACCCACCTAGCCCTTTTTATTCAAAGTAATTCTTCAATCTAAATTAGATTTTCTGAATGGTAATATGTGGCTAGCCTACTTATTAAGGCTTTGACCTTTTAGATGGAATGTCTCGGGTTTAAATCCGGACACAAGAGCTGAATAATTTAAACTAGGGTAGATTTTTCGTTAAAAAAGTTGAGTTCAAAAGTGAACTAAATTCTTAAATTAATGTCCTATCAAAATAAATTTAATTTTTTCTACTCACTTTATTTATTTTAATAAATAAAAAAGTTTGAACATATTTCTGAAAGTAGTTTTTACAATGCGAATATATTACTAAAAAGTATCTTTGTACTACTTTAGATAGTAAAATAATCAAGAGTAACTTACATAAAACATCATTTATGTATCGAAATTATAGGTAAGGTCCTTAATCGTTATTAATTAAGCTGGACGTTCTTTATGTAATGGATTTTTGTAACACATTAGGTTCTTTAACATAGCGATCGTTAAATTTTCTGTTAACTTATTTGAAAATGACCAAATTACCCTTATACTTAAAAGAATACAATTTAGTTATTTGATCTGCTCTTCCATCTATTTTTAGATTTCTTTTTCTTGCATAGAAGCAAATAGATATCGTACTTCAATTTTGCTTGTTATTAATGCCTCACAAATTAATCATTTTCAACTGAAAATTCTTGTGCTCCTTACGTTCTGTGCTCGTCGGCCATCACTCGATCAAAACTTAATTTTTCAATTGAAAATTGTGGGGTATTAACTGTTATTAAATTAGTCATGTCTACCTTGTACATTACTCATATCAAATGACTGAATAGACCATACAACTCATCTTCTTCCCGTGTTTCTTCAGTCCGTCTATCTTCTTACAAAATCTCTTATACCAAACGTTAATTACCAGAACCATGGAATTCAAGGTTTTTATTTGTGCAAAACATAAACAAGTTTTTAAAAGGGTGTGGAAATAGAGATGTCTAAAGAAGAGTAGCAGTTTATATTTGTTAAGCATTAAAAAATAAGGTATACTAGTAATTTAGCATGTCATTTAACTAAAAATATAATCCCTAGCTAATGGAAATGACCTAATTTGTTATAAACCTATAACAGAAAGAATGTATAACGTAATTAATAAAGATTAAAGACAAAACCTACAAGTTCAAATTTAGATAAAGGATATTGCCTTAAAACTCAACCAAGAGAAAGTTTAGCATACATGTGATATATATTTTACATTTATTAGTTTAAGCCTTATCTTTTATCTTTTCTTATTATATAACGACAAAATTAGTAAAATAATATTATTCTTTTAAAATTAACTTTGACCGTGCAAATCATTATCATACAACATATCAAAGATTAAAATAAGGCACCATCATAGCCCACAATCACCTAAAATCTCCGAGAAACAAGCAAGAAATTTCCTTTCAATTTTCTACTTCAAACACTACCTACCTTCTCAAGAAATTTCCTTTCAACTTTCTTTGACAGAAGACCTAAAACACACACACACCATCATACACGCACATAATCATTATAAAAGCCACACATCTCCGTTCTCAATTCTTCATACTCAAATTAAGTCTTCCATTACTTCACCAAAAAAACATATTCTTCACTTCCATAGCATTTCATTTCACCAAAAAGTTATCTTAAAACCATTAACAATGATGTTCATTATACCTGAATTCATCCAGTACTTCTTTTCCCACATAATTATCAACATGATCATCTACCCGCAGTTCGTGTTCTTCATCGATGATTCCAAGATTCAAGTTGAAAAGAAGAACCAAGACTCCAAATTGTCAAAACGATTATCTTCGTTTAAAGATATAAGCATACAAGGAGATCAAGTGAAGATGGTGATGGGAAATTTGGGGATTGTTTGCTATTTCGAAGGTGAGAATCTTCCAAAAAGTTTAAGTTGTAATGATCTTTTTAACATGTTTGAAGAAAAAGAGCCGAGATTGGATGAAGTGAAGGAAGCTTTTGATGTGTTTGATGAGAATAACGATGGGTATATTGATGCAAGAGAGTTGCAGAGAGTTCTTTTTGCTTTGGGATTAACTGATAAAGTAGACATGATTGACTGCAAGAAGATGATTAGAGTGTTTGATGAGAATGATGATGGTAGAATTGATTTTGATGAGTTTGTGAAGTTTATGAATGGCACATTTTGTTGAAATAAGAACTTTTGCGGGAACTATAAGAAACAATTTGAACCATGTAGCTTTCATTTTTTTTTATTAAAAAACTAAAGGCAAAGTGGTCTTAATTTTTTAATCCTCTCTTAATTGGAGATAATTTGTTGATAAATACTATGATAAATTGAGAGTCACGAAACGCTATTAGATTGAAAGTATTTGGGTTCACATCAAATTTTCGACCCCAGCCAGGGGCTCTGCCCCTTGGACCCCACTCCCGGGGGCGCTGCCCCCTAGAACGCCCACTGCTTAGGCGTTCGCCCCTAAAAAGATTTACAATTTCGAAGATCACAATACAAATAAGTATGCACTCCGCACCTCCTAACTTGTTTGATGGATATTATGATCAAATTAGTCGTTATAGTCAATCCAGTTAGACTTAAAATATCTAACATAATTCCCAATTGGTGCATGTACATAGTGCTAGCATCGTACTAGTTATGTTATGAAAGTTCTAATTTACCGTTAAAAAATTTTAATGGAATATAAAATGCAGTCTTATGTTAACTTAATTAACGGATGAATGTTACCCGTGCGTCCGTGCATTCAACCAAAACATACAAATAGATATAAACATATGCATAAACTTGTGTTAGCTTAATCGGAATAATAATCCGATACCAATACCCTAAGAGTTCATAACCTTTAAAACCTAAATCTATCAGTTCATTATATTATGGATTACAAGATAACAAATATAGCTCAACGCTGTTTCAGGTTGTCTATAAAAATCGAACCATAAAATAAAAAACATTTCACGATGATATATTCGACATGTATAGAAAATATTCGTTGTAAAAACGTTTGTCGAGAATAACAAACCTTAAAAAGTTGACAAAATAAAAGTGGAATCCAAATTAAAAAAACATAATATAAAAAAACGCAGAAGAATAAAAGTTATAAAAATATGGTCCTAAAAATTGTTAAGAGTAATGGCTCCCATTTACCACAAAGCCAATTCTTTTTAAAAAAAAAAAAAATTATAGAAAACGTGCTTTAGGTTTATGGAAAATTGTAGGTATCATTGTTTATCTTTAAAAATTACTCTAATCATCCTTTATATATACTTTTTATAACAGATTTCGTTCTTTAGACTAATGAACGTTAAGTTTTTTTGTTAAGTTAATGACATTTTAGTCTTTCTATCTTTTAAAAGACTATTATTGAAATTCTAAACCTAAGTTAAAGAACGCTTTTTTGTAAGTAGCTTTTACTTTAAATTTTGTTATACATATAATTTTTTAATATATATTATTTTATATTAATATAGATATTAAATACAATTTAGCAAATTTCTATCATAACTTTTAATAATATAAATTAGAATTATATAACAAAATGTAGTTAATACCTTAATATTTTTAATACTTATTTAATTAAATATACAGGGTTAACCCTATCTATTTTACCTTTAATATTTTTATAATATATTTTTAAATAATTACATATTACTACCTTAAACTTATTTTTTTTTTAAATATAAGATATAATAGTGTTAACAGAGATGGTCACATATGACTAGTTTTTTATTAAGTTTTGAGTAAATTTCATGAATCATTCCTTCCTTGTTTATTTACCTAAAAATATATTCTAGTTTTAAATAAATTTCAAGAACCCTTAATCTATTGAGGGGTTGGTAAGAAAATGAAGAATAACTTCCAAAAGAAAGCTCATCAGTTAAACGCATTTGTTCGATTAAACGAATGGTGTTCGATTAATATTAAGTGAGTTTTAATAAACTAGGATTGCAATTTTTTTCTAAAGGATTCTATTCTGTTTTAAGAGTTTGTTTTTTAAATTAATAAAAAAGTTTTCCTATTTCTAAATTTTATATAAAATAAAATAATTATTAATACAAATTTAATAATATAAATTATAATTAGTTAATAAATAATCATTAACTAATTATAATTTAGAGTTAATTACATAAATAGTCCCTGTGGTTTATCTAAATTAACAGGTTTGAGTACTAAGCAAAAAAGTAACAGGTTGAGGTATTATGTTTTTAATTTTGTAACTAGATTGGGTATTAAGACTAACAGACGTTAACTTTTCTGTTAAATTTAGTTTAAATGACCAAAATACCCTTTCAGGGACTACTTTTGTTAACTTAACTTTTTAAAAAAAATCATGGACTATTTGTGTAATTTAGTTATAACCAACCCCAACCCATCCTCCCACCATCAAAGCCCTTTTCCCACCACCACCACAGTTAAATCCACCACCTTCGCTGCCCAACACCATTCATCCACCACCGTCGCCGCCCATCACCATTCGTCCCCCACCGTCGCTGCCCAACAGCATTCATCCATCACCGTCGCCGCCCATCACCATTCATCCACCACCGTCACTGCCCATCACCATTCAATCCACCATCACCGGCATCTATCTCTACAGGCCAACGGCCACCAGGCTTACCACCGCACTCCACGTCTCTTGCGATGTCGGGTCACCTTCGCGCTCCATTTTGCCGGAGTCAAAATCGGCCGTCACACAAGTTGCTTTCCCGCTAGAATCACTCGTGAAATCTACGATTGTAGCATACGACTATTCCGATTTGTTTGGAATTGGGTTTGCATCGGTTGAATATAGATTTGAGTTTTAAAGCAAATATGATTTGAATTTTGTTGGAACTTGTAACAAAAAGCATAAAAAAGCTTGTCTTTTGAAGCATTTATGGTGGCTGTGGTGTTGGTTGTGGCGGCGGCGGCGGTGGTGTTGACGACGGTGGGGTGGTGACGACGGGAGCAGGAAATGGGGCGGGGAAAGAAGGGTTTAGGTTTCTAAAAGATATTTTATATGTAATTTGCAAAATAGTCCAATGAGTATATTTAATTACATATTGGTCCCTATGGTAAGTTACTCAAAAGGGTATATTGGTCATTTCAATTCAACTTAACAGAAAAATTAACGGAAGTTAGTATTAAACCCCAAACTCGATACAAAATTGAAACTCAATACTCAAACATGTTACTTTTTTTGCTTAGTACCCAAACTTGTTATTTTGCCTAAACGACATGGACTATCTATGTAATTAATTCTATAATTTATATTATTAAAAGTTATGATTAAAGTTTGTTAACTTGTATTTAATATGTATATTAACATAGAATAATATATATTAAAAAATTATCAATAATAAGTTTTAAAATAAAAGCTAATTACAAAAAGAAAACATCATATAAATTAGATTTAGAATTTCAATAATGATTCTTTAGGGTGTAAATGACTAAAATGTCCCTGACTTAACAGAGAAACTTAACACTCGTTAGTGTAAATGATGTAATCTGTTACAAAAAATATACATGAAAATTATTAGAGTATTTTTTAAAGATAAATAATTATATCTGTAATTTTCTATAAAACTAAATAACATTTTTTGTAATTTTGTCAAAAAATAATAACTTTTGAAAACAAAATTTATCAAGAATAATATGTGGACTAAAAAAGAGCAGTAGGCCCATTAGTGGTGGGCCCATACACACTAACACACGTCCAGTCGTCCAGACCTTCAACATACGCAGCTATGGCGTGTTAATGGCTTTATTAGTCTGACTTAACGTGTGCGACCCTCCAAATCCCCCTCTCAATTATCAACACACACACACCATACCTCCATCTATCTCCATAATCCTTCAAAAACCCCTTTTAAATCTCACCAATTGATCATCATCAACCTCTCAATTGATCGAATTGGATATGCGTCATGTATCCGATCGATCACCCTCACCCTCACCGTCGATCGTCAATCTTTAATCATCAGGTGAAAATCTATTGCTTTTGTATCACGTTTAATCGATTCATTGATTTGTAGTTTGAAGTAGTCTATTGGGTCTCGATTGGATTTCAATTTGGTTGCTTTAATTGTGATTGTAAATGCTCTGTTTACAGAGCTCAATTGCAGACGATCGTCACGTGAACATGGGTGTATTTGAACAGATCAATCAGTCAATCAAATCGTCTAAGAAAACACCCATTTCGGATTGTGAACAATCTCGATCAGCTTTGGTTGATTTGATCATTCTGATAGCTGTAATTGGTGCTTGTGGATTCTTGATATACCCTTATGTAGCTCTGTTATTATCACAAGCCTTTGAAGCTCTTGAACCAGTGATGTCTATTGTTAAACCAGAAGTTATAAGTGGTTCAATGGTTTATGGTCTATTGGGACTGGCTGTTGTTGCTACTTCTATGGCTATGTTAGCCATTACCTTATGCAAGAGTCAAACATGTGGTCAACCAGGCTGTCGTGGGCTGCGAAAGGCGGTTGAATTCGATATCCAGATTGAAACGGAGGATTGTGTTAAAAGTTCTGATTCGATAAAGTGCGGGTTAAAGAAGGGATTGTTTGAGTTGCCAAGGGATTACTATAAGGAACTAGAGGCAGAGTTAAAGAAGATCGCGCCTACTAATGGTCGCGTGGTTCTTGTTTTTCGAGGCAGGTGCGGGTGCCCGGTGGTTCGAGTAGAGGTTCCTGGTCCTAAGAAGAACAATAGGAAGATGAAGAAGAAGATATGTGGTGATTAAGGTTTGGTAGACATAGTTTTAAGGTTATGGAATAATAAGGTGCATAGAAGCATATTTTAAAGAGTTTGGTATATACTTGCATATTTGGGAGCATAATATGTTACTTTGGTGTCTGATATTTTAATCTTTCTTTTGGAAATGTTTTTGTTAATGTTGGTGGTGGTTTTGTTGAATCTTTTTGCATTATGGATGTGCAAGTGTTGTTGATCTTAAATCATATAATTTAATCCGGCTGCAATTACCCTATCCACTATTGTTGACAAGCTCATCCTTGGTAATATTTGTTTAGTTACAACATTTAAAAATATAAAAGTTCAATTGACAAAGAAAAAACTCTCTTGAAATTTATAAAAAAGATTAAAAAAAATTCTCAAAACGCTATGGCAATCAATAGTGGACACTCATTCCTTGGTGTTGGTGTATCCTTAAATGAACCTTCCTTTGTGAGAATTCTACCAACAATAAGGAACCTGGATGTGTGTCCAAAATTTGATTTGTGTTATATGTGAATAGTGGAAACCGAGCTCGACATAAGAATTTTGTTGTGTTGTTCAAACATAATGAAAGCTAGACTTTGAAAAATAATTTTAAAAAAAATGTAAAGCATTGGAAAGCACTTAGACTCAAGGTCAAACAACAATGACAAATGATGGTTGTATTTGGAATTTTGACATAAAGTCGGTTCTAGGTCAAATGACTAAGTTTGTGATTCAAGAAAGTTTGATGTTCGACCATTTTAACAACCATCGTTTGACAAGGATGACTAGAGAAACCTTCAAACTGTGTTAAGTCCTATTACCCCTGATACGATTGTTTAAAATTATGGAAAACAAAAAGAATGATTTAATTTAAAGCTTTGAAAATTCAGAAACCGGTGTGCACTTTGTGTGTGTATGTTTTGTGTATTTGGTTTTTAATTAATATAAAATAACATTTAATTATTACAAACTGGTTTCTAAACTAGTTTGAACTCTAACTGATCTCAAATTGACCAAATCAAACTCCTATCGGTTAGGAGTGGTCTGAATTGGTCTCAACCAAGTTTTTGTGTTGACCCGGTTTTGACTCGTTTGACAAAAATTAACCGCTTCTGACCACAACAAGTTTAGGGTTACAAACTGAAATGTGAGCATCTACTAGATGCTACTAAAACTTTATACTATAAAGATGTTGATAAGTAGGGGTGTGCGAAAATATCCGTATCCAAAATCGAATCCGAAATATCTAAATATCTAAATCTGAAATATCCAAAAATTCGGATATTCGAAATTTCAAATACAAATTCGGATATTCGAAATTTCAGATATGAATTCGGATATTGAAATCCATTATCCAAGATTTCGGGTATCCGAAAATCCGGATATCCGATTTTCAACACCCTTGCATGTTTTCTCAAATTAGACCATTAAACCATCAAATCGAATCATTATTGAATTTTCTTATGTCAATAAAGTAATGAATGAGAAGACGTGGGGATCGAAATTTTAATATATGAAATTATATTAAAAATATAAAAAAACATGTTAATTATATTATATTATATTAAAAAATATCTAAAATTCAAGCCATTGTTTCACATCAACATCAGAAAAAAAAAATTTAATTGAAACAAAAAAACATACTAATAATATGTTAAAACTTATAATTTATATAAAACATAAAAACTAAATAACCTCATTGAAATAATTTTAAACTTGAGTTAAATAATCACATGCTTACTACTTTACAAATAAATAGATTCTTCTCATGGAAACACTTGGAGCTAGTGAAGAGATAAAAGTAAGATTAATACTAATAGTAATTTAATATTGATGACTTACTACCGAAGAAAAACTTGTTAGTGCTAAAGAAGTTACTACCGTTAAGGAATTGCTTGAAATGAACTGAAAAATCATACAAGATTTAAGATCCAATGAAAATATTATTTTTATTTGTGCTTTTCTATTGCAATCTTTATTTAATATTATGTAAATGTCTTTAGAATTATTTGAAGATCTTACCTAGATATAGCTTAGTTATCATTTATATGCTAATAAAAACATATTGGTTTCCTATAGTTTTTAATAGCACATGGCCTGTTTTTTGGACAACGATTTGTGTTATTGGAATTAGGGCCGTAAACGAGCCGAGCCGAGCCGAGTCAGGATGGGTTAGAGCTGGAGCTCGAAGCTTATCGAGCCGAGCCAAGCCGGCTCGAAAATTTTAACAAACTTAAAACACCGGCTCGAGTTCAGCTCGTCAAAAGCTCGAGCCAACTCGTGGCTCGTTCGAGCCGGCTCGATTAATTTTTTTTTTCACATTAATTTATATGAAAACACAAAAAATATATATTAGGACTTTTACCTTTTGTTGGATACTTCGTACTTAGGGTAACAAAGATCATTATTTTGAATATAAACAATTTACTATCAAGTTATATATTTTTTAAACAAAATACTTAATGTTTCTAAAAAGAATTCATTTTTATTTTAAGAAAACCTTTTTAAAATCCTAATATAAAAATAATAATCATAATAATAGTAGTAGTAATTATTATTATTATTATTATTATTATTATTATTATTATTATTATTATTATTATTATTATTATTATTATTATTATTATTATTATTATTATTATTATTATTATTATTATTATTATTATTATTATTATTATTATTATTATTATTATTATTATTATTATTATTATTATTATTATTATTATTATGTTATATATATATATACACACATATATTATATGCACCGAGTCACGAGCCGAGCTCGAACCGAGCTAACCCTGGCTCGAGTTCGTCGAGCCGGCTCGTTTAGATACGAGCTTTTTTCGAGCCGAGCATTTTTCGAGCTTTTCTCGAACGAATTTCGAGTCACCAAGTTTTTGTACAACCCTAATTGGAATATCATTTCTATCTGACTATCCCTATACATATAGAAGAGAGAAAGAAATATGGTGTCATAATAACACAATAAATGTATTTTTAACAAAAACTATGGTTTTCTTGGGAAAAAAAATCCTTCATCCTATATCACAACCTCAAGGTGTAAAAAACTTGTTCAAAAATTTCACGACTCGTAGCTCACTCAAAAATAGTTCGTAAAAAGCTCGCTTAAAATCGGCTTGTTTTATAAATGAGCCGAGCCAGCTCGGTTCGGTTTGGTAACGAGCCAAGGCCAGCTCGGCTTGTCGCTTACTCGTTAGTTGGCTTGTTGCTCGTTTAAATTAATGACTAAATTATTACTTTATATAAATTATGAATTAAATTTATGTAATATTATTTAAATGTATAATAAATATATGATCAATTTGATACTTTTTAATAAAAAACCTAAGTATAAAAATATAGAGGACGATGATAATCGATGAAATACCAATCTCGTTCCTTGTTTCATTGAGTTAAGATAAATGAATAAAAAAATCTATTTTGTTTTTATGTATATGAATATTGGTAAAACATCAAGAATATTTCAATTTTAAATAAACAAGTTCTATCGCGAGCTGGTTCGACTCAGCTCGTATATAAACTAGTCGAGCCAAAGGCTCGAGCTCACATTTTGAGTTCGTAAAAATAAACAAGTCGGCTCGGTTCATCTCGACTTGATTTTTAAACGAGGCGAACCCACCCTAACTCGACTCTCTCGGCTCATTTACAACCCCAGTTACCTAAGCTGTAAAGCAGGCTTACCTACCATCCCCCAAGGCGATACAAAGCACCACTTACCTAATTTTAACCTTCATTTTTTTCACCTATGCTCCAACATAAATACCATCTACAGTTCTAAACACTCCTCCCATATTATAACCTCTAACTACTACAATAGTTTAAGTAGGGAAATAATTTGCAAGCAGTTGTCGTCTTCGCATTGGCATAAAGGAGAGCTATTGAGCTTGCCAGTGAACTCACTGTACTATGAATCTCGAGCTTTATTTAGTTGCTACAGGTTCTTCATCCTAGCAAACGATAATGTAAGCAACGTACTACTAGAGACTTTGATTTTTATGGAATGTGTATTGGTAGCAAGAAAAGTTTTCCTATTATCATTGTTGCAATCGTACTCACAATTTGGTTGAATAGTATGAGCATTGTTTCGTATATATAACTAGTGGTATCCTAACTTCTTGATCATCTTAGGCTCGATCTTGTTGGTTGGTGAATTTTATGATGTCAGGTTTTTGAAAAGGGCAAATTCATGGATCGGAATGGAATGCCTTTTTATACTTCATGAGGAACTAACATAAGTTCTCAAAGTTACTAGCTAACATCTTTCTTGTACAATTGTCCCTTCCTCATAGTTTTTGTTTTTATAGAGGTGTTCAAAAAGAATTTTATACAATAAAAGTTTAATAGTTTTCACCCCTTCTCACCATTTTATTTCGCATTTGGTCATTCTGCCCATTGTTTAGAATATTACTAGCCCCACCACGGTTTCTTGCATTAGTATGCATTATGATCTATAGACTATAGTTCTCCCTTTTGAATATTTTCACTATTGGTGAAAATAGTCTGATAATGTTTTATATGCTTCGAAAGAAGTCAAAAACAAACCATGTCAAAAAATTTAATTTTTTACATTATTAGCGCTTTAAATATAATTACACAAGTTATATTATTTTCATAATATTTTATTCGTTAATAAAATAGTCGAGAAAATGCAACACCTTAAAATAACTTTTTGATGGTCCGTTGATCCGTTTGACAAATTTTCTGTGAAAACTTATTTTTACAGTTTGAGTTGCGTACAAGTAATGAAGATTATCAGGTAGGGCAAGTGGCCCGTCAGTGATTCGATTTAAAAACAATGTCGCCATTTAATTGCAACCCAAAAGCCCACAATAGCAGTTTAGCAGCCCCTAGCCCACATTTGCAGTTCACTAAATTATCAGTCTAAATCCAATACCAGAAAAATATTTTACAGAACCGGTCCGACCCAAAACTTGTAACCTGGGTTGGCCGGCGGTCTGTATTTTACTAAAAATCGATCTCTATTGGAATGGTTCGTATACCGCTATGATCCAGACATCCGGTCCTTGACTAAAGCTAAAATATAACCACATGAAAATTATGTGTCTTTGATTCAAGTTGGGTCGGGTTAGGTTTTACGTCCACCAGTCTTCAACTATGATATGACAAGATTATGACAACCACAAAAGAGCCCATAGTCCAGTGTAAATTGTGGCTTTTAGACTAACAAATACATAACTATACATTATTACATTCCTACACAGTAAATGTAAAATGTATCCGATACACGTATTTCTTGATGTTTAAACATATTGTTTATAGACTTTTAGATATCTAATCTAAACTCACAAATATTAACGAAGGATTTGAGCAACGAGATATAAGTGACTGATATATATTGTCATCAATGGAAACGATGCTATTTGGCTTCTTACTAGGTGAGCACATGTTGTGCAAAAAGCCTTGAGGAGCAAAAATCACATCACAATCTTGGTGCACGACTTTCGTACAGGGAAGATTTGAACATCAGGATGCTGTGAATCTATATTTTAAGGTTGTATATATATGTTATTTATATATTTATATACTAGAGGGGGATTCGTGCGATGCGGCGAGGAACACACATAATTCTTTTTGAACGATGACATATATTCAAATTAAAGAGAATTAAATGTTTGTTTTATGATTTAATTTTTTTATAAAAAATATTAACATATGAAAATATTATAGTCATTTAAAATCTACGGGAAAGTTGGTATAAAAGATTAATTGACATATCTGTAAAAGATGAGATATAGAAATTCATAACAAACAAATTCCCCCTATAACTTCTATTAATAAATGTAAAAAGACTACATAAGTATTACAATATAGTGTAGATTAAATCATATATCAAGTTTATTTATAGGTAAATTGTGGTTAACTAATACAAATAATCTATGAGAATTGAGAAATTTAAATAAAGAATTATAAATAAACTACGCCTCAAATAAAAAAAGCAATATGCTTTTGCACTTTGCATGCTCGATACCGCATCACCTCTCGATATGTCTTGGTTTTTTATTTTAAACCAAGATAATACCTGGTCTTTATATTTTTATTTTTTAACTTTATAAGGTCATACTCCCTCAAAAAAATTAGATTAGATTATCTAGACACTCTCATGGATATAGATCACTTTAGGTAGGTAAGAGACCTTAATTTGTAGATGTCAACTTTTACCTGCACCATTAACATAAATCATATATTTCTTTTCTATGTAACATAAGTGATATCATATACAAGTCATATTATGGTTTGGTTGGTTTGATGATGTTACAGTCAAAGTTTGGTCCATATAGTTTTGATCATCAGGGATTTAAAATTTAACATAGTCCTACTATTTAACACATTTGACCCCTTGCAGTGAATATACGTTAGTTTTTTAGTCAAATTTTGAGAAAACAGCCAAAGGGGTACTCTTAGATTAAAAAAAGTTTATAAAAAGAATACATGGACTAATAATATTACAAAACAATCAAATAAAAACCTTTTAAAAGCAATTAAATAACACTAGCCGCACCACCCCATACTAGTAATCTTTATCCCAACCTCCAATCCTCCTTTGACTTTCAAGTAGGGTTGTAAACGAGACAATTATAAGTTAAGCCGAGCCAAGCTGGCTCATATATCTTGACAAGTTTAAATGTTGTCTCGGGCCTAGCTCGTTTATATGCAAATGCAAAAATTCCCAAAAACGTGAACCAAGACGGGCAACGGGTGCCCCTCTTCCTTTGATTGATAGGTTGAAAACTTGCGGGGCAGCTGCCAAGAAATGATGGTAGATAGGATTTCTCAACCGTGCCCTCTCTCTTCTCAAGATTTAGTTTTGAACGGCCAAAGGATCACTGACAGACCACTGACCCTCCCGATTGTCTCCATAACTTGCGTACGAAACCGAGACCACCCTTAGAAGAAAATTTACCTTAGGTGAGAAAACTCATCGGCCCAAGCTGAACCCTTATTTTTTTGTCACAAATGAAACTTGAATCCAAAACATCCCCAAATTTAATTTACCTCAAACAGTTAGAATGAGAATCATTGTTCTCTTATCATGATTTAATTTAATGCGCTATTTATAAACTCTATGAGCTAATTATTACGAGCTTTTATCTAACGAGTCTTTTAAGTTAATAAAAAAAGTATTATTAAGCCCTATAATCAATTAGTCCACTTATTTGTTTTGGATTGTTTTGACACATTCCCATTATTTACATTTAACCTAGTTAAATACAATCAAGTCCCTAAATATTAAATATTAGTATTCATAGAAATAATTAATTATTTATAGAATAACCGATGACATAACATTTCTTATTTATATATCTAAACTATTTTAGTTACATTATTGTTTTCATGGTCTATCATGTACTTTAGGATCATACATTAATTACAACCTACCTATATATTGATTCTTACGCATACTCACTAGTACAAAAAGAAGCAAATAAGGTGGGTGGTTTAAAAAACCGTCCCTTATAGCCTTCTGAAAATTTAAATGAGAACAAATTGGACGAAACCGCCCCTTAAGTTACTTTTAGGGGCGGGTATTACGACCGCCCTTTATGCTACCTTTAGGAGCGGTTCTAAACCGCCCCTTATGTCCTATTGAAAATAAAATACCCGCCCCTTTATATCTCCATAACCACCCTTAAAAACCTAAACAATTACCCGCCCTTTATGACACAAAACCACCCCTTATATCATTAGACAAGACCGCCCCTTATGAGGGCAAAACCGCTCCTTATGTAAGAAACTGCCCCTTATAAAAACCGCCCCTTATAAGAAATTAACCGCCCCTTTTGACCGTTTACCCCTTATGAGCCCATACCTGCCTCTGTAGGTCACATATAACATAAAAAAATTTGTTTTCCCTTCCAAAAGTGGCCTCCATCCTCTTCACCCTCACCTCCGCCGGTTCTTCCACCCCGCCCCCACCCCCCGTCGGTTCTCCACAATCGCCCCCACCCCCGCCGCTTCCCCACCACCAGCCACACCCCCGCCGCTTCTCCATGACCGCCCACACCCCCACCCCTTCTCCACCGCCTCCCCCTCCTCTTTCTCCTTCGGCGCAGCCCCCCACCGCCGATTCTCCACCACTGCCCCCACCCCGTTGCTTCTCCACCATCACCCACACCCCCGCTCCTTCTCCACCACCGCCTCCTCCTTCCCCCAGTTCTCCTTCGATGCTGCCCCCCACCCCCGCCGATTCTCCACCACCACTCCCACCCCGTCGCTTTTCCGCCACCACTATATG
This sequence comes from Flaveria ramosissima, assembly GCA_025215565.1. NCBI lineage: Eukaryota > Viridiplantae > Streptophyta > Magnoliopsida > Asterales > Asteraceae > Flaveria > Flaveria ramosissima. The sequence goes on from CM046035.1 coordinate 73,720,785, forward strand.
AAAGCTTTATGTTGCATCATAATTGTGTATTACAGTAAGAAGTTTTCAAGATAATTTCACAATGATTTAGATCTCAGAGGACTAATGATTTTGTTATCTCTTTTGTAGTTGGTTGCTTATTTGTAACTTGGATTATTGTTTCTTTTTAGTTATTCATATGATTTCATTAGATGGTGTTTGGGTCAAGGTTTTGTGCTTCTCTGCTTGTTATATTCTTTATGTTTGGCTACAACCTGCAAGGATGATTTTATAATTTAAATGCACATCACATTGAGTTTCAAACAAAAAAATCATTTAATGGTTGGTATATTATTATGGTACGAGTATTAGATGAGATTTTATAATGGCTGCAGGGATGCTTTGTTATGGCTTTGAATTACCAGTGACCCATGTTATTTCGGTTTTGAAATCGGACTGTAAAATGGGTATGACTTGTTGTTTATCATCTTTGTTTTGTTGTTAAACTAAGTATTGCTCTCCATATCTGTTTCTGGTTTAAATTTTGGTTCAAAAAGTTGTGGCATTGTGTTGTTAAACCTCCAAATGTAGCGACTAACATGTTGGCGTCAAAGTGACGCTAAAATTAAATTGCTTTGTTTTTGGTTTTACTTATTTGATGGTTATCTACATTATATACATGAAGGCATAAAATGCCTTTAGTTTGATACGTTTGAATTGATTAGAATGCATATTTGTAGGTCATCCGTGAACTTATAAATTCAAATGATGTGAAAGTGCCACTTGATGTCTCGATAATGAGACAACTGAAGAGTTATATGCGTTCATATATATACATATATATATATATATATATATATATATATATATATATATATATATATATATATATATATATATATATATATATATATATATACTAGGTTAGTGACCCGTGTGTTACACGGGTGGATCAATACTTAAAATAACACATGAGTAAATAAATTACAGTAATATATATATATATATATATATATATATATATATATATATATATATATATATATATATATATATATATATATATATATATATATATATATATATATATATATATATATATATATATATATATATGATAAATATATATATGATGTTGAAAAGATAAATTAGAATAAGAATCTTTTTTTATATATAATGATATCAAAAAATTACGATGTTCCACAATAGAAATAAATAAAGGTAGAACAACTGAATATAAAAATAAAGAAAAAATATTAACTAATAAATAAATTTGATAAAATATACAAAAGTATGTAACAATGATACGTAACTAAGACAATGAACAATTAAAATTAAAAACTAATTGTTCATAAAGATGTAAATACTTATTTATGTAATAATATTTAAGTTATAAAAGACGAGTAAAAGTCACAACAATAAAATGTTGTTAAAAAACAAACAATATCAAAAATATGAATAATGTCATGAATTTTAAAATTAATTAAGAGAAAAATATTATTTCAAAAGAAAATATGACAGAAACTTTTATTTTAATAAAATGATATTTGTTAACGGTAATACTAAAATTAATAACTTAATCATTATTTGTTAACATAAATAACAATTTATTATAAAAAATGTCAAACAAATTAAAAGTAATAATTGATCATTAATATAGTATTTATTGTAATTGATATGAGTTAATATGTAATTGATATGAGTTAATAGTTTCCAAATTTATGTTAACTCAAGATTAAAAGATGTAGCGACATGTGGCAATGCACATGTGGCGCTTAGGTGGACGTGCTAGAAAGACGCCACGTGTACCCATAGTTAGTTTTTTATTATAAGTTATAGATGAGTTAATATGTAATTGATATGAGTTAATAGTTTCCAAATTTATGTTAACTCAAGATTAAAAGATGTAGCGACATGTGGCAATGCACATGTGGCGCTTAGGTGGACGTGCTAGAAAGACGCCACGTGTACCCATAGTTAGTCTTTTATTATAAGTTATAGATTATAGATATATAGGGGAGGGTTCTTAAGAAAACCTCAACTTATAAGAAAACCAAGAAAACTACTTTTAAACCATTGATCAAAATTGATCAATGGTTAATATCAATCAATGGCAAATCTGTAAATATTTAATAGATAATTGATTTAATTAAATGCTTCAAGGGTATAATAGGTACATTCTAATTTTAAATTTAGAAACTAACATCCCTTAAATCTCTCTTTCTCTCTCTCTTCACAATTAAACATAATTTATATTACTTTTAATTAAATTCATTCATTCAAAATCAATATTAATATTTGGTATGTTGGTAGAACGATAATATTTTTTACACATTTTTAGTAATTAATTACTTGCTTACGTATACGTAAACATTCGATAATATTTTTTTTGTACAGTTTAAGTAATTAAGTACATGCTTACATGTATGTAAACATATGATAGTATTCTTTTTTTCACATTTTCAATAATTAAGTATATGCTTGCGTATACGTATTATAGACAAAAAAAATCCGAAAACCAACTTGTTCTTTTCTTTTTAACCCCACGAAAATATAGATATAATGCATGTTTACGTATATGTAAGTGTATTTTTTCCTATTAATAAACATTTATAATCGAACAACTCTATATAAGTATCATTTTTGTTTGTTGACCCAAGTTTACATATATGTAGCTAGAGTACAATATATGTCATTTGTGTTATGTATATGTTCTATGATACGGAATTGTATGCACATGAAGAAAAATTGTTAAGAGAAAACACCAAAAAAATAAGAAAAAAATATGGTATAAGGTACAAATTTATAAAACATAAATTTGTGTGCTTCTTCAACCGAATAAATCACAAGTCCTCCTTTTGTATAAATTACAAAAAATGTAATAGATGAGAACTTTGGAATATAAAGTCTTATAGTTACGTATATGTAAGTACGAGTTACATATGTATAATTGTGGGATACGTATACGTAACTCGATGTAACTCGTATGTGTTAAATATAACCTGTAGTTTTACTTCTTTAACTTGTGGTTACATATATGTAACTAAACAAAGAAGATGAAGACATTTCTTTCATCATCATCGACTTCTTCAGAAGACTTCTTCTTCTTCTGTTACGCAGTTACGAATACGTAAGTCATATACATAAATCATCATCCTCGTTCTTTAGATGGGGATTTCTTCATCAATTTCTTCAAGTTTTGATTGTTCATCAGCTTGGTGAGTCTTTTGATCAAGCAATAGTAGTTATCCATCCTAAATGGTATACGAAATAAAAAAAACTGAAAAATAGGGCTTGAATCGATCAATCATTAGAAAAGAATAAAGAAACTATTACCTTCTTGAGTATATGAACGCTGCAATGGATTAGATCTTTTTTGAATTTTGTTGTATAGAAACGATTGAAGCACTAAATTAAGAAGAAACAATTGTGGAAAAAAAAATGAACTGGTGAAGAACAAAAGGATCGATGAATTGGGTTGCTTGAAGTGGTCTTTATACTAATTTGTTTAATTATGGAGAAAAATAAGGGATTTAAGTCAATGTTAATTTACTAAAAATAAGTTAATATAAAAAATTACTAAAACACCCTTTAGAACTAATAAATAAAACAAATCATGAAAAATTTTGATTGGCTAAAATTAGTTTTTTTGGTTTTCTTAAAAATAAATGGTTTTCTTAGGATCCCTCCCCTATATATATATATATATATATATATATATATATATATATATATATATATATATATATATATATATATATATATATATATATATATATAGGGGAGGGTTCTAATGGAAACCACATTATAAATGAAAACCAAAAAAACCACTTTATAGCCCTTGGTTTATTTGATCAATGGTTATGATTAATTGGTGGCATAAATGTAATTAGATGAAAAATTAGGGAGTTATTATTACTCATTAAGGGTAGAATAGGAAAACAATATTTTTTTTAAATATAGAAACAAACCACTATCAAAATAAATTCCTCATTTTACTCTTTTCTCTCTCTCTCTCTCTCTTATATTTTATTATTCTAACATAAACTTATTTATAAACATTACACTAAAATTATATTTTTTTATTTTTTTGTAATAGATTGAACGATAATTAGTTTTAATATATTACGCTATGTTACGTATATGTATCGATTTCTTATGTATATGAAATACTATGGTACGTATACGTAACCTAATCAAACTTTAAGTTCACCAAATCAAATCTGAAATTTTATGAGCATTTAAACCATGTTAATGATCTTGCTACATAAAATTCTTTACTTAAATGTAATGATAACAAAATATTCCACCAGATCAAGAATTTGATTGAAATAACTACACGTAACATTGTGTTTCGTATATGTATCAGTGTATATTGTATGAATTGAATGAGTAAGAATATAACTTTAGAAAATACTAGATAATTAACAATCTTCTATAAATATGCATTCTCTCTCCTATCTCACATTCATTTTTAAAATTTTCCATTGTTCTAAATTAATCCAACCCACATGCTTTACGTATATGTAAACATAAGGTTACGTAAATGTAAATGTGATATTTAATTATATGCAAACATAATTTGAACAAAAGAACTAAGAAAGAAAAGATGAGAAAGAAGGATTGAGAACTTTGGAACTAAAAATCTTTTGATTACATATATATAACTACGGGTTACATATGTAAAACTATAGTTACGTATATGTAACTCGATATAACCAATGTGTTTTTCATATGTAACTCATAGTTACATGTACGTAACCTAAAAATAGAAAGAATACAACTTCTATCATCATCATCTTCATCGATTCCTTTAGAAGACGACTTTCGTTTCTATTACGTATACGTAACTCATACAAGAAACTTGCTAGGGTTTTCAAATCGTCATCTTCTTCATCATGAATACCAAGAACACAATGTGTGTTTTTACATATCTAAAAAGATCCATGATTTTATTTATATCTTAATGTTATTTATTATAAATCATCATCAAAACAAGTATGAAAATCATAAAATCATGACTTGGATTCATATATATCATAAAAAATATGAAAATTTATAAATCATGGTTTTGAAGTTGAAGAAGATGAAGACGAATCACATAACTTCCATTGATGACCTTACCTACTACTTGATATTTTTGCTTTACGAGGACGCCATGTGAGTTTGATTAGCGAAGGTAATGACGTGAAATCAAGAATGTCGACATGAAAATCTAGATTAAAACAAAAACATGAAACACATTTGCTTCTGATGAACTCTTTCTTCGATTGAATTAGAGAAAAAGAATTAAAGAGAAATGATTTCTTGATAAGCCATTGATTCAGTTGATTTAGAGAGAGAATGACAAAAAAATAATTAACTGATTGAGAGATTTAAGGAATATTTAAGAAAAATGGATAACTATCAAATTAAGGAATGTTAAAATTACTTAATTAGCCTTGTAAATATATAAAAGTGTTATAATTCTATAAATTCTATGATTGGTTGAACTTGGTTTTCTTAGTTTTCTATTAAAATGATGGTTTCTATTTGATCCCTCCCCTATATATATATATATATATATATATATATATATATATATATATATATACATATATAGATATACATATGTATATATATATATATATATATATATATATATATATATATATATATATATATGATGTTCTTATTTGATGTACTTTGGTGTATATACGTGTTTTTTGTCTAGACGCCGTATATTGAATTGATTTTGAACGTTTGATACACAATGTATGATACTTTAATATATGAAACATTTGATACGCAATGTTATAATTTTTGGTTGATTGAACGGTTTGTACAAGAAAATGTTTCTGGATATTAAATAATAAAAATATTTTTTTCCACATTATTTGAACATAAGGGGGGGTTCAAAAACCGCCCTTATTGATGTACATAAGAGGGGGAGGGTTTAATAACCGCCCCTTATTGATGTACATAATGGGGGTTCAAAAACCGCCCCTTATTGATGTAAATAAGAGGCGGTTCAAAAACCGCCCTTATGAAAACCGCCCCATATGAAAATATATCATAAAGTGCGAAGCCATATGGGGTGGGCTAAAAACCGCCCCTTATGGCCAATTTACCCGCCCCTTTTGCCTCTTTTTGTACCAGTGACTATTTCAATAATTTCTCACTTCCACACATAGTCAATCATATGTTGAAGTAGACAATAGAAGATGTCTGGTAACATCACATTGCTCCAATGATTTAGGATGCTTCTACAAGACATCCACTATTACACAAAAGTTTAAGTGATTTTTTATCTTAACTTCATAATGGATGTGGCACATATGTGAGATCATCCTTCTGTAATATATATCATGTTTAAAGACGAGACATGGATTTGATTTATTCACAAATAGTGTTTAACTATTTTCATTCTCGATCTAAAATCAAAATGGTTTTCTAAACATCTTATGAGTATGACCATGCATTGTACTCGAAACAACAAGGGCTAGAGACGTCTTCTGCTTGCATGGGAAAAAAATCATACTTTCACTATGTATGACCATCGATATATTTTAGAATACACCCAACACTAGCCCTAATACATGCCCAGTTCAGGACACAATGCAAGACTATTTTTAGGGAATATGATTCATATCATTAAGTTCAATATACATCTCTGGTTTAGGATACAAATGATTATCAGATTTAAAACTTACTTATGATATAAATTCATGAAGTAGTTCTAAAGCGAGTCACATATAATAAGTATATGTGATTCTTGAGCGCAACCCTCTATTTATTTTATTCTTGAAACTCGAGCCAAACGCATCACAATAGTATTTGTTCGGGATTATTCCCATAATCCAAATTGACTACGAGCATTTAAAATAAATCGAGTTTACTTGTGGACTTAAACATGCAAATATAGAACACAATACCATTAATGTGAAATAAATAATAATTCTTTTTTCTTAATCAAATAAAAGTAGTTGTTATAGTTTCAAATACCTAAATGCTAATACAGATCACAACCATTTTCTAATGTAATGAAGCCTGACGACACTAGCATGAAAATCGTTTTTCTTTTTAGGCATCGACTTTGTGAAGGGATCTGCTAGATTAGATATGTATGAATTTTATTAATGAAGATGTCCTTCTTCTGTTTCACTACTTCCCTTATACGCTATAACTGCTTCCAGATGATATGCATAGTGTTGTGATGTGACCTGAGCTCCATTGCTTGCAATAGCTCTAGAATTTGCACATAACATATCGATAGGTGTCCAGAATCTAGGCATCACCTCATATCATTAATGAAATTCTTCATCCAAGCTGCTTCTGAGGCCATGATGTATTAAGACTCTATTATGGACTAAGCAACCACACTGTATTTCAAACTTATTTTGTCACATCCCGGCGGAAGCGTGAAATGCTTAGGGTGTGATTTGTTTGTTCAGAACTCATTGATCCACAAATTTTAAACAGATAGCACATAAACATAACATGATTCATAGCATAATATTAAAGTTAGGATTACATTAAATCATAATAGTCAAGATTTGTAATAACATAATCCTATTACATCATAAAGATCTAACATCTACATCTTCAAAGACGATGGAAATGAGCATCCACCGATACACTAAGGTCATACAGGTTAATTGTCAGATTCACACAAACTTTCCCCATTATCTCTCCCCAGCCATTATACACATCAAAAGAGAACATTAAGCTGTTAGTCATGATGAACTCCTGAAAAAGCATACTCAAAATAGTCAACACAAAGTTGGTGAGTTCACAGGTTTATCTTAAACAAAATATTATTGATGCATCAGATACAACCAAACTTTACTTAATAACCAGATCGTTCATAACTGTCATAACATAATTCATAAATCAGATAATATAGCATCACAACACTCATCCTGTTGGTGCAGGAAATATTTTCCTAAGTAGCGCTACCAATATTATCTAACGGTTCCAGATAATGGTTGTAACATAAATGACAGTGTATCTCAAAAATATTGCATCAATCATAAAAATCAATAGTATGCTTTTTCCCTCAAAAGTTTATAAAAATCAAAATGGGGCTATGAATCTCACCTCTTACTCCCAATGATAACCTATAAACAAAAATATTTATAGTTTAGAATAATGTATTTTTTTTTACATTTTTAGTACCTTAAACTATAAAATTTATTTAAGAAATTATATTAAGGCATATATCACGAAATTTTTACACTAGGTGGGTTCTAATATTAGACATAATATAGTAAAATTTCATTTCACTATTATATTCAGCTTATTTATATATTATTTGAATAATTCATTAGAAATACCTTCGGGCCTCTAAAATATCCAAACTTGGTCAGAATACTTGTCATAATTTTTAAAGTTTCCCAAAATTTTCTTATATCCCAAATCATAGCAGAGTCAGTTTTTACGATTTTTCTCATTTTACCAATATTTAGTAAAAATATCATAATATGTCCAAAAATTCTTATTTTTACACAGACTGTTCTATTCTAATTTTTATATTTTCTATAAATTTCTCATAATTTATTTCACATCTTAAGTATTTTTCCCGATTTTTAGTTAGCAGAATATTTAAAAATTCATAACTTGAACATATCTTTGAGTTAGGTCACAAAACTTTTTCAGTAAGTCCTATAAATTGTAATAATCAATATTTAATTTTTCCACACATTTTCCAAGGTCGGTTCTTCCAGCATGATTTTTCCTTTTAAATACTTAGATAATTTATATAAATTATTTTACTTATAGAAATAGCATCAAAATTTACAGAACTATATTTCTTAATATTCTAAACATATTTTCAATGTTTGTTCCCACAATCATAGTCAATATCTCAATAAACTGAATTTAACAAGTTGTACCTAGGTTTTTAACTCTTTTGTTGATAATTTTCTTTATAAATTTTAATCATCAACATTTACTTTATTTATTTCAGATTCTTAAAATTTTCTTACTAACTTAAAATAAGTTTGATAGGTTTATAAAATTCATGAAAATCTTAAATGTTAATTCAAAAGGGTTAACCACATGTGTTTATTTAAACACATGTATAACTTTTGTAATCTTAACTAGTTATGGTTTAGAGATTGGAACCTTGATTTTGACAGAGGGAGAGTATGAGAAGATGGTGAAGATGGCCTCTAAGTCTTGATGGATCCGTTTGTTAAGCTTGGTTTTGGTGTTCTTGATAACCTTCGGGAGATGGTGTTTACACAAGGCTTGGATGTTGTTGCTATGAAAACCGAGAGGTCGGGTAAAGATGATGATAGTACCCGAGGGTGGGGTTGGTGATTGAGAGATGGTGGTGTGATGGTAACCGAAAACAAGGTAGTGAGGTATGCGGGTGAGGGGCGACCGAATGGTTGTGGTTTGTGTGTGCATTCTATCGGCCGAGGGTTACAAGTTTGTAGTGGAGTATGCAATCATGAGTTCTAGGTTTAGAGTGTGACGTGAAGGTTATAGGCTAGGTGAGTCGATCCTTAGGGTGCTAGGTGGCGGGTTGTGGTTTAGCTTAGTGGTAAGATGGGTGTAGGTGTCAAGCAAGGAGGGTGTTGAGTCATAGGTCATTAATGGGTGTTTAGAGTGTTAATCGGATGTCTAAGGGTGCTAACGAGCCGAATGTTAATCTTAAATGGTACTTAGGTTTAAGGTTTAAGTGTAGGAGATTTGTTTAGTTTTGTTTTGATGTCAAGTTTCTTTGATGTTATCTTGTATTGAGGTGTTTGGTTGGATTGTATTTTGGTTCACTTAGTGTTTGTTTGGTGTTATGTAATTGTGGTACTTTGATCTCTTTAATGTTTGGTATTAAAAGGTTATGAATATGGATACATGCATACGTAAAAGATTGTGCATGCATGCGATGTGTAACACATATATTTATATAAACATATAATATACATATGTATTTAACAAAAGATGACACATGTATACGTAAAACATGTATGTAAACATGCATACGTACATCACATATATACTCATATAAACATATATGATTTATATGAGTTAACCAAATGTAGCGTAATAATATGATGGTTTATTAAAAATATATTAACATATGAAATCCTATATTTTTAGGGTTGTCACATATTTCATGAGATTGCTCCTCCATTAGTATGAATACATATCATGTTTTTGATCTAGCATCATCTCTATCACTCTACAAGCTTTCATTAGTAAATTTTAACATTGATCGAGGTGATTAACATGAGAAGCTAAAGCAACATAAAAAAATAAATACAATAAATATAAGAAAACTAGTCAACTAGTAGAAACCCAAACATTAGCTAAATGTACATAGGGACTTGAAGCCTTACGTCAAAGCGTCAAACCGTGTGGAGCACAATCCTTTGGTTTAAATGTCTGCAGTATGGACAATAGTAGGAACATAGCATATTCGAAGTATCTGAGTCAGCACCATATCTCGAAAAATTTAAGTCAATCTCAAGGGGTTTTGTACATTGGTGAAATACTAGGTTAACAATAAGATACGTAGCGTTAATGTTGTAACGCCACAATGTAAGCGGACTAGTGAAGGGTATCTTAAGCTTATGAAGTATAGAAGTAATCTAGCAAAGCTCAGTAGAAATATGAGCAACACCATGATATTACGCCTCAGCGGTAGAACGGGCAGGGATATGTTCTTTCTTGGAACTCCATCTAGTAATATTAAGGCCAAAAAACACACATTAACCGGTAGTGGATCGACGATCATCAGTAACCAACCCTATCAACATCATTATAAGCATGGATATCCAAAGTAAAGGATTTACGAATAGTCAATCAATGACATATAGTAGCAATGTGAGCAAGAGCATGATATTAACCCTCAGTGTTAGAACATAAAAGGATATGCTCTTTCTTGAAACTCCAACTACTAATTAAGGCCAAGAAACACACATTAACTGGTAGTGGATAGACGATCATCCGTAACCAACACTATCAGCATCATTATAAGCGTGGATATGTAAAGTATACGATTTTGCTTCGTTAGTTGATTGCTTTTTTTTCCTTTTTTAAGCAAAGAAATTTATAATAGAAAAAGAGAATTTAAAATAATTTGGTCACCAAAAACGTATAAACTCTAATACCATGATACGGAATGAGAGTTTAATGTGGATATGTATTTTTCTCATATATAAATTTGAATACAACGAGAGACTGAGAGAGATATATGGATCGGACACTATATATGAGAATCTAAAACAACATAAAGAAAATAAATACATAGAAAACCAATCAACTAGAGGAAACCCAAGCATCTATAATATCATAGATCACCTTGCCGTAGAAAGCCATCCCTTTTGTATTGATGTGTACGCTATAGCGACCTCAAATCACATAATTAGCTTTTATTAATCTAATCTAGGATTAAAGTCATACTACATAAATTGTGTCTACTTTATTTCCACAGTCCATTTCTAGTAATTTATTAAATTAGATGTAAACAAAGTAAGAATTTATTGAACATATCCCAGGATATCTCATACATGAATCCATTTTATTATTCTAAATGATATCAAATCTACTTCTAAATAAAATCCAATTCCTAGTTTTTGAACAATAATTTTCATCCATAAACTTGGAGATGTTCTTCCTGCATGTTTTGCTCTTCAATTCTTGTACCTCATTGAGAATTTATTCTTAAATACTTGGGTTTCAAGTAAGTCAACTCTTATCTATTAATTGACTGAAGTATGGATCATTGCTTTCTGGAATCAAGCAAGCACAAAAGTTGACCAATAGACTTCTGTAAGATAGTTTATGGTCACAAGTGTTTTTATAAAATGCCACACCCAAGTTTTATTTTCTAATAAACTACTTTACTCGTAAGAATCATTACCAGAGTCTGATAAGGAATATTGGAATGCATTACACATGCACGCCCTATCTGAAGCTGAATTCTAACTATTAATACTCCGTCTTATTCGATCAACTAATATCGTCATCCAGCTTCACCACATAGTGATTCCTAGCTTATATATTCCTTGCTATATCTCCCAACGACGTATAAGTACCTACGATTGCAACCAAAATCCCGATAAACACAATGAATCCAATAAGCACCAACTCAAGCCCAAATCTTCTGTAAGTTCCTGAAATCTTCAAGTAACACAAGGATGGCAATATGATTGATGCGGTGACACTTAAAAACGCTCCCACGAGTGACATCAAATACCCAAAGAAAGGGAGTGTCACGGCTACAATTACTGTGCTTATTACCAGTGTTGTTCTGATAAGAAGGCTGAAGTTTCTAGTATTGGAAACAGATAGAAATCTTTCTTCAATTGTGTGAACAATTGGTGTCACCATTAGTGCATATTTAGCTATTGGGTTCACCACTGTGGTGCATATAGCTACTCTTGAGCTTATTTTGTCGGTGGGAAGGTTTAAGGTAATCTGTGACTCCACCTCTGAACCAAACATGAGGTAACCAACGACTGCCATTGATGAGTAGGTAATTGTGCAGAAGATAAAACACAGTAGCAAAACCTGCATTAGAACCCATAATAGAAAATTCTATTTATATTAAGATAAGACTTGCTTGATTATTTTGTTCAAAAGCTTAGATTATTATTAAAATAATATATCTGTAACATATTTGACAAACTGGTTATTTATAAATAAAAAAAAGAGTGACTTGTTTTGAACCTCTTACACCTCTACTATGAACTTTTTAAGAGTAACTATAGATCATCATGCGTTAGAATGCAAGAAACAATGATAGATCTAGTACATGTAAGGGCATGAAGAATGGGCAATCACACATTGCCAAATAGAAAACATCAGAGGGAAGTGAAAATAGTTAATTTATACCTATGAACATGTGAAAATTGCACAAGAAATTAGATGTTTACTAATACCTTAGAGAATTGATGTTGGTTTCTCATGGATGTATACAAAGTAGGGAAAACCGGATGAGCACAATAGCAGAAAGCGTACAAACTAATAGCCGAAGGCATCCCTTTCCATTTTATGATTTCACCCTTTTCGTGAAACCCGACTCCGTCAAACTCACCAACCCACAAGATCGAACCTAAGATGATCAAAGATGCTAGGACACCGCTCGCTGATATATACGAAAGAATGGTCAAATTATTTAACCAGATTGTGGGGAGTATGATGGCGGCAACAATAATAACAAAGCTTTTCTTGCTATCTATATGAACCCCATAGAGATCAAATTCAACTTCTGGTAATAAGTTGCTTAGATTATCGCCTTCCAGGATCAAAAAACCTGTTGCAACTAAATAGAGCTCTATGTTCATGGTGACTGATACTATGATCCTTCCCGTTTTACCAAAAGCACGATATCCAATGTCCGGATAACTTCTTATTGTGTGATCGGTATCCATACATCTTTTAATAAGTAATCCTGTGTAGAAAGTTGAGATGGCTATTATGAAAAGAAGTAGCAAACTCAACCACCCTCCTGATGCCAATGCATATGGAACCGATAGAATCCCGACACCTAAGAAAAACCATCAATAGTATAAGTCAGTTAATGGAAATTCTTTATGAAACCATTTAATCAATTCTCCTAATTTTGTCAATTCGTTATACTTGCAGGTTTGTTGCGTAATACCTTCATAGTCATCCAACTTTATCAATTTGTTTTACTTGCTTTTTGGTTTCACGGGACCATTTCTTTTTGCGAACTTCAATAAAACTTTTCTAAAAAATTTAATAGCTTTTTAGCTTCATAAAATAATGATAAAACATGGTTTTCTTAAAAATGCCACCTTGCATTATTTCAAGAAGAGGTTCTCTACCACCAACTCCTTAACCCCCTCCATTAATCAAACTCTATATAACCATAAAATCATAACCAGATCAACTCTATGATTTTAGAGTCATTAATATATTATATAATTAGATTAACAAAAACCAAAACGCAATCTATTTATGCTTTATAATGCGTTGGAGGTGCGTCAATGTCCCCTTGACAGGAGGTTCAAGGGGGCAATGACCTCTTACACGGTGTAAGAGGCACGCCTCTAACGAGTCTAGAGGAGTTAATACTTTCAAAGATATTTAATTGAGATTTCAAATACCCACAGAAGATGAATATTCAAAATAAAAATTAAAGTTTCTTTGGATACTTTAATTAAAAATTTTACCAAACCCTGAAAGTGATTACTGTATGTTAAATTCTACATTCATGTTAAGAAAATTATCCATTTTTAATAACTGTGTTGTAAAATATATTAACACGCACACCCAAGAAAGTAATAGCACCCGGTTGTTACGAAACCAAGTTCTATTACAAAACATGTAGCAACAATATACCCGTGAAGAGGTTAAAGGTAGCACATAAACCAAATTAGTCAAAAAAGACAATATTGCGGTACAGTTAACCCTAGCATGTTTTTCATTTAAAGAGCATCATTAACACGTGATCGAACTGTGTAATCACTTGAATCAATAAAGTGCAAAGATTAATAAAAGAAAAAATTCTCAAATTATCCTTTTTGTTTTTTTTCCCTCAGTATCTCATCTCGAAATTTCCTTCCTAATTTAACAAGGAGTCGGCGCTTTCCAGAACAGAGTGCGGACGCCCACACAACCACCCTCTTAAAAACTAACACGCGACCAACAGAAAAGAAGCCTTCATAACAGAGGTGTGCACATCCAAAGACCTTCGTCCGCCTATGCCAATTGAGATTTAATTTTGAGTAAAATTTAATATTATTATAATTAATTTTACTCATATTTTGTTTTTTTCTTATGATTTTTAAAATATAACATTTTATAAAAATTTCAAATATAGCATCGGACGTGCTTAATTTTATCTATGTATCGACGTAAATTTTATTTAAATCCGATTCGGGCCAATTTTACATCGAACATTGGATATAAGATTTGACCCGAATCGGTTTTGAATATGATTTACATCAGCACATAAATAAAAATAAGCATGTCGCAATAGTATATTTGAAAATTTATACAACGTTGTGTTTTAAAAGTTATAAAAAAAGAATAAGAGTAAAATTAATTATATTAATATTAAATATAAAAAAGAAAAGAAAAGCAAATCAAATATTGTGCATTGAGATGGGTGATTAGGGGTGGCCGCATCTTTTTTTAGAGTCGAACGACTTCATTTTGCGGGCGGCCAACTTTATTTTTACAGGCGGTGCCGTCTGTATTGACTACATGTCTAATTATTAGTGGGTATGGGCGTCCGCGCTCATCTTTAGAGGCGCCGACGTCTTATCCGATAGGACATTTTGAGAAGAATTTGTTGGATGAGACATTTTGAGAGAGGTGTAGAGGAAAATGGATATTTTGGGAATTTTCCTATAATAAAATCATGTCACGTTTTGCCCTCCATAAATTTTGCACAAAATCTCAATGCCTTCAAGGTTCAATCTGACGCCCTAGCTAATTGATCACTCTTACGATCACAATCAATAGATCATACACATGAATGAAAACTAAGACTAACCTGATAGAGCATTGAGGCCATTGAAACATGTGTTAAAGAAGGAGGAAGTGCCGGTAGCAGTGACACCGGTTGTGTTGTTTAGGTTCTGCTCCTCCGCCTTCGTTCCGTTTTCGTGGTTAAGCAGTAGCGGTATTGTAACCGAGTAATCTTCTAGTTTTTCTCCCTCCATCAGAATTTTAGATAGAGAAAGAGATGATTGTTGAATGATATTTGCAGAAAAATGAAGAATATGCAGAGGGTTGGAAAGTTATGGAGTTATATATAAAAGGGTGAGGGTGACTAAGACTTCTCATGGAGTTTGTTGTACGTATGTATGTTGTGTTGGTATATATATCCTCCGTTGTTTTTTTTATTTTTTATTTTATCTCGAGGTCCATTACCAACCCAATTAAGCAGCCATTGCAAATTTAACTTATTGAATAAGAGAAGGTAAACAAGTATTTGTACCAAATTGATTAGAATGTATATAAATAGACTATTATTATATTAGGATCGGTATTGACTGATAACATCATCACTATCCACTATTTGAATATTAAAATACTCTAGCAACAAACTAATAGATGACATCAAAAACTAGATAAACTAATAATAATAATAAACAAAGTATAACTCTAACGGCATTCCCTTCCAAGCTCGTATCGATGCCAGCATGGATTTAAGATAACCAAACCGAGTATTAGGAAGCCGTTTATCAAGTAGATCATGGATGATCGTAACATAAAAGACCTTGAGAGAGCCGGTGAATTAAAACCATAATTCAAAAATAATGGAGATCAATCTCAAGAGGTTTAATTTGTGCGTCGAATAAAAATAGGCTTAGCAACGAAATAGGTAGTATCAAGTTTGTCACACCAAAGGGTAGGTGGACAACTAACACGTATACTTAACTCCCCAAGAAGTGACCTAATCTATCCAGCCTCTATATAGCAGCCAACAATACTTTGCCTTAATTGGGTACTAAAGTGAGCAATGGTGTATTTGTTTCATGGAACTCCAGCCTAGAAGATTTGAGTCAAGAAAACCATAATAACATGTGGGCCGGCTCTATAGTGTTATTTATGACGCATTAGGTTTGGGGCCCTCTAAAAATAAGGGCTCTCATTAAAAAAAAAAGTTATAGTGAGCTTTGGTATTATACGATCCAATGAAATTTTGAAGCGGAAACAATACTTGATAATTGAATCCCGATAAAATTTTGATAATTTGATCGGTTATTGAAGAAACACAATTCACAAAACAAACGACAATTCCTAAGTTCATTTCTCTTTGATTGATTTAATTGACATCGGCTAGCTATTGTTTTGCTTAATTTTTTGTTCAAAAAAATCAACTTTCAAGGACTAAGGTTAGTATATAAAATTACCTTTGAATTACTGTTTTTGTTTAAAAAATTTTGATTAGGTTGCTTTTGTTTAGATTGTGTTTTTGCAAAAGCCCCATTTCTTTTGATTCGATTGGGGCCCTAAAAAACGTTAAGCCGGCCCTGCCTGTAGTTAAGCGTCTATTTTTTGTAAAACCTAGTCGGTCAACATTGGCATAACCATGAGTATTGAGTAGCCATTGTGGAAGGGAAAATAACAAGAAAAATTGCATTAATGCCATTAAGATGCCTCGTAATATGCTTGACTACAAGCCGGTATTGGTTAGTAGGTTTCTAAAGAACTAAGCATGCTTTAAGTCCCCAAGGTCAAGCTATGAGTACTATAACTACTAAATCACATCCAAGACAAAGGCACTGGAGATGTGATTGATATATAAGAATATCATCTACATTTGCAAACACATAATAGGTAATCGCATCATGACGGTGAACAAAGAATAAGGTGTCAAGAATGCACCCGTTAAACCCAAGTAACAAAAGACCTATAGAGAGTAATTAGCAGGAAGCTTGCTTATGATTGAGTGGAGTCAATAAAACAAGAAGGTTGTTCTATGTAAATAGTTTACATGAACCACAATGGAGATATGTGTTATTGACATCCACCGATCCAATACACACATATGCGTGAAAGTGATAAATATTATCAATTGTATAGTGGTTGGTTTAATAACTAGACAAATGGTCTCCATATCAATTGAAAGTGATAAGTAATATCAGTTGTTATTGACATCCACCTATCTCCACTGAGCCGAAATCTTTTCTGAGAATCCTGTCATTTGAATATTAACATTCATAAATGTGGCCTAGTGGTATAGACCCAAGTTTAAAACCCTTATAATATTGTTGTCCTATATAAAATTAAAATTTTTAACTTCAAACTAGTGATGGATTATCAATGGAGATTTCGTAGCATCTTGATCTCACTGAAATCTTGTCCATAATTATACTGATGAAATGTCTACTTTAACCGCCTTGATGACTACTATCGGATTACCAAAGACTAATATGTTTATTATTTTTAAATTTATTTTCTTATATTTTGATGAATTTCGTTGGTGTTAGTTATTATTCTTGTATCAACTATATGATACTGGTGGTCGAGGTCAATTAAATTTCATCATCATAACCATATGTTTCTAGGCTTTTGACAAGCGTGACTATCATAACATTAATTTAGCCTTGCTTCTACTCACTTCTATGTAAGAGTATTATGCAAAGTACACTATGTGTATCGAATGTAATGGAAGACCAAGTCACCTCAACATTATCATAGGACTGTTTTGTGCATTAAGTAAAAATGGACCACTTAGATATATATTGATAGGATGCAGATGATTCATTAAAATCGATAGTTGTTAAAGTTAAAGTTATAATTTTTAAGTTTTTATACTTAATTTGATTAGTTGGGTTAACTATGGCACCGCTAAAGCATGTTCATTGAGTTTTAAAATATTTATAAATTTATCGGGTCCACCTAGAACATATAATTACTTATTAATATTTTTTTAAATATGTTAAATGTGATACATAAACGGAAAAAAAAGGTTTTCTTTGTTCAATGTTATGGGATTCAAATTTGAAATTTCTAGATGATTAAAAGCTTGGATGAAACTGAAAGTCATGTATTGCATTTTTAGATTAAACTTATTCGGTGGTTCAACACGAATACATCAATCGGATAAAACTCAATATATGATCAAGATCAAGTATGTTTTTGTGTGTAAATTCGTGAACCATAAGAACGAAAGAAGATATCAAAGATGAATGAGATCGTTTTGCAGATAATCGGGCAGAAAACTGCCTTCGACCATGCATTATCCTCAGGCCGGCCATGCATTATCATATTTTATATTTACTCTTTTTTCTTTCAACCTCTTACAAATAGATCACAAATGTAATGAGATTATGATAAAATCAAACAATGTGCATATATTGTGATTAAACATGATAAGCATATACACCAAAGGCACAACTTAGTCTTCTTTTGATTCTTACAAGTTAAACGTGGATAATCTTTGGTTGTCTCTATCATCTAGAATAAAGACTGCATATGTTTCTATGTGTTCGTCGTTGTAACATGTCATCATCTAAGAGTCATTATCATTTAATCAATCCTGGTTATGTTAGATAATTGGATCAAAGAAAAACAAGAACAGTCACAATTTTAAGGGAACTCCAAGACTCTTTACTATTATTTAAAATAAAGGAAATTGGTACAATTTACAACTTAGGGGGCGTTTGATTTCGGTTGACTGGCTGACTCGGTCAAACTATTTGCCTGTTTGATGTGCGTAAAACTCGGGTTGACCGGGTCAAAACATCTGACCCAGACCTGAAGTTTCATAATGCTGACCCGGCCACCCAACACCCCTGCACCCTTGATTGTTCAACCTCGTCGCTCCCCCTTCGCATGCGCTGCTCGCTTGTGACTCGCGCCGCTCCCCCTTCTCCTCCACCCCACGACGACGCGAAGGTTGCAACCGGTGATTTAAGGGCTGGATTTGGCGGTGGTTATGGTGAGAGGGCAGTGGTGGAGGTGGGAAAAACAGCCTAATTTAAGGACTGGATTCAGCTTCTGACTCAGTTAGATCTTACTGAGTCAGTGTAATCAAACAGTCCCTTATTCTACTTATTTGATTTAAAGGGAAAAACAGCCTAATTTAGAAAAGATAATTATGACTGATTGCATAAATCAAGCACTGCTTAATATATGCTTTAATTTGCTGACTTTTTGGCTTTTTTATTTTTAAAAATTATTTTATTATTTATTCAAGATTAGACCAACATTCACCCCCTCCTAATCATGAATTAGGGCTCTTCATCATTTTACATTTATTCCTTCTCATCAATTGACTATAACAAACTTGTTTAATAGGATTTGTTAATTCCGCATTCAACCTATCCATGTTTTGTTTTGTTGCTTTGCTTGTCTTAATTTTCTCCCATTGAATACTTTCTTCAAACAAGACAGGCTGCATTGTTATCTCTTCTTTACCACTTATCATAACAGGTAATATATTAACCTCCATGCTAGCCAACTTTTTTAATCTTCGTTTTTCTAAAAGTTCTTTATTTTCCTTATCAACACTTTTAGATTTTAACCCATGACATTTGATTGATGAGCTGGATTTTCCTTCTTGGACTGGTCTTTCAACTAAATTTGATGGGCTTTTCACACTTTGTTCTAGGCTACTAATCTAGGCTGTTGGAACTATCTCAAACTAAATTAAGCTTTCAATAGATGATTGATTGCTAGCCTTCACATCTAGTTTTTCATTCATTACTAAACTTGCAATTCAGTAGCTTGAGTACTCTTCACATTCGATCTTGGCCTTTGCTACTGCTCATAAAACTTAATTGATTTTCCTTCATCTTCAAGGTTCTTAGAGTTAGAAAAACATACTTGAAGGTTTATCTTGACAATCTATTCTGACTTCTTTGAAATATTATCAGCAAACTTCCTATTCGATCATATAACTTCAGGATTCCATCTCCCAAAGTTATACTGCACCCCTTCTCATCCAATTGCCCTAAACTTAGAATATTATTATGCAATTTAGGTATATAGAACACATTAGAAAATACCCTTTTCTCACCATTCTTGCACTGCATTGTTACACATCCTTTTCCTTTTATTTTAACAGTAGAGCCATCTCCAAATTTTACTTGACCAGTTACCTTTTCATACAGTTTAGAGAAATAACTCCTACCAGTCAAGTGGTTAGTTGCTCTATTATACAAGAACCATGTTCCAACATAACATATGTCTTTCTTGTACATAGCAGGAAAGACTTTGTTTTCTTCTATAATTACCTTCTTCAACAAACAAGTTGCCTTTAGTAAGGTTTGATCATCATCATGCTCTTCATGACTTACTAGGTTTGCTTCTTCATTCCCTTTTCATGGAGCTCTACATTCACCTGAGTAATCCTCAATTTTATCACAATTGTAGCACCTCAAGTTCTTCTTTGGTCTTGTCTTTCATATCTTTCATTCTGTTCATCAAAATTCTTTATTTTGTCTTCAATCTGTCCTCCTTGACCAGGTTCTCTAACATTATTCTAGGAATTTCTATTCCCTCTTCCTCTTCCACTAAGCCTTCCTCTACTTCGACCTCGGTAGTTATTAATTCTTTGGTTTTTGTGGCCATCAGATTAAGTGAGCAATAGTTCCCTTGAGATAAATCTTTTCTCACACCCTTGAACTTGTTCCTTTCTTCATATGCCTTCAACCGCCAAACTACCTCTTCGAATGACATTTTCTTGATTTCACCAAACTGGTCAATAAAGGATACAATAGGCAGATACTTATCGGGCATAGAATTTAGAAACTTTCTTACTAAAATCACATCTTCAAGTGATGCTCCTAAACTCTTGTATTTAGATTGTACACCCCCCAACTTGGTAGCAAAATTATCTATAGGCTCTGTCTCATCCATCTTTAAAGCTTCGAGTTCACTTCTCAAAGTTTGTAGTCGAGCTTTCTGGACCCGTTCTGCCCCTAAGTACAGAACTCGCAAAGCCTCCCACACGTCCTTTGGTTCAATGTATTTAGCAACTTGGAGAAGGATGTCTTCCGGTATTGATTGAAAAATCAACGCCAAAGCAGTATGCTTCTTCTCCTCTGTTGTATCTGTTGTAATGGTGTCTTTCAAGCCATTAGCAGCAAGAATCATCTTCATCATAATCGACCACACTATGTAGTTGGTCGACGTGAGTTAGGACACTGCAAAAAGACGTTGCTTGTCTCTTTTGAAGCCAGTACCATAGTATTCCCTTCACTCCATCCTACCATTGATAATCTTTTAGAAACTTCCTCGCATCAAAATGGTTACAATACTTGTGATCAGATTGTGGTCACTTTTCAGCAGATTTTCTTCAACAACTTCTGATCGTTGGTCTTTTTTCTGATGTTTCTTTCTTTAACAATAACCGAATAGCAGGCTTCTTTCTCCTCTGCGATTCTTGGATTAGCATGTTCTTCCTTCCCTTCTACAAACACTGAATCTTGTACTTCTGATACCAATTGTTAAACAACTGGATCAAAGAAAAACAAGAACAACCATAATTTTAGGGGAAATCCCAGACTCTTTTCTATTATTCAAAATAAAGGAAATTAGTACAATTTACAACTTATTATACCTATCTATTTAAACGCGACTTCTAATTTAGAAAAGATAATTATGACTGATTACATAAATCAAATGTTGCTTCATATATGCTTTAATTTGCTGACTTTTTGGCTTCTTTATTTTTGGAAATTATTTTATCACTTATTCAAGAATAGATCAATAGTTTGTGTCATAATCATTTTATCAATCATATTTGTGTCTCTATATATGCAGTGGAAATGATAATCACTTTTTTACTATAAAATACATGAATTGTAAAAAATACTATTAGTATTAGTTTTTAGAAAAGGTGAACTTAAGAACCTATATAAAATGCAAACAGAAAGATCGAAGAGCTTATATGAAAAGATAAAAACAATTAAACAAAAGCCATCAGAAATAAAAGGAGATTGAAGACGTGTGAGATATTATAAAATAAAATAAAATAAAATAAAAAACCCTGAAAACGAAACTCTAGGTCTAACGATTAAGAGAGCCCAAGGTTGCAGAAGATGTGTACCACCATTAGATTATTGACAGCATTGTTTTGAGTTTTCTCTAACCTATATATCATGCATCTAGTATTTATCATGCATTACAATTTACATGGCCCTATGTAATTTATTAGGCAATACCCAAAGTCACACTCAAACTTGTTAAATCAGTAAAACAAGTAGATATTGACTTTTTAGGTGCATTAGGTTTGTAGTTAAAAAAAACCTTGAATATGTAGTTAGAAAGAACACGAATAAATAGATTGGATTTGAAATTGAAATTTTTTTGAGAGAATTGAAATTTATGATACATATTTTTAACAATAAATCTATATTATTCGTAGACTAACACACCATCATAAAATATTTCTATCAGGTTCGAATTTAAGTTTACTCCGATAGACTTTGCAATTTATCACTACGCTATAACTCAATCACTTTTAGCAATTTGATGAGCAACCCTCTTGAGCCGTGGGCTTAATTACTAAGTACACTATTTGTGTTTTTAGGTTTTCTAATATTATATTACTATCAAAACTATTATCATTTCTTTCTTTTTTTTAGTTACTAGCCAGTATAGTATGTTTAATAATACCAGTTTAATGTTAAAATGCAGTTGATTTAACTCTTTAAGTCTAAAATTTCTTATATTTTAATTAACTAGTTAGAAGATAAAATGAAGGTTTGTGTTTAAAATAACTAAAACTAAAAAAGGTAATATAATAGATGACAAATAAAATTAGATAATGAAGCATGTGCCGTATCAGAGAATTAGAGTAAGCATAGTTCAAAATAACGCTAGTATGCATATGTTGAAAGGTCGTATTCAAAGGTACCTTCTCTGCCTCTTATCCTCTTGTGATCTCGTTTGTTTGTTTCTAGTTAACAATATTATGTTAACTGAAAACTAAATCTTATTAACATGTAAAATGACATATGCCTCCTTGAGGTGGGAACAAGACCGGGTGACAGAAATATATTAACATGGACGGAATATTAAAATTTAAAATTTCAGGATATATGTATTTGGGAATGGGAACGAGACCGGGTGTTATATTACAAATATTTATTCAATTTTTTAGGTGGTCACATTTGTTGTATCAAAACTAAATCTATGTATATCAACATATAATTAAACTATATAACATAAACTTACAAGAAACTTGACATTTAGGTAATTGTTTAAATTATACTTGTACATTTGATATGATCAATGTTCAGGGCCGTTCACGAAAACCCTTGTAAAAGTTTGGTCCTGGGTATGAGTAGAAAAAAATATTAAGCCCCCATAATATAAAGCTAATGACTTGTATAGAAAATGTCTAAATATAATACAATAATAATAGGTTTTTTGATCGTCCCTGAGAGGCTGAGGTGTGTGGTTACCTTAGAGCCTAGTTCAATCACCAACTGAGTCCTTGACTTCCAGTGCTCCAATTTTATATGGGTTTTAAAATAGGTTTATATTTTAGTTTTAGGTAAATGGTAGTAGGCGAAAATTAATTAAAATATTTATGGGCTATAATATTAATAGGTGTAAAGTAATTAAAAATTTCAAGCCCTGGGAAATTAGGCCCTCGATGATGATGATGGTGATGATGAATTGTTGGGTTACGTATACGTAACTACGAGTTCCATATGTAAAGGGCTACGACATGACAATGATGAAGATAAGAACCTCACTAGCGTTACGTACATATATGTAACCCATAAAGATGTGTGATTTTTCTAGAATTTCAATTGAAGAAGAATCGTAATATTCGAAAATTTGATCAAATTAATGATATATGGTTTCACATCATGACTTTTGTGAATTTTATATTTGTTTTCATCATGTTATTAATTAATGAAAACACATACCAGTGTGTTCTTGGTATTCATAATAAAAAGGATGAAAATTTGAAAACCTACCAAGGTATATACATATAACTTGGTATTTTTTGTTTCCAAGTTTTAAGTTATCAAGTTGTATATAGATGATGGATCAGGTTTGATGAATGGTTAAAAGAAGATAACGCATGGAAGATCATGACAAGTTGAAAAAGATGAACATTACAATTATCAACACGTCTAGTTTTAAACATGACGAACAAAATGAACAAGACGAACACTACTGTTACATATACATAACACTGATGTTACACTGTTGTTATATATATATAACTCTATTGTTACCTATACATAACACAACTATTACGTATACGTAACATTATATTATGCATAGTTAAACATTTTTTTGTTTATTTATCATATTTTTATTTTTTGGTGATATGTAACTTGTATTTGTATTGATTATAATCATATTTCACTAGTATTTCTTTATTTACACGTAACCACATCTATATATTTGTATTAATTATAATCATATTTCACTGGTATCGAACGTTCACGAAAATAAATGTACGAATACAACATCTTTTCATGTTCGTTCGTTTAGTTAAACAAACGAAATTTTCTTGTTCGTGTCCATTCATTTATTAACGAACGAATATAAACGAATTTCCTTCCTAACGATTCGGTCCGTTTACAACGCTAATGGTTTTTTATGCAGTTTCACTTCAAAACCGGTCCAAGGCTCAAAAGCTCAAAACCAACCGCCCCAAATAGTTATTTATCTACCAGTAACTATATTAAATATTATTACACTAGTTCTTTTTTTACAGTTTCGATAAAATTCATTATTTTAACGTGGCCCTCATTTTATTTTAATTAATATTAATAAATAACGTTAATTACTTTTTTAAAATGACATGCACCACTAGTTGACATAGGAAGAAGTGATAGTTATTTTTATTTCGTCCTCTCACATTCAACTAGTGACAACGTTTCCAAAATATGGGCGTCGTTTGTTGGCATATGTATGTCTTTTGTTCAATTACCATGGAATTAAGAGATCATGTTAAACACTACTAGACATCGATCCACCACATATTGGAGTTTATCGTGTATCGAAGTTGAACCGCTCCATTTAGAACTTTTAAGTGGAAGTTTGTACGTGTTTGATGTGGTTTTACTAATGGTTTTGGATAACTATCTTCTAGTTTGGTCATGTGAGGTAGTTTTTGATTTTTAATTGGTATTGGTTGTAATGTTGGTTTCCCTTAATTTAGCAGCTTGCTAGAGGTTTTCTTTGGTGATTAATCAAGTTTGTTCTCCACTTCTCCTTGCCTTTTATAAAATCTGAAGTTGTGATCGTGTAATTCATTTTATACGATTAAACCAAGTTTATACTTGCTAAAATATAATAAACAAATACATTTCAAACAGTGTCTGTAAACCATTAACCGATCTAATAGTCTAAACAAAGCACATTGGCTGGTACAGTTTGAGATTTATACAATTTGGTTTTAATAGTTTGACGTTTTGAAACTTGTAAAAAGATATGAAAACAATTTGGTCGTTTAAACTTTTGTATATTTTATTTTTCGTTATTGAAATATACAGTTATATATCTTTTTTTATTAATGAATCATCTTTATAACTTTCATATTTCTAATACAAGCTATTTACAGATTTAAAAAGAAATTGGAACCACCAAAGCAGGCAAAAGTAAACGTCAAACAGTTAGATTGTTAAAATCAGTCAGTCACTCAGTCCGGTCGAGCCACCTTAACTCAATGGACCGCAGACACTTCAAAGTTTCAGATATCTATAGCTACTTACCCCCTTTTAAAACTTTTGACATTTTACCTGGTATTTTTATCTATACTAATAAATAAAAATAATTATTGACACATGTAATCTTCTCACAACCATGTTGCAACATCATCATCATAGCAAATCCTTTTTTAATGATAATATTAAATGCTAATAATATTGTATATCCATCCAAATTATTAAACAAATATTTTCATAAATAAAAAACATGTTTCTACTTATTAAAAAAATGTATTTTTTTAAAACAAAACTTTATAAAAATGTAATAATATCTTATCTCAAAAAATTACTTTATACTTCATAAATACCGATTACTAACTGCAAATTTAATATTTTCATTCGCGTGTGGTACGCTGGATTTTAAACTAGTATAATAATAAAGCTATAGATATAAAGATAGAAACTCATTAACTATAATATCATCTATTTATGCAACAGAATAGTATTATACCGAATCCTTGTAACTTATCAATACAAACTAATAAATTTAACGGTGCAACCCAAAATCGTTCCTATAAACAAAAAAGAATTATTGTATTTATTGATTCGATAATTGAATTAGCACGACTCTTTTTTATTCATTTTGGAAATCATTATAATCGTCTGTTTGTGCTTGGGTTTATCTAGGATTCTTATCAAACACATATCTTGTCCAATGTCCACTTGGCCTCCTGTTCCTCCTTTCATTTTTAACCCATTTTATGTTTGGACCATATGGTTGGATTATAATGACACTCATTTAATGTTTAACAATTATTAACAGTTATATTTACGTCTCTGAACACACGTGTTTTATCATGAACACATTGTTTATCGAATCGCTAATATTTACAGTGTATTTATTATTACATTTTGAGTTAATTACGCAAATGGTCCCTGTGGTTTATTGAAAATAACAAGTTTGGGTACTAAGGGTTTTTTGTAACGGGTTGGGGTATTGTGTTTTTAATTTTGTAACAAAAATGGGTATTAAGACTAACGGACGTTAATTTTTCTGTTAAATTTAAATAAAATGACTAAAATACTCTTTGAGGGACTACTTTTGTAATTCTATATCTCTTTTTCTATACGGACCATTTATGTAATTATCTATAACTTAAAAATATCCAACCCCACCCACCCACCTCACTTACATCTCTTTCAAAAATCAGATGACCACCACCATTGTTACCTACCATCGCTGCCGGAACCACCACCTTGGTCAAAACCCCCTTTCGTTTATATACAAACCAATTAGAAGACATATTTTCTCATCAACTTACCAAAGTCATCAACAATACCTACCCTCAAGAACCCTATCCGGTGGTGGTGGTGGTTGGGTTGTTGACGGTGGTAGTGGTTGGGTAACTGCGTTGACAGATCTGGTAGGTGATGTGTAGTAGGTTGGAGATTAGGGTTAATAGTACCCCACCTCCAATTTCCCACCGTTAGTTCCCCACCTTTTCTAGTTCCTCGTTTGGATCTGATGAGATAATGTGATGTTGCTGATGATGATTGCAGATGATGATTGCAGATGATGATGATGATGCAATTGATTTGGGTTTTATACAAGAAAGAAGGTGGAACTGGTTCAATGGCCGGCGGTTATGGTGGTGGTCGATGATCGATGGTCGTGGAGGTTAGGGTTAACAGGGGAGAGGGAAGGGGGAGATGATGTGACCATGGTGATGATGATGGTGGTGGCAACGGCGGGCGGTGGTAGGTGTAACTGATATGGGCGGTGGAGATGGATGGCGGTGGTGTAAGAGTGCCGGAGTTGATGCTCCGATGGTGTTGATGCACTGATGGTGATGATGTGAGGTTATGGAGAATTTATTTTTATAGAAATTTTGTATATTAATTACAATTATAGTTAATTACATAATTAGCCCATCAAATATAAATGTTACATAATTTGTCCCTTAGATGTAAAAAGACTAAAATACCCTTGAACTTAACAGAAAAATTAACATCTGTTAGTGTTAATACCCATTCTTGTTACAAAATTAAAAACACAATACCCCAACCCGTTACAAAAAACTCTTAGTACCCAAACCTGTTATTTTCGATAAACCACAAGGACCATTTGCGTAATTAACTCTTACATTTTAGTTACTATGAATATTAGCGTATTCACGATGAATACATAGTTGTAAGACCATTAAAAATATTCGTGTAAAATTATTAATAAATATCTCTACTACTATATAATACAAAACCAATGGATAGATTGGTAATTTTTATTTTTGTAATACACTTAGAACAACTATTTAAGCATATGGTACAAGTGTTTTATGCAAATGTTTCTAAATTATCCTCATTTAATAAACTTATTCTAATTAATACATGACTTATCTCTACTACTATATAATACAAAATCAATGGATAGATTGATAATTTCTATTTTTGTAATACACTTACAACAACTATTTAAGCATATGGTACAAGTGTTTTATGAAAATGTTTCTAAATTATTCTCATATAATAAAATTATTCTAGTTAATACATGACTTAATGTATATGATTAAATTCACTATATTAAGTATTACTTTATTTATAATAATTTAAATTAACATATACTATATTTTTCATGGATATTTGTACTATTTAAATTAAGTATTATATCATTAACTAAATACTATTTACCAAATATTTACATAGTCA
The DNA here is from genome assembly GCA_025215565.1 of Flaveria ramosissima. Taxonomy (NCBI): domain Eukaryota; kingdom Viridiplantae; phylum Streptophyta; class Magnoliopsida; order Asterales; family Asteraceae; genus Flaveria; species Flaveria ramosissima. The sequence goes on from CM046035.1 coordinate 73,749,488, forward strand.
TAATAATAATAATAATAATAATAATAATAATAATAATAATAATAATAATAATAATAATAATAATAATAATATAATCAATATTTAATGTTGGTCGGAAAAGAGACTCGGTAGCACTCACATATCACGCGAGCCAATTCATTATACATAACATATAGAAAATCATAATGAATATATGTATAATGAATTAGCTCGCGTAATGCGTGGGTGCTACCGAGTCTCTTTTCCAACCAGCCTTAAGTACTAATTATATTATTATTATTATTATTATTATTATTATTATTATTATTATTATTATTATTATTATTATTATTATTATTATTATTATTATTATTATTATTATTATTATTATTATTATTATTATTATTATTATTATTATTATTATTATTATTATTATTATTATTATTATTATTATTATTGGTAAATAATATTTAGTTAATAATATAATACTTAATTTAAATAGTAAAAATATAAATATAAGGTTAATTTAATTTATTATAAATAAACTAATACTTAATATAGTAAATTTAATCATATGCATTAACTCATGTATGAATTAGAATAAGTTTATTAAATGAGGAAAATTTAGAAACACTTGAATAAAACACTTGTACCATATGCTTAAATAGTTGTTCTAGGTGTCTTACAAAAAGAAAAAATTACCAATATACTCATCGGTTTTGTATTATACAGTAGTATAGATAATTGTCAATTCTTATAAATTTATAACAATGTTGGTCAATTATGATCGATTAGAGATAAAAAGAGGAAATTAGTCACGACTAAGATCATTCTTTTGTTTTGTATATCATAGAAATCATATCAGGAATGCCACAAAGAAATATGAAAATGACGCTAGAAAAACTGTCATTATTTAATTTACACATATTGTTTGGAGGCAACAAAAAGACAATTTTGATATTAGTGATTTGCTTGTCATGACGATGAGTATCCTGTTAATGTCGGGTGTTATTAGTTCGTACTTACCTACAATAAGTGAAGAGGTATGCTTATTTTAGTCAATTTATGTTTATATGCAAACAGTATAGTGGGGCAAAATGGCTCTTACCGAGCCATACTTAGTTGTAACTTATCAAAACAAATATGAATTGGTCATACTTAGTTATAATTGTTTCCAACGGGTATAAAAGGGTATTACTTGGTTTTGTTATATTATAACGAGTTGTAATAGGGTGATTATTATATGTGATGGGTATGCCTACTTTTTGGTGATTATTAGGGTCACATACGTGCAATGAGTTATGTTTGATTCTAATGGGTCCTAACGAGATGTCTAGTTTTAATGTGTTATGTTAATTACAGGTACAACAATTAAAAGAGTTAACTGTACAACTGTAAAATGAGAAGAAACCAAAAGAATAGAGAAAGAAAAATAAAGAGATGAGAAACATGTAATGATGGAGCGGATCGAGGAAATCATTACAAACATTGAAATGAAACAACAAATTAAATCTTTGTTGAAGAACATTAAAAAAAAAAAGTTTTACCTGGCTTGCATGTGACTATTTTAGATATGGTCAATTCGGATAATGATTTTTAGCTAATCTGAAAATATTTTTAACGTACATATCTTTGGATCGTTGGTGATGTTTACTTTTAATTGTTGATATCTTTATGAATCGATATAATTTTAAGAATCTAATATTTGATTTTGGGTATTTGAAATCTATAAATAGTGAAAAAAATGAAAACTGTTATAATATCACAATAATTAACACAAGATTAGTGTTATAACCTTAAGAACTTTAAAGAGAATTGCAAGAGCAAGAAGAAGAGAAATGTATAACTTATGAAAGTGTATACAAGAGGTGCATTTTCTTCTCTACATTGAGGTGGTATTTATACTACAAAGATCAATCAACTTGGTAGACAAGGTAAACTATTTTGGTAGATAAGTAGCATAGTAAACTTATCTACAAGTTTGACAAAGAGTTCATCCACTTGCCATGGTAATAATTCATAATACTCCCCCTTGGATGACACTTTTCAAACTTCAAGAGTTTAAGTACTGCCTCGTTAAAAACCTTGCTAAAGAAAAACCCAGTGGGAAAAAACCTTAGCTAAGGAAAAAGAGTGCAGCTTATAACTCCCCCTCAAATTGTCTTTTGTAGATCATTACATTGCGTGTACGTGCCGCATGCCAATATCATAAACATGTTTTCTGAAAGTTGTTTTAGGAAGTGCCTTTGTGAAAAGATCAGCTGAATTGTTGCTTGATTGAACGTATCTCATTTCAACCTTTTTATCTTTAATAAGATCTTGAGTGTATGAAAAGAATCTTGGTGGTATATGTTTTGTTCTGTCACTTTTAATATACCCTTCTTTCATTTGTGAGACACAAGCTGCATTATCTTCATAGATTGGTGTTGCGTTTTCATCTTTCTCCAATCCACAAGAAGTTGATATAAGTTGTGTCATAGATCTTAACCATACACATTCTCTTGAAGCTTCATGTAGTGCAATGACTTCAGCATAATTTGAGGATGTCGCAACGAGTGTTTGTTTCTGAGAACGCCATGAAATCGCAGTTCCTCCATTCTTAAATACGTATCCAGTTTGAGATTTTGCTTTATGGGGATCAGATAAATAACCTGCATCTGCATAACCAACCAACCCTTCTTTTGAATTATTAGGATAAAACAAGCCTAAATCAATAGTACCTCGAAGATATCGAAAAACATGTTTAATCCCGTTCCAGTGCCGTTTAGTAGGAGCTGAACTAAATCTTGCTAACAAATTAACTGCAAAAGAAATGTCAGGTCTCATACAGTTAGTAAGATACATAAGAGCTCCAATTGCACTGAGATATGGTATCTCTGGACCAAGGACCTCTTCATTATCTTCACAAGGACGGAATGGATCATTATCAACATTGAGTGATCTAACAACCATCGGTGTGCTTAAAGGATTTGCTTTGTCCATATTGAAACGCTTTAAGAGTTTCTCAGTATAAGTTGACTGATGTACAAGTATTCCATTATACATATGCTCAATCTGCAAACCAAGACAATATTTGGTTTTTCCAAGGTCTTTCATTTCAAATACTTTCTTTAAAAGAGCAATTGCTTCATTTATTTCCTTTTGCGTCCCAATTATATTTAGATCATCAACATACACAGCTATGATCACATATCCTGATGTTGTTTTCTTAATGAAGACGCATGGACAAATAAGATTACTTGTGTATCCTTTACTTGTCAAATAATCACTCAAACGATTATACCACATCCTTCCAGATTGTTTGAGTCCATACAAGGATCTTTGTAATTTGATGGAATACATTTCCTTAGGCTTTGAGCTTAATGCTTCGGGAAATTTAAAACCTTCATGAATTTTCATATAAATGTCACTATCTAGTGATCCATACAAGTAAGCTGTGACAACATCCATAAGACGCATCTCTAAATTTTTAGAGACTGCTAAACTGATTAAGTATCTAAAGGTTATTGCATCCATAACAGGGGAGTATGTTTCCTCATAATTAATCCCTGGCCTTTGTGAAAAACCCTGAGCTACAAGTCTAGCTTTATATCTTGTAACTTCATTTTTCTCATTTCGTTTTCGTACAAAAACCCATTTATACCCTACAGGCTTTACGGACATCGGAGTAATAACAATAGGCCTAAAAACCTTTCGTTTGTTAAGTGAATCTAATTCAGCTTGCATAGCTCCTTTCCATTTATCCCAATCATGTCTATTTTTACAGTCACTAACTGACTGTGGTTCAGGATCATCATCTCCACTCATGATGTCACTTGCTACAGAATAAGAAAATATTTCATCAATACTTTCCATTTCATCTTAATTCCGTAAGATATCTGTGTGACCATAGTTAATTGACATTTCTTTGTTATTTTCATCCAAATCCTCCCCATGAGAGGTTTTGGTATGTAGCGTTTCATCAAGATCATTCACTTTATTGTCAACTTTCTTTTCATGAATTTTTCTTTTTCGAGGATTTTTATCCTTAGAACCGATTGGTCTTCCTCGTTTCAAACGTTTTTGAGATTCATGAGCCATTGTGTTATCTATTTGCTCATTTGGAATCTCAACTCGAGCTGGAGCATTAGCAGCTGGTATATGAGATTTAGTAACTATGTTTGTATCAGTAAATGAATCAGGTAATTGATTTGCAATTTCTTGCAGGTGTATTATCTTTTGAACTTCTGTCTCACGTTGTTTAGTTACTGGATCAAGATGCAATAAGGAAGGAACATACCATGAGACATCATTTTCTTGTTTTTTCTTTTCTCCCCCTAATGCCGGGAAAACTGACTCGTTAAAGTGACAATCAGCAAAACGTGCTGTAAATACATCTCCAGTTAAAGGTTCAAGATATCTTATGATGGAAGCTGATTCATATCCAACATATATTCCCAACCTTCTTTGAGGACCCATTTTTGTGCGTTGTGGTGGTGCAATAGGGACATACACAGCACACCCAAAAATTCTAAGGTGGGAAATGTTTGGCTCATTACCAGTAACAAGTTGTAACGGAGAGTATTTAAGATTTGCACTTGGTCTCATACGAATTAGTGATCCAGCATGAAGAATTGCATGACCCCAAATAGACACAGGGAGTTTTGTCCTCATTATTAATGGTCTAGCTATTAGTTGTAGACGTTTGATTAACGACTCAGCTAAGCCATTTTGTGTGTGTACATGAGCAACAGGGTGTTCAACAATAATTCCCACAGACATGCAATAATCATTAAACGCATGTGATGTGAATTCACCAGCATTATCAAGTCTCACCCTTTTAATAGTATAATCAGGGAAATGTGCTCGTAATTTGATAATTTGTGCAAGAAATTTTGCAAATGCTACATTACGAGTTGATAACAAAGAGACATGTGACCATCTACTTGATGCGTCTATCAAAACCATAAAGTATCTAAATGGTCCACATGGTGGGTGAATTGGCCCACATATATCTCCTTGAATTCTTTCAAGAAACAAAGGTGATTCCTTTTCAATTTTCACAGGCGAAGGCCTTGTGATTAATTTCCCAAGAGAACAAGATGTACACAAAGGAATTTTATTCGATTGTGGGATCTTTTGATATTTCAATGGATGCCCACGAGTATTTTCAATAATTCTTTTCATCATTGTAGATCCTGGATGACCTAATCTGTCATGCCATAAGTTAAGTGTTTCAGGATCACAAAATTTTTCTTTAACTGCCATATATGCCTGAGGCATACTAATATGTGTATAATGTAAACCAGACTGAAGCATTGGCAGTTTTTCTAATATCTGATCTTTGCTTATGATATACAAATATTTTTCATTATCAACAGTCCTTGACTGAGTATCATATCCGTTATGATATATGTTTTTGAAACTCAACAGATTTCTTGTTGATTTTGGGGAAAATAAAGCATTTTCTATTATCAGCTTTGTACCATTTGGTAATGCTAAATTAGCTTTTCCCACTCCTTCTATCAGGTCTGTAGGGCCTGATATTGTATTAACGATTCCTTTTGTTGGTTTAAGCTCATAAAAATATTTTTAGATCTAAGTATAGTGTGTGTGGCTCCACTATCCGCTATACATATATCTGCTTCATTTGTTTGATCTTGTGCTCCAGTGATGTGCATTTTAATCTTGAAAGCATAAAGAAAAATAATAAGTGAATAACAACGAAAATGTTATATTTTAACAAAACTTTATTTAATCGAAAAGAAAACATTACATGAAGAAAAATACATGATTAAAGATAGAAAACACTAAATTGTTGCATATGACTATTGTGGTAAAGCAACATGTGTTTCAAAGGTCTATGTCAAAGTCTGCAGTGTTCAACTCAACATTGAGATCATTAAAATTATCAATATGGTTCACTTCCTTCTCTTTTCTTTTAAGAGAGGCTTGGTATAGTTCACACAAATGTGGAGCTGTGCGACAAGCCTTCGACCAGTGGTTTGTGCTACCACATCTAAAACAGGAAGTGCCATTGTTTTCGGACCTACCAGCTTCATTCCCCTTGTACTGGTTGGAATTGTTTTGTGGTGCGTGGTAATTAACTATTCTTTGATTTCTACCACGACCATATCCACGGCCACGACCACGTCCATGGTTATAAAAGTTACCTCGGTAATTATTATTACCTTTAAAAGAATGGTTTCGGTTATTAAGGTAACTTTTATCAAAGGAACCTCGGCCACGACCTCGTCCCCACTTTCTTCCAGAGTTTTTAGTAGCAACATTTATCTCTGGAATTGCTAATGATCCTGTGGGGCGAGCTTGATGATTTTTCATCAAGAGCTCATTGTTTTTTTCTGCTATGAGGAGAAATGAATTCAAGTCAGAATATCTTTTAAATTTTTGCAACCTATATTTGTAACATCTCGAATTTTTGTTAACTAAACGTTAACTTCGTTTAATCTTATAAGGGTCATTATTGGCAATTTTAAAACTCATGTGTTATTTATGCTTTTTCTCTTTGGTTATTAATGTAGGTAAGTTAAAAATAAAATTACCAAATAATATTAATTATGTTAATATTGATAATAGTAATAATGATACAAGTCATAATTATAATAATAACACTAATAATAACAACTATAATAATAATAATAATAACAATAATAATAATCATAATAATAATAATAATAAGTATAATAATAATAATAATAACAATAGCAATAACTATAATAATAATAATAATAGTAATAAGTATGATAAAAATAATAATAATGATAAGTCATAAAATATTTATAACTTAAAGATTAAGTCCAGGGGGTTATTTGGTCAACTTGAAAGTTGAAATCTAAATTTAATCATGAAATGTTAGAACTACAAACTAGAAGGACCAGTTATGTAAATTTATAAACCCAACCCCCTTTTCCCCCTTAGCGCACGTTTTTCCGGCGGGAGCGCCGGCCAAACTCCGGCCGGGCTCCGGCCACCTCTTAAACGTTAAAAATGATCGTTTTCTTGATTCCGAAACCGTTTCCAATCTTCTAGAACCAAATTCGAACTTGATGAAACCAATTAATTGCCTTTACAAGCCGGTTAAGAACCCCAAACAACCAAGTAACCGATGCTTAAACTCGATAACCGTTTGGGTATTAACTCGCAATGATAATCAAAATTGATTCAACGTACACAATCATCTATCTGTCCTTAATCGATTACAACTATCAATTTCATCTGAAACACTCAAAATCATCAGAAACAAACATCATCTTCGTCGCGACCTGCAACGAACGTGTTCGTCATCTTCTGAGCTTCAATTATTGAAATTGGCAAAGGGCTTTGCATCAAGAACCTTATTCGAAGCTTTCCACAAGTTTAATTTGATTTCCATCGTCGTTTGATCATCAAACCAGTCGTAGTATTGTCGCGGTTGTGTTCGAGCGATCCTTTGTCAATCTGAAATTAAACGGGTAAATTTATTACATGTATATGCTCGAAATTTCATGGGGAACAAAAGCCCCATGATTACAAACGTTTACATGATCAAATTGGGGTTCGATTTGGGATTAGATGAATCTAGGGTTCATATGTTGATTTGGGGGAAAAGTTTTAGATTGATATTTAATAAATGGAACCTGAGATTTTGCAGGCACAGGCTACCCAGCCTAATGGTTTCACACTCACATATAAAACTTAAGGTCATGGGTTCGAACCCCATGCCCTGCAGTTTTTTTTTAAAAAGGCTTTTTCAGCCTTATTTTAAATGTGAAAAATCTTTAATAAATATAAAATGATTTTTACAAACTTCGGATATTTTTATAATTAGCTAAATTATTTTCTGTAAATTTATTATTATAAATACTCTAACATTTTTCTTTTATATTTTTAAATATTATCAAACATATATTAATACTTAGTGTATTTTTATAAAAAAAAAATAGATTTTGAATAATAGTTTAAATTACTTACTCATTATTTAGTCACTATATATTTTAAAATGATGGATTAATCATGATAATTATAGGACTAAAAACGTTTATATATATTTTGTAATCAAATATCACAAATTATTTATAAAGGATTTAATTCCTTTAAAAATTTTATAAAGAGTGTTTTACTAAAGAATTCACAAATCTTATTTATTTTAAATCCCCAAATTCTAATACCCTAGTTCATAACTCGTTAATCATATATTAACTTAAATCTTGTAATATTTATATATTTAGGTGCCTTGTGACGTGTTATCTTGGAACGGCTTATATTATTTTTATTGATCCTCATTATATACTTGTTTGACATGTGAGTTTTCCTTGTCCCCTTTTTATAATTTCACACTTATTTGGGGTGAAACATGATGCTTATATTACATACACGTTTAAACATTTGAGACTTGTAATGCACATGCAATTCTACTTATTTTTGGTCATGGTTATTTGTGTTTTGTAAGTGTTTATATGAGATACATAGTTTGTTTACAATCATTAACTATTGCTAGCCTGGCGACGTCTTAGATCTTTGGGCCTGACAAGCCTATTTGGTGCTAAAGTCGAGGTATTGCCGACTCCTAGGGGCCGTACGCTTGTGCACTAGGGAACCAAATACACTTAGCCAATCTTATATACTTGTAATCAAGTCGAGGTTTGGTTGTAACGATATGTGTTCTATAACCTTACTAACTTATAATCCATGACATGAATTGCTACTTGTAATCTTATTATGTATGAAAACTTGGAAACTCACCAACTATTTTTGGTTGACTCTTTATTTTCATCATGTTTCAGGAAATCCCCAAGTTTAAAGTGGACATTTGAAGCTTGCAATAAAACTAGGACTTGGACCTAGTTAATTAAATAAAACATTATGTTATGTTTGTGTTATGTTGAACTTATTTCTTTATGGAGACTTATGGTTGTATTACATTTAAATACTTATGATAATAATATTTGCAATTTAAATATAGCGTTATGTGGCTGTGAACAATCTTAACCCTCACATCTCGACGTTTCCGCCGTCAAGGTTGGGGTGTGACAGATTGGTATCAGAGCCCATAACTATAGGGATTTAGGTTATTAGAAATGGTGACCTAGACTATAGCTTATGCATGAACCTCTTAGAATAATATTTATATTCATGGTAATATACATATTGTTACATGCTACATAATGCTATACCTTACTTATGTGCAACTTGATGCCTTAGCATAGGTTTGCCTTGTAATTGCTTAAAAACTTACCTTTGAAACTTCCTTTCTTAATCTTATTCTCGTCGACACGTGGAATTGTATACTTATGCTTATGACTTGAATCCTTAGACTTATGTCTAATCCATGTAAAATCTCATCAAGGTTTTGATTTCATGAACCTAAGATATTTGTGTGACACATAGACACCTGTATTCTGGATTTCCTGGCAAAAGGCCCTCGGGCTAAGGCAAGCATATCGCATAAATCCTACGGGACTAGTTATGCTTACCTGGGGATTTCTGGGATGAGTGATAAACTATGGTCAACATACACAAATTTCTAAGGCAAGTGGGTCAACTTACCTTGACGTGTCAACGTTTCCAAATGGTAATGCGTTACCAAATGGAACCATTCCATGTGCCTTACAACTTTAGCCTTATCCTTGTTGAACTATGACCCTTGTTATTCCAATTCTCGTATCTAACTCATTTTGTATATTCCAGCATGTCTCGTCATCATGGAAAGCGTGGAAGTTCCGATCGTAAACTAGCCGCCATGATTGCTCGTCAAATGGCTGCTGTCATCCCGACCATGGTTGCTGAACTTAATAGCACCTTACTGACCAATGGTAGCAACAATGGTAATGGTCATGGAGAGAACAGCAACAACCAAAATGGGAACAACCAAAACGGGAACAATCGAACTTGCACCTTCAAACACTTTAGTTCTTGCAAGCCCACTAGTTTTAGTGGCAAGGAAGGAGCCACTGGTCTTCTTGAGTGGTTCGAAAGCATGGAGAATACCTTTATCAATTGTGAGTGTCCCGAGGCACTCAAGGTTCGTTATGCTACTAGTGTGCTCCAACAAAGGGCACTTACCTGGTGGAATAGCGAGAAGAGAAACCGTGGACCCGAAGCTGTGCAAGCACTTACCTGGGAGGAGTTCAAGAACATCGATATCGCGAAGTTCTGCCCACGAAGTGAGTTGCAAAAGTTGGAGGAAGAATTCTGGAACTTGAAGCAAAATGATGGTGATCATTTGGCCTACTCAACTAGGCATCATGAGTTGAGTTTATTGCTGCCTCACATGGTCGACACTGTCCCCCGCAACATCGAGAAGTTCATTAAGGGTGTACCACCCCAAATTCAAGATGCTGTGGTGGGTAGCCGACCCACAACTTTGGAAGAAGCCATTACTATCACCGCTCAACTCACCGAGAATCATATACGAGCGGGCACCATGTCTGTAAGGGTGCAAAGAAGGTAGAGAAGACGGCTACTGAGGCTGTTAAGGAGACCAAAGCTGAACCGTCTTACAACAACAACAACAACAACAAGAAGCGCAAGTTCACACCGGCGCGCAACTATGCTGTGGCTGCACCTAAACAACCTCAAAGACAACTTGTACCTGCGGCTGCACCTGTGGCACAAGTGCCTGGGGCTAGGGCTTATGCTGGTCCCCAGCCTATGTGCAACATTTGTAGATACCATCACCCGGGAAATCAACCATGCCGTATTTGTACCTTATGCGGTAAATATGGTCACTTGGTGGCGACTTGTCACCGTGCACCTAACAACAACGCCGCCGTGGTCACAAATCGTGTTTGCTACAATTGTGGGGAACCTGGTCATTTCCGCCCACAATGCCCCGTCTTGTGGGTAATGTTCCACAAGCTCGAGGACGTGCTTTCAACATCAACGCAAATCAAGCACAAGCAAACAACGATGTGGTGAATGGTATGTTCACTTACCTTTAACTTTTGTGACCTAATTCTTTTCGTGTGTTACCTATGTCGTTAAATACCTTTAAAATTGAACAGGTATGTTCCTTATTAATAAAACTTATGCCTATGTCCTATTTGATTCTGGAGCCGATAAGAGTTTTGTTTCGTTAGAGTTTGAACCCATACTTGCTAAGCCACATACGAAACTAGAAAACCTCTTACCGTTGAAGTCGCCGATGGAGAACCGATCACCGTTGACATCGTTATTCGTGATTGCATCTTAAGCCTTGACACGCATGATTTTCTTATCGATCTTATCCCTATGAAACTTGGAAGTTTCGACGTCATCATTGGTATGGATTGGTTAGCCAAACACCATGCCGAGATCATTTGTTTCGAGAAGTGCATTCGTATACCGTTACCCTCTGGAGATACTTTGAAAGTGTTCGGTGAGAAATCTTCCAAAGGGCTTAAACTCATGTCTTGCACTCAAGCTCGAAAGTGCTTAAGCAAGAAGTATATGGCCTTCTTGGCTTACGTGGTCAACACGAAAGTCAAAGGGAAAGAACTTAAGGATGTCCCTATTGTACGAGACTTTCCTGAAGTATTTCCCGATGACTTAGTGGTTTACCTCCCGTGCGTGAAGTCGAGTTTAAAATTGACTTGATACCGGGAGCAAACCCCGTGGCTAAGTCACCATATAGACTTGCACCATCGGAAATGCAAGAACTCTCTAGTCAACTTCAAGAGTTATCCGAGAAAGGCTTCATCCGTCCTAGTTCTTCGCCTTGGGGTGCACCTGTACTATTCGTGAAGAAGAAAGATGGAACGTTTCGTATGTGCATCGATTATCGTGAGCTTAACAAGCTTACCATCAAGAACCGTTATCCTCTTCCTCGTATCGATGATTTGTTTGACCAACTTCAAGGAGCTGCTATCTTCTCGAAGATCGACTTACGTTCTGGTTATCATCAATTGCGAGTCCATGATGATGATATCCCAAAGACCGCGTTCCGTACTCGATATGGGCACTATGAGTTTATGGTGATGCCTTTTGGTTTAACCAATGCTCCTGCTGTCTTCATGGATCTCATGAATCGAGTATGCAAGCCTTATCTAGACAAGTTTGTGATCGTCTTCATTGATGACATACTTATCTATTCAAAGTCCAACACCGATCATGAACTGCATTTGAGATTGGTTCTTGAGTTGTTAAAGAAAGAGCAATTGTACGCGAAGTTCTCGAAGTGTGATTTCTGGCTCGAGGAAGTTCAATTTCTAGGACACGTGGTGAATAGCCAAGGAATTCACGTTGATCCTGCAAAGGTGGAAGCTGTGAAGAATTGGTGTGTTCCTACAACTCCTACTGAAGTTCGTTCTTTTCTTGGTCTTGCTGGTTATTATCGGCGATTCATTGCCAACTTCTCGAGGATCGCGAAACCGCTCACTACTTTGACACAAAAGAATAAACCATTCGAGTGGGGTCCCGAGCAAGAAGAAGCTTTTGAAGCGTTAAAGCACAAGTTGTGCAATGCTCCTATCTTGACCCTACCCGATGGAAACGACGATTTCACCGTGTATTGTGATGCATCTAAACAAGGTCTTGGTTGTGTTCTCATGCAACGAGGGAAGGTTATAGCTTATGCATCGAGACAATTGAAGGTTCACGAGGTGAATTACACAACACACGATCTTGAGCTTGGTGCTGTTGTCTTTGCCTTGAAGATTTGGAGACACTACCTGTATGGTACGCAATGTGTAGTCTACACCGATCACAAAAGCCTTCAACACGTTTTCAATCAAAAGATCTCAATATGAGACAACGTCGTTGGGTGGAGTTGATTAGTGATTACGATTGTGACATTCGTTACCATCCTGGTAAAGCAAACGTTGTAGCCGACGCTCTAAGCCGAAAGATTCACAACAAGATGATCTCATTCCAAGAAATTCGCGATCGACGACAATGGTTTGATACTTTGGGTGAGTTCGATACTGAGATCCGACTTGATGTCAACGAGACCACCGTATTGCTACAAAACCTGAGGATAGATAGTGACATCGAGTCTAGTATCCTGGAGGCTCAACAAATGGTACAACGAGAAGGAAGAATGAAGGATGAATTGGAGCATAATCTTCTAACCCGATTGGAAACGAAACCCAATGGGTTGATGTACTTCGCCAATCGAATTTGGGTTCCAAACCGCGATAACCTCCGTACTTTCATCATGAACGAGGCTCATCAAACTCGTTATTCTATTCATCCTGGCTCCGATAAGATGTATATGGACCTACGTGGTCAATATTGGTGGCCTGGAATGAAGAAAGACATAGCGACTTATGTAGCTAAGTGTCTCACGTGTACGAAGGTTAAAGCCGAACATCAACGTCCAAGTGGATTACTTGAGCAACCCGAGATTCCTATGTGGAAGTGGGAACACATATCCATGGACTTCATAACAAAGCTACCCCGAACCTCCCGAGGACATGATAGCATATGGGTGATTGTTGACCGATTGACTAAGTCGGCACATTTTATACCCATACGTGACACTTACAAGACATCAAAGTTAGCTCGTATTTACATTGATGAGATTGTAAGTCGTCATGGGGTACCTCTGCACATCATATCCGACCGAGATGCTCGCTTCACTTCACATTTTTGGTCGTCTATGCAAGAACTCTTGGGTACACAACTAGATCTAAGCACGGCTTACCATCCTCAAACTGATGGTCAAACCGAGCGAACGATCCAAACCTTGGAGGATTTGCTACGCCTTTGTGTTCTTGACTTTGGTGGCGATTGGGATACGCATCTACCGCTCGCGGAATTTTCGTATAACAATAGTTACCACTCGAGTATCAAGATGGCACCGTTTGAGGCACTTTATGGTCGAAAATGTCGTTCACCGATCTGCTGGACCGACATTGGTGAAAACTTCATCACTGGTCCTGAACTTATACAAGAGACGACCGATAAAGTTTCTATCATTCGCAAGAACCTTGAAGTGACGAGAAGTCGTCAAAAGAGCTATGCTGACAAGCGAAGAAAGCCATTGGAATTCCAAGTTGGGGAGATGGTTCTTCTTAAGGTTTCGCCGTGGAAAGGTGTGGTTCGCTTTGGAAAGAAGGGCAAACTGGCTCCAAGATTTGTAGGGCCTTTCAAAATCCTGAAAAGGATTGGGAAAGTGGCTTATAAACTGGAACTACCTTCCGACCTTAGTGGAGTTCATCCTGTGTTCCACGTCTCAAACTTGAGGAAATGCTTGGCTGACGAAAGTCTGCATGTTCCGTTGGAAGACATCCAGATTGACGAGTCATTGCATTTTGTCGAGAAACCTGTTGAGATCATGGATCGCATAATGAAGAAAACTAGAACCACAACCACCCCGATCGTCAAGGTTCGTTGGGAGAATAAACGTGGCGCCGAATTTACTTGGGAACGTGAGGAGCATATGAAGAAGAAATACCCGTTCTTATTTGTATAGTTTCATTTCTTTTAATTTCGGGACGAAATTCTTTTAAGTTGGGGAGACTGTAACATCTCGAATTTTTGTTAACTAAACGTTAACTTCGTTTAATCTTATAAGGGTCATTATTGGCAATTTTAAAACTCATGTGTTATTTATGCTTTTTCTCTTTGGTTATTAATGTAGGTAAGTTAAAAATAAAATTACCAAATAATATTAATTATGTTAATATTGATAATAGTAATAATGATACAAGTCATAATTATAATAATAACACTAATAATAACAACTATAATAATAATAATAATAACAATAATAATAATCATAATAATAATAATAATAAGTATAATAATAATAATAATAACAATAGCAATAACTATAATAATAATAATAATAGTAATAAGTATGATAAAAATAATAATAATAATGATAAGTCATAAAATATTTATAACTTAAAGATTAAGTCCAGGGGGTTATTTGGTCAACTTGAAAGTTGAAATCTAAATTTAATCATGAAATGTTAGAACTACAAACTAGAAGGACCAGTTATGTAAATTTATAAACCCAACCCCCTTTTCCCCCTTAACGCACGTTTTTCCGGCGGGAGCGCCGGCCAAACTCCGGCCGGGCTCCGGCCACCTCTTAAACGTTAAAAATGATCGTTTTCTTGATTCCGAAACCGTTTCCAACCTTCTAGAACCGAATTCGAACTTGATGAAACCAATTAATTGCCTTTACAAGCCGGTTAAGAACCCCAAACAACCAAGTAACCGATGCTTTAAACTCGATAACCGTTTGGGTATTAACTCGCAATAATAATCAAAATTGATTCAACGTACACAATCATCTATCTGTCCTTAATCGATTACAACTATCAATTTCATCTGAAACACTCAAAATCATCAGAAACAAACATCATCTTCGTCGCGACCTGCAACGAACGTGTTCGTCATCTTCTGAGCTTCAATTGTTGAAATTGGCAAAGGGCTTTGCATCAAGAACCTTATTCGAAGCTTTCCACAAGTTTAATTTGATTTCCATCGTCGTTTGATCATCAAACCAGTCGTAGTATTGTCGCGGTTGTGTTCGAGCGATCCTTTGTCAATCTGAAATTAAACGGGTAAATTTATTACATGTATATGCTCGAAATTTCATGGGGAACAAAAGCCCCATGATTACAAACGTTTACATGATCAAATTGGGGTTCGATTTGGGATTAGATGAATCTAGGGTTCATATGTTGATTTGGGGGAAAAGTTTTAGATTGATATTTAATAAATGGAACCTGAGATTTTGCAGGCACAGGCTACCCAGCCTAATGGTTTCACACTCACATATAAAACTTAAGGTCATGGGTTCGAACCCCATGCCCTGCAGTTTTTTTTAAAAAGGCTTTTTCAGCCTTATTTTAAATGTGAAAAATCTTTAATAAATATAAAATGATTTTTACAAACTTCGGATATTTTTATAATTAGCTAAATTATTTTCTGTAAATTTATTATTATAAATACTCTAACATTTTTCTTTTATATTTTTAAATATTATCAAACATATATTAATACTTAGTGTATTTTTATAAAAAAAATAGATTTTGAATAATAGTTTAAATTACTTACTCATTATTTAGTCACTATATATTTTAAAATGATGGATTAATCATGATAATTATAGGACTAAAAACGTTATATATATTTTGTAATCAAATATCACAAATTATTTATAAAGGATTTAATTCCTTTAAAAATTTTATAAAGAGTGTTTTACTAAAGAATTCACAAATCTTATTTATTTTTAAATCCCCAAATTCTAATACCCTAGTTCACGTTAACTCGTTAATCATATATTAACTTAAATCTTGTAATATTTATATATTTAGGTGCCTTGTGACGTGTTATCTTGGAACGGCTTATATTATTTTTATTGATCCTCATTATATACTTGTTTGACATGTGAGTTTTCCTTGTCCCCTTTTTATAATTTCACACTTATTTGGGGTGAAACATGATGCTTATATTACATACACGTTTAAACATTTGAGACTTGTAATGCACATGCAATTCTACTTATTTTTGGTCATGGTTATTTGTGTTTTGTAAGTGTTTATATGAGATACATAGTTTGTTTACAATCATTAACTATTGCTAGCCTGGCGACGTCTTAGATCTTTGGGCCTGACAAGCCTATTTGGTGCTAAAGTCGAGGTATTGCCGACTCCTAGGGGCCGTACGCTTGTGCACTAGGGAACCAAATACACTTAGCCAATCTTATATACTTGTAATCAAGTCGAGGTTTGGTTGTAACGATATGTGTTCTATAACCTTACTAACTTATAATCCATGACATGAATTGCTACTTGTAATCTTATTATGTATGAAAACTTGGAAACTCACCAACTATTTTTGGTTGACTCTTTATTTTCATCATGTTTCAAGAAATCCCCAAGTTTAAAGTGGACATTTGAAGCTTGCAATAAAACTAGGACTTGGACCTAGTTAATTAAATAAAACATTATGTTATGTTTGTGTTATGTTGAACTTATTTCTTTATGGAGACTTATGGTTGTATTACATTTAAATACTTATGATAATAATATTTGCAATTTAAATATAGCGTTATGTGGCTGTGAACAATCTTAACCCTCACATCTCGACGTTTCCGCCGTCAAGGTTGGGGTGTGACAATATTGTTGTTGCAAGTTTATGTTTGATGCGTGAAATGTGGAGAAAGTTTTCTCCAACATATCTTCCTCGGTTACAGTTTGCCCACAAAATCTGAGGGTCGAGCATATTCTGAACAAAGCAGATGTGTACTCGTTTACTTTTTTAAAATCTTGGAACCTGAGATTGTTGCATTCATCTCTAGCAGTAGGAAGTAAAACTTCCCTTTGATGATCAAATCTGCTTTGTAAGTCTTTCCATAAAACATACGGATCCTCACAATTTGAATATTCAAATTGTAACATTTCATCGATATGTTTATGTAAAAAGACATCGGCTTTCGCCTTGTCTTGCTCCGAACAAAAATTCCCCTCTTGTATTGTTTCTAAGACACCCATTGATTTAAGATGTCTTCTCACATGGGCCGTCCAAGGCATATAGTTTTCTCCATTAATACTAAGAGCCGGGAATTCAATTTTTGCAATATTCAACATTCTGATTTCTAAACAAGAATTAAGCAAATAGTAAGATGATTATTAGAATCCATATATATCAATAAACATTGCGATACAATAAAGTGGTAGAGCTATGAACAAATACAAAAATAAGAAAAGTTTAAATTCTTCGGGTGGTAGTTCAGCAATGGGGATAAGAATTAAAATAAGCATTATGGTTGCCAGTATTAAAACCGGGTGTATCATCTTTGAAAGATTTTCTTGGATAAACTTGAGAGATGATCTGTTTATTGTAAACGAAAATAAATTGATAGTGGTCAATTTATAGTTTAAAATTATAACCGTTTGTAACGGTTATGTGATTGTTTACAACGGCTATATAACCGTTCATAACGGCTATATAATCGTCGTCTATGTATATATCAACAATAATTTTTAAATAAGTATAAGATTATGTTATAAAAATATGAATTTAGTTTATAAAAACAAAATAGAATAAGAACGACAAATTAGGATAAGAATAAGACGTTAGTACGAATAAATGTTAGCAATATAATCAAAATGTTAGTTGACATAAAAGGAAATGTTAGTTGTATAAATAAAGATTAAGTAAAGGTTAGATGCATAAGTAAATGTTAGTTGACATAATATAAAATGTTAGTTGCATAATCAAAAAGTTAGATGCATAAATAAAAGTTAGTTTGTTAGTAGTCCCATGGTTATCAAAATGTCCATAATAAGATCTCCTTTATGCTTATTTTATTTATATTAGTTATCTTCTCAATATAAGATATTATATATTATTACTTAATGAAGGTCTTACCTTGATTAGTAGATGACTTTGTGCTCAATTAGTCTTCTTGATTAGAGTTAAGAGCTCTCGTGCTGATAACGTGTTATAATATCACAATAATTAACACAAGATTAGTGTTATAACCTTAAGAAATTTAAAGAGAATTGCAAGAGCAAGAAGAAGAGAAATGTATAACTTATGAAAGTGTATACAAGAGGTGCATTTTCTTCTCTACATTGAGGTGGTATTTATACTACAAAGATCAATCAACTTGGTAGACAAGGTAAACTATTTTGGTAGATAAGTAGCATAGTAAACTTATCTACAAGTTTGACAAAGAGTTCATCCACTTGCCATGGTAATAATTCATAATAGAAACGTATTTTTTCAATACATATATTTTTGAAACCAAAATGGTGGTTGCAAAGCTAGTTGCAAGTTTAAAATGAAACTTGGTTACCAAATTCGGTCACTGATAGTGTAGTTCCAAAATTGGTTGTAAAAATATTTTTGGTCGCCTGACCCGACGCTAATTTTGTGACAGAAAATTCAGTCCCAAAACTCGTCGCAAGATTAATTCGATCACAAAAAAATAGTTGCAAACGTAATTACTGACCAGACTTTAACCAACCACCGAAATTTATCGCAAAAACGCATTTGCGATCATTTTGCAACATTTTTACGAATACGTTAGTAGCAAAAAATCCAATATTTAGGTAGTGGTAATTTATCTACTCTAATAAAAAGGTATTTTGGGATGACACGTGTCAACACCACAATCATTCTCATCAAAAATTTTCCGCATCTCTTTTCTATTAAATAATTACCTTAATTACTAATAATATTCTTTAACACTTTTTTATATTTAATAAATTAAAAAAGGAATCTATTTGTTAATGTTGTTTCTAAATAAATAATTTTTTTATAAAATAATAAATTTTTGTAAAGCATAAAACTTTTTAAAAAATGTAACACTCGGATATTTTCTTTGAAGCCGACGAAAGAAGAAAAAGAAATAAAGTCCAAAGTCGATGGACCAAACTTGTCAAAACGGGAGAAGGATTGGAAGAGTGGGGATTAAGAGGGGAGGGCAGCCCACACCCTCCCCCACACTCACCATTTTCAGCCATAGAGAGAAGAGATGAAGAAAAGTGGTTTCAAGCTTCGTTTTCGTGGATTCGGGCGTGAAAGTTGAAGTGTAGCGAGTTGGATTGAAGCTCTACTCGACGGGGTTGTTTGTGTGAGTTCTAGGACCCCTCTTTTACACGTTTTTAACTGATTTGGGGCTGGAACACATCTAAAAACCCGTTTTTGAAATGTGTGTGTTGAACCCGTGTGTGTGTGTTTGTGTGTGATTCGAGTGAGGTTTGATTTCGGGCTTGTGTGTGCTTGAATGGTGTTGTGGTATGTGTTTCTAAGGTTTAGGATGGTTGATTTGGGCTTAGAACGAGTTTGGGAAAGCTTGGAGGCCGAAAATGGCAGATTGGGTTCGGGATGAACTGCATTCTGCATCAGCTAGGGCTAGGCGACCGAATGGCATGCGACTGGAGGCCATACGGCCGAAAGGCATGCGACTGAGGTCCATGCGCACGAATGCCATGCGACTGAGGTCCATACGCATGGAAGTCATACGACTGAACTTCATGCGCCTGTAAGGTATGCGATTGAAGGTTATACGACTGAGGTCCATGCGCCTGGAGGCCATGCGACTGAGGTTTATACGCACGAAGGGTATGCGACTGAAGCCCATGCGACTGAAGGCCATACGCATAAAAGCTATGCGACTGAGAGTCCATACACATAGGTGTCCATTCGCCCATAGGTCCATTCGCATAGGTCCATTCGCATAGGGTCCATTCGCCCGATGTCCATTCGCCTAAGTGTTCAGTCGCCTGGGAGGCCGTGCGACTGAAGGGTGTACATACGCCCAAATAGGGTTTATACGTCCGGAAGAACAATGGTTTATTTTCTGACTTTCGGGGGGAAGTGCAGAAGTAGGTTTTGACTTGGGAGTTTCCTGGGGGGCTTATGTAAGTTGGCTTTTGAGGTCATAGATGTTATGATGGGCATGATGATGATGTATGATTGATGCTTATGCATGATGGTATGTGCGGTGTATGTTATGTATGTATGATGATGCCCTGTATGATGATGTTGACTGTGTATGTCGATGTTCCTTGTTACTATGTATGATTATTTTCCCTTGGCTTTACGTGGAATGTTAGTGAATGAAATGAAAGTATTATGTAATGTAAAGTGGAAGATAATGAAAGAGGAACATGATGAATAAATGCATGCATTAATGAACGATGGAAAGTAACAAAAGTCTTGCAAGCCTTGTATGTCAGGACACGCCCCAATGTAGGGTGTTAGCCCAACGGTGTGCGGGTTAGCTACCCCAGAAGGATGCACATCGGGGTCCTTCTTTGTGATTGACCATTTGTATAGAACCATTGTTGCTTACCTTCGGTACTGTGGCCAGGGTACTGTGAACCATGATGGAAGGTCTATGATAGGCTTCGGCCCAGTACCAGCTTTATGCATGACGGAAGGGTATAGCACATGACAATGGTACACCTGAATTTTACCTTCGGTACTGCGGCAAGGGTGTTGTGCACCATGATGGAAGGTCTATGATAGGCTTCGGCCCAGTACCAGCTTTATACATGACGGAAGGGTAAAGTTCATTGTTTTGACGGAAAGAAAAGTTGTAATGATGAACGAACGAATGAAAGTAAAAAAGTATGAATGAATGGAAGTTAATGGATGAATGATGAATATAAATGATATTATCTATGTGTACGTATGATGTATGATCACATACAAAAGTAAAGAACGGTTTTAATGAAAGAAAAGTATGTTTTATTATAAAACTAGAACTCACTCAGCAACGCTGACTTTTATGTGTTTCCAGTTGGCAGGTAATGATTGCTGAGGATGGCACGGGGCGGCTACTCAGCTTATTTTGAATGGCATCCATTTTTATAATGCTTTTGTGATGTAATGCAATAAGTATTTTGTAATGTGGTAACGATGTATTATTTTGCAAATGTTTTTATGATGAAATGGAATGTCGTTTTAATGTTTTCCGCTGCGATGTTTCTTTATGATTAAATGTAAATATATGTTTTATGTGCGATGAGGATCCAACTGTATGCGTCCCGGGAACGGGGCCTTACAAGTTGGTGTTAAGACCCGATTCGGGCGAATGTGGATTCCTCGTTTTGGGGATCTACGGGTGAAGATCATGGATGAAGCTCACAAGACTCGGTACTCTCTTCACCCTGGTGCTACAAAGATGTATGAAGACATGAAGAAGGATTATTGGTGGCCGGGTATGAAGCGTGATGTGGTGGAGTATGTGAGTAAATGCCTTACTTGCTTACAAGTGAAGGCCGAGCACCAAAAGCCGTACGGGAAGATCCAACCTTTGGATATACCGGAATGGAAGTGGGAGCACATCACCATGGATTTCATCATGAAGCTACCACGTACTCCGAAGGGGTATGATGCCATATGGGTGATAGTTGACCGTTTGACGAAGAGTGCTCACTCCCTGCCGATCCGCGAGACATATTCATCTGAGAGGTTGGCCGATCTATTCATCAAGGAAATTGTAACTCGTCATGGTGTGCCGGTGTCTATTGTGTCTGATCGTGACACCCGGTTTACATCTAAATTTTAGAAGAAATTCCACGACGCGATGGGGCGAGATTACATATTAGCACGGCTTATCATCCCCCAGATGGTCAGTCCGAAAGGGCCATTCAGACGTTGGAGGATATGCTTCGTGCTTGTGTTATCGATTTTGGAGGAAGTTGGGATGACCACTTACCGTTAGCTGAGTTCTCATATAACAACAATTATCATGCCAGCATTGGTATGCCACCTTATGAGATGCTATATGGTAGGAGATGCAGGACACCCGTCTGTTGGGCTGACATTGGTCAGAAGGAGTTAGGAAGCGTCGAGGTAATCGATGCTATGACTGAGAAGCTTGAAAGGATCAAGGCCTTCATGAAGCAGCCAAAGATAGACAAAAGTCGTATGCTAATAAACGACGCAGACCGATTGAGTTCCAGGTGGGTGACCGGGTTATGTTGAAGGTCTCACCTTGGAAGGGTATCATCCGATTCAGAAAGCGGGGCAAGTTGAGCCCGAGATACATAGGGTCTTTCCGAATCATTGCTCGAGTAGGAGAGGTGGCCTATAGATTGGAGTTACCAGATGAGTTAAGTGGAATACACCCGACATTCCACGTATCTCATCTGAGGAAGTGTTTGGCAGACGAGGATATGATTGTTCCACTGGAGGATATCGAGGTAGATGAATGGCTCAATTATGTGGAGCAACCAGTGGCAATCATCGATTGAAAAGAGAAGAGGCTGAGGAATAAAGTGGTTCCTCTTGTGCGTGTACAGTGGAAGCACAGGAAAGGATCCGAGTCAACGTGGGAGACTGAAGAAGAAATGAGGCAGCATTACCCACGTTTGTTCGAGGAATAACAGGTTTCGGGGACGAAACCTAAATAAGGGGGGTGGACTTGTAACACCCGGATATTTTCTTTGAAGCCGACGAAAGAAGAAAAAGAAATAAAGTCCAAAGTCGAGGGACTAAACTTGCCAAAACGGGAGAAGGATTGGAAGAGTGGGGATTAAGATGGGAGGGCAGCCCACACCCTCCCCCACACTCACCATTTTCAGCCATAGAGAGAAGAGAGGAAGAAAAGTGGTTTCAAGCTTCGTTTTCGTGGATCCGGGGGTGAAAGTTGAAGTGTAGCGGGTTGGATTGAAGCTCTACTCGACGGGGTTGTTTGTGTGAGTTCTAGGACCCCTCTTTTACATGTTTTCAACTGATTTGGGGCTGGAACACATCTAAAAACTCGTTTTTGAAATGTGTGTGTTGAACCCGTGTGTATGTGTTTGTGTGTGATTCGAGTGGGGTCTGATTTCGGGCTTGTGTTTGCTTGAATGGTGTTTTGGTATGTGTTTCTAAGGTTTAGGATGGTTGATTTGGCTTAGAACGAGTTTGGGAGAGCTTGGAGGCCGAAAATGGCAGATTGGGTTCGGGATGAACTGCATTCTGCATCAGCTAGGGCTAGGCGACCGAATGGCATGCGACTGGAGGCCATACGGCCGAAAGGCATGCGATTGAGGTCCATGCGCACAAATGCCATGCGATTGAGGTCCATACGCATGGAAGTCATACGACTGAACGTCATGCGCCTGTAAGGTATGCGATTGAAGGTTATACGACTGAGGTCCATGCGCCTGGAGGCCATGCGACTGAGGTTCATACGCACGAAGGGTATGCGACTGAAGCCCATGCGCCTGAAGTCATGCGACTGAAGGCCATACGCATGAAAGCTATGCGACTGAGAGTCCATACACATAGGTGTCCATTCGCCCATAGGTCCATCCGCATAGGTCCATTCGCATAGGGTCCATTCGCCCAATGTCCATTCGCCTAAGTGTTCAGTCGCCTGGGAGGCCGTGCGACTGAAGGGTGTACATACGCCCAAATAGGGTTTATACGTCCGGAAGAACAATGGTTTATTTTCTGACTTTCGGGGGGAAGTGCAGAAGTAGGTTTTGACTTGGGAGTTTCCCGGGGGGCTTATGTAAGTTGGCTTTTGAGGTCATAGATGTTATAATGGGTATGATGATGATGTATGATTGATGCTTATGCATGATGGTATGTGCGGTGTATGTTATGTATGTATGATGATGCCCTGTATGATGATGTTGACTGTGTATGTTGATGTTCCTTGTTACTATGTATGATTATTTTCCCTTGGCTTTACGTGGAATGTTAATGAATGAAATGAAAGTTTTATGTAACGTAAAGTGGAAGATAATGAAAGAGGAACATGATGAATGAATGCATGCATTAATGAACGATGGAAAGTAACAAAAGTCTTGCAAGCCTTGTATGTCGGGACACGCCCCAATGTAGGGTGTTAGCCCAATGGTGTGCGGGTTAGCTACCCCAGAAGGATGCACATCGGGTTCCTCTTTATGATTGACCATTTGTATAGAACCATTGTTGCTTACCTTCGGTACTGTGGCCAGGGTGTTGTGCACCATGATGGAAGGTATATGATAGGCTTCGGTCCAGTACCAGCTTTCTGCATGACGGAAGGGTATAGCACATGACAATGGTACATCTGAATTTTACCTTCGGTACTACGGCCAGGGTGTTGTGCACCATGATGGAAGGTCTATGATAGGCTTCGGCCCAGTACCAGCTTTATGCATGACGGAAGGGTAAAGTTCATGGTTTTGACGGAAAGAAAAGATGTAATTATGAACGAACGAATGAAAGTAAGAAAGTATGAATGAATGGAAGTTAATGGATGAATGATGAAGATAATAATGATATTATCTATGTGTACGTATGATGTATGATCTCATGCAAAAGTAAAGAACGGTTTTAATGAAAGAAAAGTATGTTTTATTATAAAAACTAGAACTCACTCAGCAACGCTGACTTTTATTTATTTCCAGTTGGCAGGTAATGATTGCTGAGGATGGCACGGGGCGGCTACTCAGCTTATTTTGAATGGCATCCATTTTTATAATGTTTTTGTGATGTAATGCAACAAGTATTTTTTAATGTGGTAACGATGTATTATTTTGCAAAAGTTTTTATGATGAAATGGAATGTCGTTTTAATGTTTTCCGCTGCGATGTTTCTTTATGATTAAATGTAAATATATGTTTTATGTCCGATGAGGATACAACTTTATGCGTCCTGGGAACGTGGCCTTACAAAAAATACGAAATATTTTATAACTGGTATTTTTAAAATATCATTTTTTTAAAAATAAAAAATAATCAAATTTGAGAGTTATAATAGAAAAAATTTTAAAAATGACATTAATTTTATACAGTTTGTTTTAGAACAAAATGTTTATTTTTTTGAAAAAAGGTTTAAAAACAAAATTTTAAAAAGTTAATATTACTGTTTTGTTATATATTAGAATATAATTTTATAATAATTAAATATCATTATATTAATATTTTATTTATTCAACTGTGTAATACATAGTTTCACTAAAGCTAGTTATACATAGACTACTATTTACTATGATTTTAAATTGGTAATAATCATTTTATATGCACATCCAAACACCGTCTTATAACAAAATAATTATAAAATAATCAATTTGGAAATATTTCTCGAGTTCTATTATTATATCCTACTGTCGAAATCAAATTAAGGTTAGATGAATTATACACTTTTTGAATAGTTCATTTACCCACTAAACTTTGAGCTATAAGTTATAGGAAACGTTTGATTTGATGCAATTCTCTAGTCCATCATTATCAATGAGAGTATGATGTATAACAAATTTCATCAGTTTGAAACAAAGTACAATCATATCATGAGATGGAAAGTCGGTTTGATAACGGCATAGTAAACCTTAGCAATCAATTTACTTCACATGTGATATGCCGCAAAAGGGATTGTGTGCTAACTTTTGTTTGGTTGAAAACACCAATGCAAAAACAGCCTTCATGATTCTAGGGTTGTACAACAAAGATAAGTTAAATAGTTGTAGATTTTTATATAGTTCGGCCCCCCTCTTTTTTTGGTCGATAGTATTAAATTTTAGTTCGTTAGTGTAAATTTTTGGTCCGGTAGTGTAAATTTTTATATAAATATCGAGTTCGCCCCCCCTAAAAAAATTAAATTCACCCCCGCCCCACCTACGGGGATGTTCAAGCTCCGCCACTACTTTCGGTAAATAAATGGACGGGCCGAGCTAAAGAGAACCAATCCAGAACTTGAGCCTAAATTCAGGGTGGTGGGAGTGTTCATGTCACACCCATCACACTACACCACACACCCACCAATCAAAACATGACACATCACACCACATCACACCAATTTAGAAGGGCACTCACACCACATCACACCAATTTAGAGGGGCACTCACACCACATTACACCACACTATTTTACTTTATTTTTTAAAAAGTTTTATTAAAATTAAAAATTACATTAAAATAAAAAACTAGTTTAAAATTAAAAAATACAAGAAAATAATAACAATAGTAAAACAAATTATTCTTCGACATCCGAAACCGTGATATCCACATTATCCGCAACGTGTTCCATGAGATAGAATCTAAGTCTAAAATGTGTGCTTTAATCACGCAACTCCAAAATTGTATTTTCGCTATCACCTGGATTCGTCGGTGGATCTCGAATATGCACGGGAGAGCAGTCATTCTTTATAATCATATATATTGTGAAGTATACAGCACGCGTACATTTGACTTCTCATCCTCTCGACCTTCATCGCTCTAGCCGGTCGAGCAATTATTTACCATCATGTTCTAACCCAAGCTTTATAACCCTAGGCTAACATTTTATATGTATAAATAAAATATATAAATAATAATACTATATTATATATATATATATATATATATATATATATATATATATATATATGATGAAAAAAAGAAATGATATATTATTAGGGTAGAGTTATAAAGGGGATTAAATAAAACGTCTAAGAATGATTAACAAGTATCCTTCAATTGTTCGAAAGAGGATGACATTTTGGTCATCGTGTCAAATACATCAGCTCATTATGTATTACACGTTCATTATGTCAAATATCAGTTCATTGTGTCATATATTTTACATCCTTTGTTATATGTATTCATCATTGTGTTTTACATATTAGATCATTTTGTGTTATTTTTTTCATTGTTTTTATATATTATATAAACTTGTAATCTATCATTGTGTTTACAATTAAAAGTACATAGTGATATACTGTCACTAACATATTTTTCAAAACTTATAATGTTAAAGATAACACAATATGTTATTTTTGTCATTGTTTTTATATAAAATATATAAAATTATTGGTATCTATCATTGTGTTTTATGGTTAGACGTACACAATGATTTTATTTCACCAATATATTTTTAAAACTCATAGTATTCAAGATACCACAATGGCGATCAAAAAACACAATGAGACATTGTGTAATTTTGTCATTTTTAATGTATTAAATTAATCAATTGTTAATTTATTATTGTCTTTTACATATTAGAGATACAAAACTATGTTATTCCACCATTATACTTTTTTTAAAATTCATCATTTATAAAAACACAATAGTATTTAGTTAAACACAATAACTAACAAAAAACACAATAAACTACATTAATGACACAATGACATGATATAAGCTTAAAACGAATATATAACAATACTATACTTGTTTTAAAAATAAAAAACACTTGTTTTTATGGTATAATTTTTATAAAAAAATAATGTCGAACATAAAAGTTATGAAAGTTTAAAAAATGGGGACACTTGCAAAAAAAAGTCAACAAAAGTAATTATTATTAAAATACTTCTCTAACAAATTTTTTCCTATAATATGATCTCAACCATTGAGTAAATTAATAGTTAAGATTACTTATTACACTTTTTAGTTTAGGAGCCTTTTTATTTGAACCGTATTATATATATATATATATATATATATATATATATATATATATATATATATATATATATATATATATATATATATATATATATATATATATATATATATATATATGTATATATATATATATATATATATATATATATGTATATATATATATATATATCTATAGATATTAATAAAAGAAGATTTTTTGCCACATGTCATATTTTTAAACCACCTTTTTGACACTTGTCATTTTCTTAAACATTCTCACTTTATTTTCCCTCCAAAAGGGTATTAAAGTAATTTAAATACTCAAACAATTTCTCTCTCTTCATAAAAATTAATTTGGTCAATTAATATATTTTTCTCTCTCATCTATATTTTTTTAAAATCAAACTATGTTTTTAAAGTTAATTTTTATTAAGAAAATTAAAATTCATATATTTTCTAAAACATTGAATAAGTCCTTTTATAAAGTAATTATAAAAAATATGGATTTTTCTAAAAGTAGTTTTATTAAAACAACAAGAATAATTAGAAACTTGAGTTTTTAATAAACAAGATTTTTATAAACAATAAATTTGTATAATAAAATCTTAAAATAAATATTTAAAAATGAAACTATTTAGATAACTGATTTATAAATAGTATAATTGTTTTATCTCTTGAACAAGTACGTATATATAATTTTACATATCTTATATTAAAATATCGTACTGTAACTTTTCGTTTTTATTATTAACTATAATCCGTTTAACTAGACTATCTATTTATCTATATATCTATCTGTCTGTAATCTATATACTATTTATTTACTTGAAATAGCTATTCATATGCAATTAAAATCATATTTTATCTTCAAACATGGTTTTATAATTCATAAATTTTTATTACTAATTATTTATTATTTTATTTATTCAACCTGTGTAATACACGGGATACTAACCTAGTATATATATATGGGAACGATCAAATGAAAACCATACCCATAGGAGAAAACCAAGAAAACTAATTTTAGCCAATCACATAAATTATACTATATTTGTATTTAATTTATTGTAAAGGGTATTTTGGTAAATAGTTTCTAAACTAATTTTAGAATTTGTTATGTTTTATTAGATATATCTTTCATATCCATAAATAATGAATTTTAAATTTTGAATTAGAACATCACGTACAGAATATATTTTAGAACAAACTTACAAATTTTATGGATATATTATCTAAAATTGTTTACAATCTTCACCACATTCATCATCCTTTACAATTTCAAAAATCTCAAAAAAATGTACAGATTATCAACAAAGGTTTATTCCAAGAACATTCGTAGATGTCACCCATTGAACCGTATCGTCGCCGCCTACCACCATCGACTTCATCGGCTCCGGCTAACATCGGCTACACCACGTCTTTTCTGCTTTTTTTTCTTTGAAGTATTGACCGCCGTCACCATCGTCATCACTCCTCCTTTGGTTAATCACATGTCAAGAACAACAACAAAACCACATAAATCTTGCACAATCGATGTAATTAAACATTTAAGGTACGTAAATCTATTCGATAAAGGAGAAAATCTTCTCATAATCTCAAGATGAGATGATAAAAATAATCTTAGTTACATATATATTTACAAGATGAAAGTAGCGATGAATTGTATGGAAAGGAGAATTTGGTTAATAAGAAGATGAATTGAAGAAGACAATGGTTGATTCAAAGCATGCGAGATACGTGTATGTAAGCATGACGAGCAAAACGAACACCTAAACCCAATGAAAAAGACAAACATGAAGAACTTTTTGATTTTTATTTTTACCATAACCACACATATGAAACATTGTTGTTACATATACGTAACTCTATTGTTACATATATGTACCTCTTTGTTCTAATGTTTATATATCTTTACCATATGCATGTGTAAGTTTGTTGTTTACATATATGTACTCTAGAAATTGTTTTTAGCATTGAGAACAATTTTGGTTTAAAATATATATATATATATATATATATATATATATATATATATATATATATATATATATATGTGACATCTCTAAATTTTGTTAATTTAAAGTTAGTCTTGTTAAATTCTTTTAAGGGCCATGTTTGCCTAATATGAAACTTGAGAATTATTTATGCTTGATTCTTTGATTTCGTTAAGTATTTCTTTTATTTAAAAGTTAATAATAAATCTATTGAATTGAATATTATAATATTACTAGTAGAGTAATAATAATAATAATAATAATAATAATAATAATAATAATAATAATAATAATAATAATAATAATAATAATAATAATAATAATAATAATAATAATAATAATAATAATATTAACAATAATAGCAATAATAATAATAATGATAATAACAATAATAATAATAATAATAGTAATATTTATAAATTATAAGAATTATTAAAATTTAATATGTATAAAACCTTAATTTAAGGGGTTATAAGGTCAATTTATAAACTTTAAAAGAAAGCTTAAAACATAAAATGTTAATTGTTTAAACCACAGGGACCAAATGTGTAAATCGTGAAACCCAAACCCCCATTCTTTTCCCTTTCCCGTAAATCCGGCACCGGGAGCGGCCACTCTCCGGCCAAGCTCCGGTGGCCGCGATACACCCCCAAAAATTAGTCATCTCCTGCGTCCGAGGGTCTTAGTCGATTCGGGAGGTCCTCTCGGACTCGAACCCATGATTAATTGAACATTAAAGCTCGAAATAGGGGGTCTCGAACCAAAACGCACCTCTCGATCGGTTTATAACCGTTCAACGTACAAAGACTGATTATTAATCAAATTAAACGTACAGAAACGTTCGGATAATCATTTCCAAGCTTAATGCATAGTTTAATTCGAGTTAAATCATCAATTTAACACCTAATCATAACCGAAACGTTCGAATCGAAATCAAAACCCAACCGGCACCTTAACATTCAAATTGGGACTATTTAACAGAGGGGAAAACTTCCATATGGTCCCTTTAAACTCTCTGAACCTTCAATTGCTCGAATAATTCACACGATCGTCGATTCCAAGCTGCTTCTTTCTCGCGAGCAAGTCGAGGCGAACCCGAAGCTTAATCGGTCGTAATCAAGTGAGTTTAATATACCATTTTACACGAAATTACATAGGGATGAAAAGCCCTATGATTAATCTGGGTATCAACATCGAATTGAAGTTCAATTTGGGTTAATCCGATTCTAGGGTTCTTGTTATTTGGGGGGGGATTCTGTTTGTTCTACTTTATAAAATATAGAAATGGGATTCAATCAGGCATAGGCGCCCAGCCTAATTGGTAAACTCACACACTTACTACCTTGAGGTCCCGGGTTCGAACCCGGGCACCTCCAATTGTTTTGTTTTATTTTTTTAAGCCTTTTTAATTATAAATAAATTTATAAAAAATTTATAATTAATATAAAAATCATTTTTAATAATTAATAAAATGATTTTAGACACTTAAATATATTCTGAAATTTTTTTATTTAAATATATTCATTATATATAAATATATATATATATTTTTAGTTATTCCTTATAAAATAGATTTAAAATGATGGTTTAAATTAATAAATTATTAATAATCCAAGCGTTACCTTTAAAAACATAATCATCTTTATTGTTTATCTAACTTTTATATTTAAATTGTCTCCTTTTAAAATAATTAAGTAATTATTAGACTTGAACAATAACTTTTTATAATATTAAAAGGCATTATATTAATTAAAGTTTTATCATGATAATTGTAGAAATTATATATCTTATAAATTCACAAATTAGTTACAAACATTATTTTCTTATAAAAGGTTTAGATTAATAATATGTTATTAATCAAAATGCTATTCCAACTAATTTTTAAAGCTTTATTTATATCGAACCTTATCAATACTTATACTTAAATTCATTTCTAGAATATTTAAACATACATATATAATTCTTTTAATGGAATCAAACATAAATAATTACTTTATAAACTTATACTTAATTAAACCCCCAAAAATTCCAATTGAAACCCTAGTTCATGTTTTATTGTTAATCTTATTACCAAACCTAATCTTGGAATCTATACGTTTAAACAACTTGTAAAAGAAATCAGTTGGAACCTCGTTTAAATTATTATCATCATCATTATAAACATAATTACTCATCAAAACCCTAAAACTATTGAAACCTTAATTCTCATTTAAACATTAATCAATATAATAACCTTAATCTTCATCTTGTAAATTATATATTTAGGTGCTTGTAATGGACACTTGGGATTTATCTTGTGATCTTTTATATCATCTTGAAATGCTTAATTCCATGTGAGTTTTCCTTGTCCCCTTTTTACTTTATTTCACACTATTTTGGGGTGAAACATGATAGCTTATACATGATACACTTATACACGTTTGAGACTTGTAAATCACATGCAATTCAACTTATTATTTTGTCATGGTTATTTGTGTATTGTAAGTGTTTATATGAGATACATAGTTTGTTTACAATCATTAACTATTGCTAGCCTGGCGACGTCTTAGATCTTTGGGCCTGACAAGCCTATTTGGTGCTAAAGTCGAGGTATTGCCGACTCCTAGGGGCCGTACGCTTGTGCACTAGGGAACCAAATACACTTAGCCAATCTTTTATACTTGCAATCAAGTCGAGGTTTGGTTGTATCGATATGTGTTCTATAACCTTACTAGCTTATAACCTATGACATGAATTGCTACTTGTAACCTTTTTCATATTATGTATGAAAACCTTGGAAACTCACCAACTATTTATAGTTGACCTTTTATTTTTATCATGTTTCAGGAAAACCCCTAAGTTTTGAAGTGAACTTATGTTGCTGGCATATTCTAGGACTTGGACCTAGTTAATAAACAAAATGATTTTTGTTAATTCATGTTGAAATTTATTTCATTATTGAGACTTATGCTTGTAATGTAATTTTAAAACTTATGTATAATATATTTGGATTTAATAATAGCGTTATGTGGCTGTGAACAATCTTAACCCTCACATCTCGACGTTTCCGCCGTCAAGGTTGGGGTGTGACAGATTGGTATCAGAGCCCATAACTATAGGGATTTAGGTTATTAGAAATGGTGACCTAGACTATAGTTGCATGAACCTCATAGAAAGATTCTTATACCTTTGTGCTTATATGTTGTTTGCATGCCCATAATGCTATGCCTTTTGTGCAACTTGATGCCTTAGCATAGGATTGCCTTATGTATGCTTAAACTTAGTTACTTGTCTCCCTAAACTTAACTTTGACTCTTTGACCCTCCCCGACAAATGAACTTCCTAAACTTATTCTCAACGACATGTGGAATCTACACTTATCGTCGTGGGTTCAATTCCTTAGACTCTAAGTCTAATCTATGAAAATCTCATCAAGGTTTTGATTTTATAAACCAAAGAAATTTGTGAGACACATAGACACCTGTATTCCGGATTTCCTGGCAAAAGGCCTTCGGGCTAAGGCAAGCATATCCTATAAATCTCATTGTGAGACCAGTTATGCTTACCTGGGGATTTCTAGGATGAGTGATAAACTATGGTCAACATACACAAGTCTCTATGGCAAATGGGTCAATTTACCTTGACGTGTCAACGATTCCAAATGGTAATGCGTTACCAAATGGAACCATCCTCTTCGTGTCTTAAAAATCCTTGATTCCTTGAACTGGTATCTCTTCATTCTTATCATACATAATGTTCCTGTTAATATTGAACCTAACCTATATTACAACTCTTACGTTTAAACACCGTTACACGTTGAGCGTTTCGTGTAACTATTTTTATATCTTGACCAATGTGAACATGGATCTTAATATACCCAAAGATATTGGGGATCTAAACCGAATGGTCATCAAAAACTTTAAACCGTTACTTATGATTCTCAAGTCTTCTTAAGGATGTGTCCCATAACTAAGAACATGCAATGCTATAGGTGGAATTCTTACATCTCGGGATACTTTGTCTAGGCAAAGTGTAAATGGAGATTGACTCGATTATTGAATCCATTTACATGACTCGAAACCCTTGAGATGAATGATCATTTATAAGTACGTGTGTCTTCAATAAGATTATGGTTGACCTCCTATCTTGAGAAGTCCGTGTATTCTTTTCGATTTTGAATCGAATGTTCACATCTCATTGTGGTGTTGAATAATTTCCTGCCCTTGATTTCGTCTTCCCGATTGAAACCATCCAAGATTTGAACACAACAACAACATCTGTTATCTCGAACTTTGATCTTAAGCTTGTAAGCATGATTTTACCTTTTTGTTACATCGATGTAACTTGAAACTTTCCGAATTTCTAATTGATATTATTTTCCTTTCGTCGTTAAGTCAAACTCCGTACCGTCTGCATCGTGAGAGATGCAAGTGTTTGAAAGTCAACCTATGACTAAGAACGCCCGTATCTCCTAAATGATTTTAACTCATCAAAACAGGGGTGATTCCCTTACTTTGATGATTCTCTATTCGTTTCGATAAATGGTTTCCAATTGTGATTTATAAAGTTTCACCCTCTGGATCGGGGCGATTTCCTTATCCCGAGGATTGACTTCAATTATTTTCTTTGGAATGGCATTTCACAAATGACATGATCTCACCAAAATAGGATTGAAACCCGTACTTTGGTGACAAATGTCAATCTTCGATTGTTTTCTTGCTATGATGAAATTCAATCATCAAGATAGGCGTGAATTCCAAACCTTGATGATAATATCATCTTTATGAATTGTATTTGTACAAATGAGACAACTTCATCAAAGTAGGGGTGAATTCTGGATTTTGGTGAAGAAGTTCATCTTGTTATATTTTGTGTCTTTGTAAAACTTCACCGCTAAGATAGGAGTGATTTTCCTTACCTTAATGGTGAGTTACCTCATCTCATTTCTATAGATCCTTAACAACGAGTTAGGATCGAACTTTTTGATTGGTAAGTTAGTGGTCATACCTTGGGAATACACCATCAAGTTAGGAGTGAAAACCGCACCTTGATGACTATTCTCATTTCTTGATCTCCAATTTACCAAGGTATTAATCAAGTGACAAGAAACATGTAGTAACTTGAAGGGTGAAGGAATGTTAGTGTTTCGACCCATCAAGCCAAAGCATGATCTCTGAACTTGAAAGGAGACCCGATCGCTCTAGGTTGATTTTGATTCCGAGCTTGGAGCATTTGAATTTTTTAATTGATTTCTTTCCCTTTATCCTTATGTTTTGATTTGATCTAGCTACATCGAACCATTTATTCCCTATTTATCAACTTTCATTTTGAGATATCATCAACACATGATTGTGTGATGGTAGTCTTCTTAAACAATCTTTCTACTAAATCAAGACATTGTCAACTCGTGGTTATGTCTTTCTAGTCATACGAATATTCTCGACTGTACTTATGGGTTTGATGAACTGTGTATGCAAACTATACTTGGAAATTTGCTACTTTGCAAAATATAAGTACATATCCTATTGTTCACGTCATTTCTTAAATCGTCTTTAATCCTTAACCATTGAAAATCATTAACACACTATCTTGATTTCGATCAACGAGACTCGTTGTTACTTACATTGTGACGCGGATATAAAGGTTCATAAACCTTCGTAACTTGTAGTCATGGGTTTGGCATGAAAGAAAAGACATAACTTGGTATATGTCCAAGTGTCTCACATTCATATAGGACAACACCTAACCTTCGTGTTCCTGTGAATCTTCTGTTTTATTTCTCATCACCGAATGTCTCTTATTTTGGATGTCATACTGAAAATTGGTGCATTATAGACCAATTGACTAATCCCATATTGACTCATGTGAGATAATGAGTCAATAAATTGACTTGTATCTAACTCAAGAATTCGTATACTGTGGTATGGCGTTAAAACATGATCGTTATTTTGGATGACCGGTTCCTTTTCTGCTTTTAATAATGTTCCCAACCATCGTCGTGAACTTGTTTCAAAATCTTCGCATACCGTATAATTCTTAGACCAATGATTGGTCAAAAGAGAGATACATATTCATAAGATATGCGTTAAGACCATTTCATATAGGGACGTTTGGGATTCTTAAATCCTGACGGTTAATCTTTCTTATCATTGTTGGTCCTTTATTGATTTCTAGATATCAATTTACTACGAAATTACATTCTAGAAGTTGTGACTTCTGAATCTAAGGTACCACGATAGCTCGTTATCGTTTTCAACGCTTTATCTCAAAACGTCTCGCGTTTATTATGCTGAGAATTTTGTAAGATTCCATAAGGTGAAGCGTTCCACCTGTGATCAAACGTCAAACACTGCTCGTTGAACACTCACTTTTCATTTCAATTACTTTGATTCATCTAAGTTCATTTTTTAATTTCGGGACGAAATTCTTTTAAGTTGGGGAGACTGTGACATCTCTAAATTTTGTTAATTTAAAGTTAGTCTTGTTAAATTCTTTTAAGGGCCATGTTTGCCTAATATGAAACTTGAGAATTATTTATGCTTGATTCTTTGATTTCGTTAAGTATTTCTTTTATTTAAAAGTTAATAATAAATCTATTGAATTGAATATTATAATATTACTAGTAGAGTAATAATAATAATAATAATAATAATAATAATAATAATAATAATAATAATAATAATAATAATAATAATAATAATAATAATAATAATAATAATAATAATAATATTAACAATAATAGCAATAATAATAATAATGATAATAACAATAATAATAATAATAATAGTAATATTTATAAATTATAAGAATTATTAAAATTTAATATGTATAAAACCTTAATTTAAGGGGTTATAAGGTCAATTTATAAACTTTAAAAGAAAGCTTAAAACATAAAATGTTAATTGTTTAAACCACAGGGACCAAATGTGTAAATCGTGAAACCCAAACCCCCATTCTTTTCCCTTTCCCGTAAATCCGGCACCGGGAGCGGCCACTCTCCGGCCAAGCTCCGGTGGCCGCGATACACCCCCAAAAATTAGTCATCTCCTGCGTCCGAGGGTCTTAGTCGATTCGGGAGGTCCTCTCGGACTCGAACCCATGATTAATTGAACATTAAAGCTCGAAATAGGGGGTCTCGAACCAAAACGCACCTCTCGATCGGTTTATAACCGTTCAACGTACAAAGACTGATTATTAATCAAATTAAACGTACAGAAACGTTCGGATAATCATTTCCAAGCTTAATGCATAGTTTAATTCGAGTTAAATCATCAATTTAACACCTAATCATAACCGAAACGTTCGAATCGAAATCAAAACCCAACCGGCACCTTAACATTCAAATTGGGACTATTTAACAGAGGGGAAAACTTCCATATGGTCCCTTTAAACTCTCTGAACCTTCAATTGCTCGAATAATTCACACGATCGTCGATTCCAAGCTGCTTCTTTCTCGCGAGCAAGTCGAGGCGAACCCGAAGCTTAATCGGTCGTAATCAAGTGAGTTTAATATACCATTTTACACGAAATTACATAGGGATGAAAAGCCCTATGATTAATCTGGGTATCAACATCGAATTGAAGTTCAATTTGGGTTAATCCGATTCTAGGGTTCTTGTTATTTGGGGGGGGATTCTGTTTGTTCTACTTTATAAAATATAGAAATGGGATTCAATCAGGCATAGGCGCCCAGCCTAATTGGTAAACTCACACACTTACTACCTTGAGGTCCCGGGTTCGAACCCGGGCACCTCCAATTGTTTTGTTTTATTTTTTTAAGCCTTTTTAATTATAAATAAATTTATAAAAAATTTATAATTAATATAAAAATCATTTTTAATAATTAATAAAATGATTTTAGACACTTAAATATATTCTGAAATTTTTTTATTTAAATATATTCATTATATATAAATATATATATATATTTTTAGTTATTCCTTATAAAATAGATTTAAAATGATGGTTTAAATTAATAAATTATTAATAATCCAAGCGTTACCTTTAAAAACATAATCATCTTTATTGTTTATCTAACTTTTATATTTAAATTGTCTCCTTTTAAAATAATTAAGTAATTATTAGACTTGAACAATAACTTTTTATAATATTAAAAGGCATTATATTAATTAAAGTTTTATCATGATAATTGTAGAAATTATATATCTTATAAATTCACAAATTAGTTACAAACATTATTTTCTTATAAAAGGTTTAGATTAATAATATGTTATTAATCAAAATGCTATTCCAACTAATTTTTAAAGCTTTATTTATATCGAACCTTATCAATACTTATACTTAAATTCATTTCTAGAATATTTAAACATACATATATAATTCTTTTAATGGAATCAAACATAAATAATTACTTTATAAACTTATACTTAATTAAACCCCCAAAAATTCCAATTGAAACCCTAGTTCATGTTTTATTGTTAATCTTATTACCAAACCTAATCTTGGAATCTATACGTTTAAACAACTTGTAAAAGAAATCAGTTGGAACCTCGTTTAAATTATTATCATCATCATTATAAACATAATTA
Organism: Flaveria ramosissima; assembly: GCA_025215565.1. Lineage (NCBI taxonomy): Eukaryota > Viridiplantae > Streptophyta > Magnoliopsida > Asterales > Asteraceae > Flaveria > Flaveria ramosissima. The sequence goes on from CM046035.1 coordinate 73,787,683, forward strand.
CTCATCAAAACCCTAAAACTATTGAAACCTTAATTCTCATTTAAACATTAATCAATATAATAACCTTAATCTTCATCTTGTAAATTATATATTTAGGTGCTTGTAATGGACACTTGGGATTTATCTTGTGATCTTTTATATCATCTTGAAATGCTTAATTCCATGTGAGTTTTCCTTGTCCCCTTTTTACTTTATTTCACACTATTTTGGGGTGAAACATGATAGCTTATACATGATACACTTATACACGTTTGAGACTTGTAAATCACATGCAATTCAACTTATTATTTTGTCATGGTTATTTGTGTATTGTAAGTGTTTATATGAGATACATAGTTTGTTTACAATCATTAACTATTGCTAGCCTGGCGACGTCTTAGATCTTTGGGCCTGACAAGCCTATTTGGTGCTAAAGTCGAGGTATTGCCGACTCCTAGGGGCCGTACGCTTGTGCACTAGGGAACCAAATACACTTAGCCAATCTTTTATACTTGCAATCAAGTCGAGGTTTGGTTGTATCGATATGTGTTCTATAACCTTACTAGCTTATAACCTATGACATGAATTGCTACTTGTAACCTTTTTCATATTATGTATGAAAACCTTGGAAACTCACCAACTATTTATAGTTGACCTTTTATTTTTATCATGTTTCAGGAAAACCCCTAAGTTTTGAAGTGAACTTATGTTGCTGGCATATTCTAGGACTTGGACCTAGTTAATAAACAAAATGATTTTTGTTAATTCATGTTGAAATTTATTTCATTATTGAGACTTATGCTTGTAATGTAATTTTAAAACTTATGTATAATATATTTGGATTTAATAATAGCGTTATGTGGCTGTGAACAATCTTAACCCTCACATCTCGACGTTTCCGCCGTCAAGGTTGGGGTGTGACAGATTGGTATCAGAGCCCATAACTATAGGGATTTAGGTTATTAGAAATGGTGACCTAGACTATAGTTGCATGAACCTCATAGAAAGATTCTTATACCTTTGTGCTTATATGTTGTTTGCATGCCCATAATGCTATGCCTTTTGTGCAACTTGATGCCTTAGCATAGGATTGCCTTATGTATGCTTAAACTTAGTTACTTGTCTCCCTAAACTTAACTTTGACTCTTTGACCCTCCCCGACAAATGAACTTCCTAAACTTATTCTCAACGACATGTGGAATCTACACTTATCGTCGTGGGTTCAATTCCTTAGACTCTAAGTCTAATCTATGAAAATCTCATCAAGGTTTTGATTTTATAAACCAAAGAAATTTGTGAGACACATAGACACCTGTATTCCGGATTTCCTGGCAAAAGGCCTTCGGGCTAAGGCAAGCATATCCTATAAATCTCATTGTGAGACCAGTTATGCTTACCTGGGGATTTCTAGGATGAGTGATAAACTATGGTCAACATACACAAGTCTCTATGGCAAATGGGTCAATTTACCTTGACGTGTCAACGATTCCAAATGGTAATGCGTTACCAAATGGAACCATCCTCTTCGTGTCTTAAAAATCCTTGATTCCTTGAACTGGTATCTCTTCATTCTTATCATACATAATGTTCCTGTTAATATTGAACCTAACCTATATTACAACTCTTACGTTTAAACACCGTTACACGTTGAGCGTTTCGTGTAACTATTTTTATATCTTGACCAATGTGAACATGGATCTTAATATACCCAAAGATATTGGGGATCTAAACCGAATGGTCATCAAAAACTTTAAACCGTTACTTATGATTCTCAAGTCTTCTTAAGGATGTGTCCCATAACTAAGAACATGCAATGCTATAGGTGGAATTCTTACATCTCGGGATACTTTGTCTAGGCAAAGTGTAAATGGAGATTGACTCGATTATTGAATCCATTTACATGACTCGAAACCCTTGAGATGAATGATCATTTATAAGTACGTGTGTCTTCAATAAGATTATGGTTGACCTCCTATCTTGAGAAGTCCGTGTATTCTTTTCGATTTTGAATCGAATGTTCACATCTCATTGTGGTGTTGAATAATTTCCTGCCCTTGATTTCGTCTTCCCGATTGAAACCATCCAAGATTTGAACACAACAACAACATCTGTTATCTCGAACTTTGATCTTAAGCTTGTAAGCATGATTTTACCTTTTTGTTACATCGATGTAACTTGAAACTTTCCGAATTTCTAATTGATATTATTTTCCTTTCGTCGTTAAGTCAAACTCCGTACCGTCTGCATCGTGAGAGATGCAAGTGTTTGAAAGTCAACCTATGACTAAGAACGCCCGTATCTCCTAAATGATTTTAACTCATCAAAACAGGGGTGATTCCCTTACTTTGATGATTCTCTATTCGTTTCGATAAATGGTTTCCAATTGTGATTTATAAAGTTTCACCCTCTGGATCGGGGCGATTTCCTTATCCCGAGGATTGACTTCAATTATTTTCTTTGGAATGGCATTTCACAAATGACATGATCTCACCAAAATAGGATTGAAACCCGTACTTTGGTGACAAATGTCAATCTTCGATTGTTTTCTTGCTATGATGAAATTCAATCATCAAGATAGGCGTGAATTCCAAACCTTGATGATAATATCATCTTTATGAATTGTATTTGTACAAATGAGACAACTTCATCAAAGTAGGGGTGAATTCTGGATTTTGGTGAAGAAGTTCATCTTGTTATATTTTGTGTCTTTGTAAAACTTCACCGCTAAGATAGGAGTGATTTTCCTTACCTTAATGGTGAGTTACCTCATCTCATTTCTATAGATCCTTAACAACGAGTTAGGATCGAACTTTTTGATTGGTAAGTTAGTGGTCATACCTTGGGAATACACCATCAAGTTAGGAGTGAAAACCGCACCTTGATGACTATTCTCATTTCTTGATCTCCAATTTACCAAGGTATTAATCAAGTGACAAGAAACATGTAGTAACTTGAAGGGTGAAGGAATGTTAGTGTTTCGACCCATCAAGCCAAAGCATGATCTCTGAACTTGAAAGGAGACCCGATCGCTCTAGGTTGATTTTGATTCCGAGCTTGGAGCATTTGAATTTTTTAATTGATTTCTTTCCCTTTATCCTTATGTTTTGATTTGATCTAGCTACATCGAACCATTTATTCCCTATTTATCAACTTTCATTTTGAGATATCATCAACACATGATTGTGTGATGGTAGTCTTCTTAAACAATCTTTCTACTAAATCAAGACATTGTCAACTCGTGGTTATGTCTTTCTAGTCATACGAATATTCTCGACTGTACTTATGGGTTTGATGAACTGTGTATGCAAACTATACTTGGAAATTTGCTACTTTGCAAAATATAAGTACATATCCTATTGTTCACGTCATTTCTTAAATCGTCTTTAATCCTTAACCATTGAAAATCATTAACACACTATCTTGATTTCGATCAACGAGACTCGTTGTTACTTACATTGTGACGCGGATATAAAGGTTCATAAACCTTCGTAACTTGTAGTCATGGGTTTGGCATGAAAGAAAAGACATAACTTGGTATATGTCCAAGTGTCTCACATTCATATAGGACAACACCTAACCTTCGTGTTCCTGTGAATCTTCTGTTTTATTTCTCATCACCGAATGTCTCTTATTTTGGATGTCATACTGAAAATTGGTGCATTATAGACCAATTGACTAATCCCATATTGACTCATGTGAGATAATGAGTCAATAAATTGACTTGTATCTAACTCAAGAATTCGTATACTGTGGTATGGCGTTAAAACATGATCGTTATTTTGGATGACCGGTTCCTTTTCTGCTTTTAATAATGTTCCCAACCATCGTCGTGAACTTGTTTCAAAATCTTCGCATACCGTATAATTCTTAGACCAATGATTGGTCAAAAGAGAGATACATATTCATAAGATATGCGTTAAGACCATTTCATATAGGGACGTTTGGGATTCTTAAATCCTGACGGTTAATCTTTCTTATCATTGTTGGTCCTTTATTGATTTCTAGATATCAATTTACTACGAAATTACATTCTAGAAGTTGTGACTTCTGAATCTAAGGTACCACGATAGCTCGTTATCGTTTTCAACGCTTTATCTCAAAACGTCTCGCGTTTATTATGCTGAGAATTTTGTAAGATTCCATAAGGTGAAGCGTTCCACCTGTGATCAAACGTCAAACACTGCTCGTTGAACACTCACTTTTCATTTCAATTACTTTGATTCATCTAAGTTCATTTTTTAATTTCGGGACGAAATTCTTTTAAGTTGGGGAGACTGTGACATCTCTAAATTTTGTTAATTTAAAGTTAGTCTTGTTAAATTCTTTTAAGGGCCATGTTTGCCTAATATGAAACTTGAGAATTATTTATGCTTGATTCTTTGATTTCGTTAAGTATTTCTTTTATTTAAAAGTTAATAATAAATCTATTGAATTGAATATTATAATATTACTAGTAGAGTAATAATAATAATAATAATAATAATAATAATAATAATAATAATAATAATAATAATAATAATAATAATAATAATAATAATAATAATAATAATATTAACAATAATAGCAATAATAATAATAATGATAATAACAATAATAATAATAATAATAGTAATATTTATAAATTATAAGAATTATTAAAATTTAATATGTATAAAACCTTAATTTAAGGGGTTATAAGGTCAATTTATAAACTTTAAAAGAAAGCTTAAAACATAAAATGTTAATTGTTTAAACCACAGGGACCAAATGTGTAAATCGTGAAACCCAAACCCCCATTCTTTTCCCTTTCCCGTAAATCCGGCACCGGGAGCGGCCACTCTCCGGCCAAGCTCCGGTGGCCGCGATACACCCCCAAAAATTAGTCATCTCCTGCGTCCGAGGGTCTTAGTCGATTCGGGAGGTCCTCTCGGACTCGAACCCATGATTAATTGAACATTAAAGCTCGAAATAGGGGGTCTCGAACCAAAACGCACCTCTCGATCGGTTTATAACCGTTCAACGTACAAAGACTGATTATTAATCAAATTAAACGTACAGAAACGTTCGGATAATCATTTCCAAGCTTAATGCATAGTTTAATTCGAGTTAAATCATCAATTTAACACCTAATCATAACCGAAACGTTCGAATCGAAATCAAAACCCAACCGGCACCTTAACATTCAAATTGGGACTATTTAACAGAGGGGAAAACTTCCATATGGTCCCTTTAAACTCTCTGAACCTTCAATTGCTCGAATAATTCACACGATCGTCGATTCCAAGCTGCTTCTTTCTCGCGAGCAAGTCGAGGCGAACCCGAAGCTTAATCGGTCGTAATCAAGTGAGTTTAATATACCATTTTACACGAAATTACATAGGGATGAAAAGCCCTATGATTAATCTGGGTATCAACATCGAATTGAAGTTCAATTTGGGTTAATCCGATTCTAGGGTTCTTGTTATTTGGGGGGGGATTCTGTTTGTTCTACTTTATAAAATATAGAAATGGGATTCAATCAGGCATAGGCGCCCAGCCTAATTGGTAAACTCACACACTTACTACCTTGAGGTCCCGGGTTCGAACCCGGGCACCTCCAATTGTTTTGTTTTATTTTTTTAAGCCTTTTTAATTATAAATAAATTTATAAAAAATTTATAATTAATATAAAAATCATTTTTAATAATTAATAAAATGATTTTAGACACTTAAATATATTCTGAAATTTTTTTATTTAAATATATTCATTATATATAAATATATATATATATTTTTAGTTATTCCTTATAAAATAGATTTAAAATGATGGTTTAAATTAATAAATTATTAATAATCCAAGCGTTACCTTTAAAAACATAATCATCTTTATTGTTTATCTAACTTTTATATTTAAATTGTCTCCTTTTAAAATAATTAAGTAATTATTAGACTTGAACAATAACTTTTTATAATATTAAAAGGCATTATATTAATTAAAGTTTTATCATGATAATTGTAGAAATTATATATCTTATAAATTCACAAATTAGTTACAAACATTATTTTCTTATAAAAGGTTTAGATTAATAATATGTTATTAATCAAAATGCTACACAATGTACACATACATAACATAGTGTTATGAATGCATAACTAGTCGTTTCTTTAGTTTATTTATTTATTTAGCAAAATCATGATTAATTTTCAATCCAAAATTTAAAAATAATACATTTGATTATTTAAATCTCTATTAAATATAAGAGAGAAGTGGGAGGTGAGAGAAAAATAAAAATATAAGTTAATTAAGGAATTTTCTTATTATACTTGGTAGTTACCAAGTTAATTATTTTATGATGTTCCTATTTTACCCTTAATGTCTATTTAAACACTCATCATATTTTATTTAATTACTAAAATGCCATAAGTTAATCTCAACCATAGATCAAAAAGATCAATGGTGAATAAGTGGTTTTTTTGGTTTTTAATTATAATATGGTTTTCATTGGAACCCTCCCCTATATATATATATATATATATATATAGGGGAGTGATCAAATGAAAACCATCTTTATAATTAAAAACCATGAAAACCAAGGGTTACATATGTGTAAGTACGTGTTAGAAAGTGTACAACTAATAGTTACATACATGTGGCTGTGAACAATCTTAACCCTCACATCTCGACGTTTCCGCCGTCAAGGTTGGGGTGTGACAATATATATATATATATATGTAACTCACTCTGGATTTTCATATGGATACGATTACAATGATACACATATGTATGACAGTGTTACATATACGTAACACACAATGTACACATACATAACATAGTGTTATGAATGCATAACTAGTCGTTTCTTTAGTTTATTTATTTATTTAGCAAAATCATGATTAATTTTCAATCCAAAATTTAAAAATAATACATTTGATTATTTAAATCTCTATTAAATATAAGAGAGAAGTGGGAGGTGAGAGAAAAATAAAAATATAAGTTAATTAAGGAATTTTCTTATTATACTTGGTAGTTACCAAGTTAATTATTTTATGATGTTCCTATTTTACCCTTAATGTCTATTTAAACACTCATCATATTTTATTTAATTACTAAAATGCCATAAGTTAATCTCAACCATAGATCAAAAAGATCAATGGTGAATAAGTGGTTTTTTTGGTTTTTAATTATAATATGGTTTTCATTGGAACCCTCCCCTATATATATATATATATATATATAGGGGAGTGATCAAATGAAAACCATCTTTATAATTAAAAACCATGAAAACCAAGGGTTACATATGTGTAAGTACGTGTTAGAAAGTGTACAACTAATAGTTACATACATGTGGCTGTGAACAATCTTAACCCTCACATCTCGACGTTTCCGCCGTCAAGGTTGGGGTGTGACAATATATATATATATATATATGTAACTCACTCTGGATTTTCATATGGATACGATTACAATGATACACATATGTATGACAGTGTTACATATACGTAACACACAATGTACACATACATAACATAGTGTTATGAATGCATAACTAGTCGTTTCTTTAGTTTATTTATTTATTTAGCAAAATCATGATTAATTTTCAATCCAAAATTTAAAAATAATACATTTGATTATTTAAATCTCTATTAAATATAAGAGAGAAGTGGGAGGTGAGAGAAAAATAAAAATATAAGTTAATTAAGGAATTTTCTTATTATACTTGGTAGTTACCAAGTTAATTATTTTATGATGTTCCTATTTTACCCTTAATGTCTATTTAAACACTCATCATATTTTATTTAATTACTAAAATGCCATAAGTTAATCTCAACCATAGATCAAAAAGATCAATGGTGAATAAGTGGTTTTTTTGGTTTTTAATTATAATATGGTTTTCATTGGAACCCTCCCCTATATATATATATATATATATATAGGGGAGGGATCAAATGAAAACCATATTTATAATTAAAAACCATGAAAACCAAGGGTTACATATGTGTAAGTACGTGTTAGAAAGTGTACAACTAATAGTTACATACATGTATGGGTTATGTACATGTAAGTACGTGTTACCAATTGTACAACTAAAAGTTACGTACATATAGCTCATACAAGTTACGTATACGTAAGTCGTTTGTCATCATCGACGTTACCTGGAGTTTATATGAAAAATATATAATGAACTTGAAAAATATGGTTGAATTTTACTTAAATATACTTTAAACAATTAGAAAGTTAAATCATCTATAAGTTATGTGATTGGGTAGTGGTGGTTTTTACGGTTTTTAATTATAAACATGGTTTTCATTTGATCCCTCCCCTATATATATATATATATATATATATATATATATATATATATATATATATATATATATATATATATATATATATATATATATTGATTTTTCTATGCGAAGTGTACAAAGTAATTACTCAAGAGGAAACATTATTGTAGAACTATAATGCAGGTCTTAAAATTAATCACGTGAATATTGAATTATCATACAAAAATAATTACATATATATACACACACATATACATACATATATATAATCGTCGGGTTCACAAGGCTTTGTCCTTTGGTCCTTCTAACCGGTTTTCTATCTTTGCAACTTGATGCAAAGACAACCTATACACACTAACGGAATCACTAGACATGGTTTTTGTAATAATTAGCAATAGAAAGATATTAACCTGTTTTTTTTTTTTTTTTGTTAAAAGTTGTTTGTGATGCATAGTACCTTTTTATCATGGGCAGTGCAACAGTTTTAATGGCCTCTAACGAACCTTAAAAGTGAGGCCCTTTCATATTTAAAATTTTATGAAATCGTTTATTATTATGAGCTATTTATCAGAAAAATTAGTCTATATTCATAAGAATTCAATATGTTTATGTTTGTATAAAATTTTGAATTTCACTTTGACAAATTCTAAATCAAACAAAATAAATAAATTTGACTTGCAATGCCACACTTAGTTACTTAAACATATTCATAAAAGTTAAACTTGATATAATTTGAAAATACCTAAAGTTCAATGTTCAATGTTATCAAGCAGTGTTTCTAGGTCAATACTTCTATCATCTTCAACTACGTAAAGCAATAAAATCCAAAAATCGACTTGATTAAATTTTATATATTATTGAAATAGCTCTTCATGCAATAATCATTATGTTCTTTTGAGTTTGTAGATTACCGGCCGAGGCCAAAATTAATTAAAATAAATTTTGATATTCATTTTTTATGTGTAAAATAAAAGTTTTGAAAAAATAGGGCCCAATTATTTGAGGACCCAAGCCTATTGCTTTACCCAAGTTTATATTGGGCCGGCCCTGCTTTTTACAATAACTAGAAATCTAACCCCCGCGATACATCACGTCTTCGTTATGCTTGTTGAGTTATTAATTTTAACGTGACTAAATACATACATATATATATATATATATATATATATATATATATATATATATATATATATATATATATATATATATATATATATATATACATATATATACATACATATATATATACATATATGTATACATGTATATATATATACATATATATATATATATATACATATATATATATATATTTATTTATTTATTTTATTTATGTGTGGCAACTCGGTTTTAGAGATCGAAACATAGATAGAATAAGAGTTAATATAACCTACAACAAATAACCTATTTTAAATACAATCTCATTTTTAACAAAATTTATACTGGGACGCCTAGAAAAAACTAACCACGCCCACAAATTATTTATTTTATAAAGAAGTTAACAAACATAATTTATCAAAGAAAAATCAATATAGAATAGGTTCAAAACATATATTATATAGGGTGTGTGAGGTAAAGTTGAAACATTAAAAGGTTACAAGTTTAAGTTGGAAAGTTTACAAAGTTGAGAAGTGAACTTGTGAAGTTTGCAAAGTTAAGAGGCAAAAGGTGGGCTTGCATTTCATGTGGGTTTATTGTGTTAGTGAACTTTATAAAAATATGAAATACAAATTGAAAGTATCAAGGTTTGAACCCTAGTAAGAAGGTTGTGATGTAGATTGTCGTGGTCTATTCAAAAACAAATTAAATTAAGAGTTAGCATACCTATACTAGTACGTGTAAGTAAGGTTATCTCCACAAAAAATATGTGGAAAGTGTAACTCTAGTTCAATGATTTTAAATTTATTAAGAAAACAACTTTGAATTAATAATTGATTTATAAAGCAAAATTGCAAAGTAACAATATTGATTGATTTTAAAAACGATAATAAGAAGAATTATCCACTCTGGGTTTCAGGTTTGTAAAATAAAATTGTAACCTAGTTATCCTTAGCAAACAATCATATAGACATAATTGTATTGGTTTGATTGATTTCAGTGGTAAAGATGAAAAGGGTTGTACACGGACCTACTCACAAACTATCAATTTCAATTCGCTAATCAAAACCTAAGAGTCACAATATTCATGATGTAAATAAACAAAAAACTGATGAGGATTAGATTAAGATTCAAAACAAGTAAAAACCGTTTAAAGTAAACAACCAGTAAATAAAATCATATGACTTAATATATATGTTAATCAAAACTTCAATCCAGTCTAAGAACAATTAATGTTAAACAAGTGTCATAAACACAAACCATATACCCGAAGAAGATCATGGGTGGTTTAACCGCTAATGGTTGTCAAAAAACTGAAATCAGTTATTGTAGGAATCAATTGCATGAAATGATGGATCTGTAGATGTTCTTTGCTCTCAAAATTGCTCATTGAATTACCAAAAACGACTTGGTAGAGAGTAAGTTCACATCCCCCTTTTTAACCTTTAATTAGGTTACAAAACACTAAAAGTTCTTAGTTGTCAGCCCGGGAAAGTAATTTACATCCTTAGGGACGTAATTTACATTCTCAGGACGTAATTTACTAGCCCCCTGGAATCAGCACTTTTTCCTCCTATTTTGCGTCCTAGTTTGCGTGCTTTATTTTGGCTACTCACACATAGGACGTAATTTACGTCATTAGGGACGTAATTTACATTCCCCTTCACTTTTTCTATTTCTTAAGTGTAGCATTCTTCGTGAGCTTCCGTCTTCCATTCTAACTCCCGAAAAACACCCGAATTGTATCCTTTAAGCTCCGCAAACCTGAAATTCAATAAGCTTTCAAAGTAAATGTATTCCACATTAATAAACACATAAAACACAAAATTAAACATGTTAATATAATAAAAAACACCGACACATCAGATGGTCAAAAATCTAAAGTAAGACTATGTTTAATTTCATAAGTCTTATATTTCTTTAAGAAGAAAGTTGATGGCATACACTGTCAACTTTAGTAAATAAGTAGTAGTATAATGTTAAATAAGTTAAAAGTTATAACTATAATGCGAAGTGATTGTAACATCAATTTACGGTAAAAACGTTTAAGATATTAAGTGTAATTTAACTGTTTATTATTTTACATCCCCCTTCGATCCATTTCTTACCCATTTCCCAGCAAACACATGGAAGTATTGGATCTTAATAACAATAATATGTCTTATAAAATACATTTAGAGTTAATTGACATTTTCATTCCTGAGTTAATTGACATTTAAAGTTGTTATTTTTATTCATTTTCTTTAACTTAGTTAATTGTACTTGTTAAGTTAGGGACATTTAAGTCATTATATAAATAATTTAATTTAAGTTTCTTTATATAATGACTTAAATGTTCATAACTTAACAAATATAATAAATCAAGTTAACAAAAGTAGATGAAAATGACAACTTTATAAAAAGCTAGGGACCCAAAATAATATAAAAAACTTTTTTGCATGAAAATAGCAAAACAAACCAAAACTTAAGAATATAAATGACAATTAACTCATATATTTAATATGAAAAACCTTTTGCAATTCCCTTTCTATTATCAGTAAACTTAAAAGTGATTTCGTGAAATATATGTCATAAAATTAAATATTGAAAGTGAAGTTTTGTATTTATTTAACAAAATTAAAATTTAACTACCTTTATATTAATATGCAAATATGTATAACTAAAAATGATATATACATAATACATGATACATATATAGTTCATATTTTAAAAGAGTAGTTCCTAAAATATATTTATTACCCATTTATACTTTTAACTTTCTGGATTTGAAATCTCAACTACTATAATAATAAAAAAGAAAGACGTCTTATTACCGGTATATACCTTGAGGATGATATATGTTACTACAATTTTTGGGTTAGCGAGATTTTATATTTGGACACAAAAACTATCGTATATTGAATACAAACACACGCGGGCGCTCACACACACATATATAAATCAAAATTATATATAAGATATATTGTATAGGATAAGGGAACAAATGTTAGCCCTTTCTTATTGTGTTAACCAAGTTCACAATAATTCACGTCATTGCTATAACTAATGGTCTACAATCAACGTTAAAAATAATTTTAAAAATATATAGAAAGATTATACTTGAATTAAAGATATACAAACGAATTATTCAATGGTGTAATTTGTATAATAAATAACATTACAAAAAAGTTAATAAGGTATTTAAAAAAAAGGTGAAATTTTTTTAAAATGAGAGAAGTATTGAGAAAAGAAGAAAAAAACATCAGTGGGTAGTAAGATATAAGTATTTGTTACACAAGTCATTACAGTATTAAGTACGGTGTAACTATTCTTTTACATTTGACTTCACAAGTTAACGCAATAAAAAAGAAAAGAAAATTACCTATATTGTTTATTGAAATATATTTATTTGTCCTCATGAGGATATCTTAGTGATAAATGTTGTATTCAACTCACCAATGATGAAAGTTCGAATCCTTAGATTGCATGTTTGATGGTGTTAATTAATAGGAGTATACTATGCGATAAAAAAAAGAATTAAACTTTATTATATGAAGTGCATAGAAGAAAACTTAATTGCAGTTTAAGAATATAAGCAACAAGTAGAATCACTAATGATAACTAGCCAAATTGTTAATACGAGGGACTCAAGATTTCATTAAAAAAGACAGATTTTATGTTTAAGTTCCACCTGGGACCAAAAAAAATAGAGGGTTTTAAGTTGGGTGAGAGGATTTTCTCACATAAGGTGAATTTCCTCCTGATGATGATCTGAGGTTCGGGAATGATGGGGAGTGACTGATGTACGAGTTTTCCTCCGGGGACGTGTCAGTCTAGCGCCTCAAGGTTCTACACTCGAATAATAGAGATAATCGGCTTGGCCAGAGTCCGTCAGTGATCCAATTAGCCGTTTTAAAAATAAAAAAATAATAATAAAGCAATAAAAAACAAGAAGTAGAATCACTAGGCACAATCTACAAGTTTTTATGACAAACTCTAAAAACGAAATATTGCGAGAGCGGGGGGACTTCACAATAGTGATGTTACGATAAAGAGAGGAACCGGTTACGTAAATACTTTCTCCTTTTTTTCATGTCTTTTTCCCAATGGTAATCGCCACGTGGATTATTTATAGCCAATATCATTCGTTTTTTGGATTAAGATCTTATATAGTTAAGTTAGCATGAGACGTTATGTTAGCTTCTAAGTTAAAGAATGTCAAAAAGGATATTCAAATCAAATTAAAGTTATTTGCTTTTTAATTATATACTTACATAATTTGTTTCTATTTGTACATACATGCATTTTCTTATGGCATCTTAGTTTACTACTATCTGATGTTTATTCTCATTAAAATAAAACATGTTCAAATCTCATAAATTAAGTACTATTAAGATTTTAGAGTAGATTTTCAAAAAAGGTGTGCATTCTCCATTAAAAGAACATACACGCGGTCAAACACATATAGATATACTTAGTTTATGTACTTACTATTCTTATCAAGATAATATGTATTTATGTATTGATTTATACTAAATAAAACTTATATAATTTATATAAATAATAAGCTCCCTTAGGATTGCAAGCTTAATCAAGCTCAATCTCGAGCTTGTTTATTAAAAGATCTTCTGCTTAGCCTCAAGTCTATTTAAGTTTATTACATCATTCAAACTTTAGCAAGTTCACATCGAATAGCCTATGTCGAAACAAGTTTGGGTTGAAATTGAATAGTTGGACGTTGATTTAATGTCGTTTTGTAAACCCCTCAAGTGAAGCCAATTTGTAATCGCTAAAAATTAAATTTAACCAGATAAAACATGGTTTTAGACTAAATTGGTTTTAAATCAAACCAATTATTCCTCACTTTAGAAACCACTATGAACCTACCAGTTTCGAAAACAGTTTATATGGTTGTTGATTCAAACCGAACAAGGTTAAACCCGAACTAGCTTGGGAAAAAACAAAGATGCGTGCATTTACTTGTCTACACCCATGCTCTCATGTAACACTAGAGGTGCACGTAGAAACTGGGTTCCTAAAACTAAACCTGACTTAGTTCAACACGGTATCCACCCAACCTAGTATCGATTCGTTAGAAACCATTGGTTTGAAACCGGTTTGCACTTTCTCACTTAAACTTGTTTCCAACTCGAGTTCAACTAAACCCCGTTCCCAACCCCAACCCCGACCCGGTCCAACCCGGGTCCGACCCGTTTTAAAAAAATTAACAATAAAAAACGGTCATTTGACCTTTTGAAACCCATTTCTAAACCAAAAGCACACGATAAGAAGTGAAAGGAATATTTTCAGGCATATTCGACGAATACTAGCATTCGATGAAGCGTCTCGTAAAAATTAAACCTATCGGCTTAGACGGCGATAGAAATAAATTTGTATTAGTTTCAAATATCGTATTGTTTTTTATGTAAACTGTTTAAAATAAGTTAATGAGGGATTATATGTTAATTTGATATTGTTATTTTTCTTTGTAAATATTAAACAATTTCTACAATATAAATTAAATTAAATTAAAATTAAACAATTTCAACATTAAATATAATTCAACTTAAAACTAAACAATTTCAACATTAAATATAATTAACTTAAATTTAAACAATTTCAACATTAAATACAAAATTAATCTAAAACTAAACAAATTCTAACTTAATTATAATTAACTTAAAATTAATTCTAACTTAATTGAAATTAACTAAAATTAAACAATTTTCTAACTTAATTAAAATTACAAATCAATTGCTGATTAAGTGCTCCCAAATTGCTTACTTAGCAAACGGTCTCCATGAATTCGTGCGTATTCGACATAAAATTCTTGAACAACAGTTGCATTGTTGTTCGATCTTTCAAAAGATTCATCCGTCATCTATAGATTCTATAATAATTTTCAACAACTGTCTTTATTTTATTCTATAATAATTTTCAACAACTGTCTTTATTTTTCTCCAAATTCTTGTTATTTCATAAAACATACACACCTTGACTGAATAACTTATTTTATTGTCAAATTTATCCTTAGCGTAGTGCCAAAAATCATCAACGGTGGTGGTAGGCTCGGACTCGATTTGAAAATGTATTAAAGAAGGTGCCAATGTGTACTATTCATCGTGGCTCCAAAGCTAAACATTTTTTTAAATATAATGTTTTTTTAAATGTTGGAGAAAGATTGAGATTTTTTTATGTAAGAAATGTTTGATTATATGTAGGCTATGTAACACACTGGCGTCTAGATTCTTCATTCTTGTCTAAAATAATTAAAGTTAAGTGCACAAAAAATATGCAAACATAACCCAAGCCCACAAATATGTAAGCCCATAATAACATGAGAACTTGTTATGTTTCGATTCATGATGATGGTTGCATACTTACATGCATGTTCAATTCATCTATGCAAATGATGACAGCCCACAAGAAAGCCCACAATCCAAAGGAATATTGCTGCTATTAAAGCAATAATAACATATTCACATCTGGGAAAACCGGGTTTCTAAACCCATACCGGTTTAGAAAACCAAACCGGACCTAACACCAAAACCGGTTTAACACGAATGTGTTTGGCTTGAAATCGAACCTCCGTTTTTTATACTGGTTTGGCATATTTTCGCTGGAAACGAGTTTGGAGAAACCGGGTTGGTGAAACCCTTTTGGAACTTGTTCTAACCATTGGCAACTTTTGAACGTTAAAAGCGGTTGTATATTTGTTATATATGTAACCGTTTTTAGTGTTTTTTAGTTTTACCCACACTTGTTAGCATATATGTAGGTGTTGATATATTGGTTGAATCACATCTTCAAAAATACTCTCTAACCTCTTAAAAACAAAAAAACGCTCTCGAATGGTTCATGCAACTTAATCGTTGTTGTGTTGTACCTACGAGGAACCCGGAAATTTGCCAAAATATTTATTTATGCTAAATCTAAGTGGTCCAAACAAAGCTCGATGCAAGAATGTGATGTGTTTTTTAAGTTGGATTAAACATGACTCTAAAAACCACATAAACAAGTATTGTAAAATGGTGAAAACTTGGTGCCAATCAAGGTCAAGCAACAATATTGAATGACGAAAAAACTAGAGTGCCGGCGTAAATGCGGTTCGAGATACAATGACCAAAGTTCGTGATTCAAGAGTTTGTCGTTTGACCATTCCGACAACTCAGGTTTAACAGAGCTTATTTAAGAAAGGCTCCAACCATTTTATACTCACGTAAGTTGCACTACACTTAGATGTGATTCTCTTAGTATCTGGAAAAATTTCAAAACTGAATTGATTCAAGAATTTATAAACTCAATTCCATCCAGACTCTTCACATTGTTCACTGGATTCGTATTGTTGCATTACCACTCACCGGGTAAACCCCACACGTGGAAAATAATGAAGCATATGGCTATGTTTTAATTGTTTAATTGGTATAATCCGCGTACCGGGAAAAATTATTGAAATTTTATATAAAGTATTAACAAGTTATAAATTTACAAGCATAGTTTTTCTCTATATCGTCTTATATGTCACAAACTGCCGTCATGTTTGCACATCTAATTCAAAAATATATAAAACAATTTGCAATGACTTTGTTATATAATCGATGTGTTGCATATATTGTTAACTTCGAGCCATTTTTTAACTCCACCACCGCCCAGCCTCTATTAGGTCCTATTTTCAGTGTCTAGCATCCATCGTCACTTGAAATCTACCTTTAACGAGTCACGTGGTTCAGATCAAGAGGTGTAAATATTAAACAATCTCTAGTTAGTAAGGGATCGTTGTAGGAAAATAAACTTAAAGTTGGGAGTGTCCGTGAACATTTGTTGAGTTGGGATTAATTTCGGCCAATATATAAAAGTTGAGATTATTAAAATCCAATAACCCTTAAATCAGTGAAGAGATACATTGTTGGTACTTTAAAAGAAATAAACTTTATTTATAAAATTTTTATTTTTATAAATAATACTATGCTTTTATAAAACATATTCGATAAATCAACTTCGTCCTCCATGCTTTTTAAAATTTAAATGAGTTCTATAACTTAAAATCGTCTTCATAATTTTGTGATTTCTTAAAGTTGATTTTGGCTTCAAAATGAAATTTTGAAATCGTAAGAATTTTCAATATGAGCTAAAACACGGCATCAATCCTTCTTCACATAAAAAGGATATAGCAAGTTTATATGTAGGAGACATCAAAGTTATCTACCAAAATACAAAATTAAGGACCTTCTAATCCTATGATACTCCTTAAAGATTTGGTACGGTTCATGTGAGACTTTTCTTAGAGCAAAAACTAAATAATTTAATATGAAAAAAAGCTTTGTGTGTTGTATTGGACAATAATAAACAACTATAAACTTTTTTTCTAAAAAGTGCCACTATAGGTCTCACAGTCAATGTCAAGACGACTATGCACCTTTCGTGGGGTACAAACGTGAAATTTTAGGCTTATCTACTTTGTCTTCGAAAACTACACTCCAACCACACATTAAATCAATCTATTGCAACACAAAATCATAGAAACTTGTAAAAATATATATCTAATTCAAAGTAGGTTTCATAGATGGTGTATGTAAAAAACCTAACTGATAATCAAACATTAGCAATCAATGGGACGGATGCAATTTAATTGTGTGATCTTGGATTTTAAATTCTATTTCAGATGAATTATATCAAGGTTAATTTTTTTTTAAAAGGTAAATTGATGTATCTTTAATAATTTAAACTATTACTCATTGGTCAATTATAATTTATACTATTAATTTGATCGGTAACTAGATTTTGTTTACAATAATGATTATAAACATAATGAAAAACACACAAGCTAAATTAAAACTAAAATAAATAAAAATCGAGCGTAAATGTTTGATAACTATGTCATTGGGACTGCTGATGGTAATTAATTAAAGCGAAAGTTTGGAGTGTTACCCGTCAAATTAATACTATGGATTATCACCGGCCAATAATTAATAATTTGGATTATTAAAATTCAACTTACGAATGATGTATGGATAGAGTTAAAAAAACATATAATAAAATTCATGGTTTGGTAATTTTCAATCTTTATCATAAAATTAATAACATGTCTCAAGGTGGTTTGTGTGTCTCTAAGCATTATCATACTTCACTTCATGTGGCATCATTTTTGATGCATTAGTTAGGTTACCTAGATCTTGAGCTGCTTCAAAAGAATTCAAAGGATTTTCTAACCTAATAAAACTAATTCAATGTCTAGATGATAGCTATCAATCAACCAATCTGTTAATAAAATGTCACACCCCGATCGACGGGTGAATCATCGAGGCGGACGAATGTGAAACGATTGTTCATAGCTCATGGAATTAAATAAGTTGAAATAATATTAAATGCCATTTTTCATTGAATAATACTAGACAATTAAATCATTGCATTACAATCAAGATTTCAACAAAAAAAAATCATTAGTTTAACTAGGTCCAGATTAACAACTAAATATGAATTAGGGTTTCAATTGGAATTTGGGGTTTTTAATAATTAAGTTAAATAAAATAATGCAATCGATTATGTTTTGATTCAATAAAGATGAAATAACTCAATTAAATAATTAAGTTTTAAAACGAACATGAATCATTAGTGAAATTGAATAATTAAATTTTACTCAAATCTTTAATTTTTAATAATT
This sequence comes from Flaveria ramosissima, assembly GCA_025215565.1. NCBI lineage: Eukaryota > Viridiplantae > Streptophyta > Magnoliopsida > Asterales > Asteraceae > Flaveria > Flaveria ramosissima. Next base: position 73,806,647 of record CM046035.1, read on the forward strand.
GATGAAGTAAAGATTGAGTAAAGTGTAGTAAGTAAATAATTAATTTAATAATTAATTATTTAAACTCACAGTCAAATAATCAATTATCTAAATAGGTTATTAACTTATTTGATTTAAAGATCATTTTAAAAAAATAACCTTTAAATAACTTATATCATAGTTTTTATAATATTAAACTATTTTATTTTAAATAAAATTAGAATATTATATTGTTTAAAAATTTAAGAAATTAAATTAATAATTTCTGGAATAAATTTAATTAACAAATATAATTTTAACTTTAATTTAATAGAATAATATTAATTTAGGTAAATAAATTTATAAAAGAAAAGGTAAAAAAAACATTTGAGGGTGCCCGGGGTCGAACCCGGGACCTCTTCTGCACAAGCATGTGATATTAACCGGTGGGCTGATACCCAAATCTGGGTTTTAATTCGAAATGAAATTATTTAACCGATTAAAAGAAAAGCCCCAAATTCGCATAAACCCTAGTTTGATATGAACAAAATTTAACATCAAATTGATGTTGTTAATGAAATCAATCATAGGGCTTTGATTGCCCATGTGAAATCGAGTGTTATTGTACGATTAACTTACTTGATTAAGGTCGACTTGATGATCACAGGCGATAGAACAAATCGCGACAGTTATGGGTATGATTCGGAATGTAAACGTTGATGATAGTCGAATTAATTTCGTGTAAAGCTTTTTAGAGTCATTTCGACCGAAAGCCCCTTATCAATTGTGATTTAAGTTGCCAAGAATATGGAGTTCGGCTAAGTTGCAGGTTCGAATGAAGTTGGAGGTCGAGTTCGAGGAGTGTGTGTTCTATAAATGAAATTAGAGGTACAAAAGGTTTGAAGGAATCGTCTAAGATGTGTGCCCTCCATTACATTGGTTTAATTCGATCGGTTTCAAGTTAAATGGTTGTAATACTTTGAATGTGGGTTCGATTACGAGTGCTCAGAAATAACAGCTTACTAGGGTCAATTGAAACGGGTCTTGGGTTTGAAAAACGCATGTGAGAGTTAAGAACCATTAAATCGATTAAATTCGACGTTTTGTAGAAGTTTGGTGGTCGCCATAGGCTGTCGGATGTTTGGCCGGAAACAGGGTCGACGGGGAAGGGGGTTTAGGTGGTTTTAAAACAAAGTTACACTTTTGGTCCCTAATGTTTTGCATAGTTGTTGTTTTATGCTAAAACTTTAAAACCTTTTTGTGATTTAAGTTTTAAAATTTATATTTATGGCCCAAACTTATAAAACCCTAATTTAATAATTTAAATAAATTGTTTACTTTATTATAAAATCTTTATAACCTTTTTAAATTTTATAAGGAATTTACAATTTAATTATTTGTTTTAAATTTTGGAATTAAATCTCATGAGTGATAACTAACTTCATAAATTTATAATTTAATTTATAAATTATAAAATTATTATAAATTTTTAAATGATCTAATAAATGGAAATTGAATAAAACAATTATCAGCATTGGTTAAGTTGTACATTTGATGCATTTGATCCATTAAAATTATTAAAATAATTTAATAATGGAAGTTCAAAATGGGTTCGGGTTTGGGTTTAAACTTTGAAAATGGGCGGATGTTACATAAAAGATTCTTTACCAACAGTAAAAACTATTTTTGCAATAATTTTGCGTGAAGAGTCACATAGAGGAGTTTCATCCTCTAATAAATCGTCCAGTGTTGCATTTAACCTAAAATTTTCCGATAGAAAGATAGTTATGAGAGAACCTTATCCAAACTTGAAATATGCTCACTGTAACATGATTGGATGTATAGTTGTGAGAAGCAACTTGAAAAAACTGTCACATAAAATAATGGTCAAAGTTTTCATAAAAAAAAACAATCTAAATTTAAAGGTCAAACTATGTGTACTATAAGTTTCCATTTACTAATAATCAAATTGCTAAACTGTTATCTTTAGGTGGAGATAAAGCTGTTAAGGAACCAATGCATTCAAAGATGACAATTGTGCTTTAATTTGCATTGGGATCGTGTTCTATTGTGTCTATGTATTGTCGAGGGTTTAAGAGCTAACCAACACATGACCATGACTGATAAAAAAACTTTACTCAAAGTTATAGACGTTTATGATTTCAGTATGCATGTTAAACATCCTAACGGTACCTTTACAAAAGTAACTAAAATCATAGACATTTAACCTAAATGAAGATGTTTTCTTATTTGATGTGCTTGTTATTTCTGGGTATAACGTCAACCTTCTCTTTAGTCATAAGATGCTTAGGGATAGTAAAGTGATTGTCTTATTTGATGAATCCGAATGTTATGTTTGGGATTTGAAGTCAAAGAATGTTCTAATGACTCGTAAAGAAGTTAACAGATTATATTTGGCTTAAGGTGTGCAATAATAGTAAACAATCTAGTGAAAGTCTGTGGAAACTTTGGCATTCTAGACTTGACCATCCATCTCCAGTGTTGTAAAAATCGCTAGGCGCTAGTCGGGCGGTGAGGTGGGGACTAGGGATTAATCGGGATTAATCGGTTTGGAGATTTTATATGTATTTTTTATAAATTATATATATAGTTAGGATTATTATACTTCAAACATAATTAACTAAACATAAAAATAACAATCAAGTGTTTTAAAGTTTAGAGATCAAATATTTCAACACATAAAAATTAAAACATAGTAGTTCTAATACTTCAAAGTTCAAATAGATTAAATTTCACAAATCACAATAATATATCACAAGACACAAATTCACAATATAATGATATCTATAAATCTATAATATATCACAAAATTCACAATATATATATATATATATATATATATATATATATATATATATATATATATATAATTACCGTGTACCAAGATAATGATATCTACTAATATATGATATATCACAATTTACAATTACCGTGTACCAAGAAAGAGTCAAGAGCTCAAGAAGGCAGAAGCCGCTGCTGCTGCTGCCGCACAAATTCACAACCGGAGAAGGGAGAGAGGCCGCGCAAGAAGGGAGAGAAGCCGCTGCTGCTGCTGCTGCGGTCGCCGCTGCTGCTGCTGCGGTTGCCGGAGAAGCGAGCGAGGCCGCGAGGTCGCCGTTCTAACCGAGGGAGGTGATTTAGGTGTGATGCGGGCATGCGGCGGTGGAGGAGGTGAGTTATTTAGGTTAAATGGGTTTTGAATCAGATCTAAATAAGGAAAAAATAGGGTTGACCGACTTTGACCGTAACACCGCCTAGGCCAGACACCGATTACAGCCGATTTTCTCCGACTAGGGCCGCCTGGCTCCGCCTACCGCCTAATAGCACCGACTAGCCATAATCGACAAGGCTAGGGGCCGACTAGCGATTAATCCCCGCCTAGTCGGCCGCCTAGACCGCCTTTTACAACACTGTCCATCTCATTATGGCTTGAATATTTTGAAATCCTCATTAAAGATGTCCAATCCTATTTCTACTTTTGTTTCGTGTGATATCTGTCATAGGTCTAAACAGTCAAAGGAGATAGATGAATTGGTTCACTTGGACCTCATAAAACCTTACAACATGGCAAAAAGAGTAGGATACATATATATTTTAACTATAATGGTTGACTTTTCTAGAGTTGTTTAGTTGTTTATGTTACAGTCTAAAGATAAAGTCTTGTATGAGGTGAAAATTTTCTTTAATATGGTTAAAGAAACTATTTGAGAAAACTATTAAAACTTTTATATGGAACGGAATTTAAAAATAATAGTTATACGACTTTATTTCTATGTAATCTCACTATTGGATTTAAATATCATAAACATAAGTTCTTAAACCAATTAATCAATAACTTCAAGGAAAGGAAATTCACATGTCATATATAACCAGATTCATTACATCAATATCTAAAAGCTTTAACAAAAATTAAAAGCTATGTCAGGATACTAATCTTTAACTTGATGACGCGTAACCTCAGGATCCATACCAAGCTCACATATTTATTCATGAATGCACATATGTCAAGCTAATATGCATACAAAAGTCAGCGTTGTTGAGTGAGTTATAGTTTTTTCATTAGCAAAATATATTTTTCAAAACTTTATTTTTAACTATGACTTTTGCTTTATCTTTGTATCTCTATCTTTATGATACTTACCATGCCTTAGGTTGCACAATTTACATCATACTTTATTAAGTATCTATGCATTTTCTTTTACTTACTCATTTATATGCTTACACATACGTAAGACTCCTTTACTTTATACTTCATTGAGACTTCTTTTAGCCATTGTTTGTGTGATACACAAGAGTTTTACTGTCGCTTGTAATGAATGCAAGACTTCTATCGTTCAACATTACGTAAGACTCCTATATCGATACTTGAAATACTTCAAGTCATCCTTTCTTGCAAGACTCTTTTAGCATACTTTGTCGGTCACGGTTGTGCTTTAACGAGGTAAATATTCTTGAATTATTATTTATCTTCTTTTAACATTTCACATGTGTGATTGTAACTTTAACTTTCTTTATCTGTAATTATTTTTAGCTCTTTTTTGTGCTTTTACTTCCTTAACTGTGATTAACTTTATCTCTGTAACTCCTTTAACTATGATAAACTTTAACTCTTTAACTATACTTTAGCAAAAAGAAATTTCTCAACTTAGACGACAACAATAACAACAACAACAAAGTCAAGAATCCAACGACGACATGCCAAACAAATAGAAGAAACACAAAGAATGCATAAAAAACAAATGAAAATGATGTGTTACTAGCAACAACAGCGACCACCTGATGGTCATTAGCGTTTGTACATTTATTGGATTTTAATCAACTTGAATCTGAACTATTTGTATTGTTTTCCAATGAATTTGCGTACACTATGTGTTTGTTAAACTTGAATTTAATTTTGAAATATAGTTTTAATGTTTGTATTAAAATTTTAGTTTCCTGCAAAAAAAAATAATTATTTGCATATATATATATATATATATATATATATATATATATATATATATATAGCAACCACATGTCATCACTATAGCTCATAAGCAAAATGACATATTGGTCACCGTAGGACAGAAGAAAAACACTGTAGCATACGACTTTGACAACTATAGCGACGAGACATCCCCGCTATAGATTGATTTACAAAAAAGGTCGCTATAGAGTGATTTTCAAGATTATTTTAAATAATAATTTATTGATTATTTTAATTGAAGAAAGTCATATGTCGACACTTGCAGCGACGATTTGTCGTCTCTATAAAGTAATCTGTACCGATAATTGTTATCCCGATGACTTTTTAGAGTTATTATGACGACTTTATGCCCATGACACTGATGGCATGTCGTCTCTATAGGTCAAAAGCACTTATAGTTACCACATGTCGTCACTATTGGGCGACATTTTGTTGTCGTTATAGCTCTTTTCCTTGTAGTCGAACCAAACCTAAAAATCTGATATCATGTTTAGATACCTTCGAGAGCTGGAAAACCAAACCGTAAAAGTTAAAATTCATTGGTTTGCCTGTTAGTGGTGTTGCTGATGATATAAGACATGAAATAGTTTCGCCTAATGAATCCAACTTTTTGAAATTAAGAAATGAAATAGATGAAATTGAACAACAATGAAACGTGTTTGCCGTCGATGCAGCCCCCCACCCTCAAATTGTGTCGTTATCAAACTTATGTCAGCACTGAATCAATTTCTTCATAGACATGTGGAGTACAAAATGTTTCAATCATGTGCAAGTGCTTTTGCAACTTCCTAGCAACAACATAAATATTCGTACAATTGAAAAGTTTAGAGTTGAGCCCTACCATCAAGAGGGGTTCTAGTTTTAAAGATTATCCTATAAAATTTCTAAACGTTGATATTTATATTATACTAATTATCAATCTCTTCTATGTATAATGGTGTTGTACCTTATACATGAGGGAGTTTTCAAAAAAAAAATAATTTTTCATTTTTAACACAAAGTTTTTTGTTTTTTACAATGTAACTTCTCAAATTTGACTTTCTTTATTTTTAACCCAAAACTCTTCATGTTTTGCAATTTAATCTCACAATTTTAATGTTTTCAACTTTGTTCCCCCATACTTTTCATATTTCGCAAATCTTCGTTTTACATTTCGTTCTAAGTTTTGCAAGCTAACACGACACAACATGCATGTGTGATTCAACATTTTTACGTTTCGTTTAAATTTGGTAAGTTACACAACACAATGTGTGTGGGTGGTTAATATTTTTACTTCTATTTTTCCCTTTTGAAAGGTTCGTTACAACGCACGGATCTTAGATCGATTAGTTATATTTTTCTGTGTTTTACGTTTTGGTCTAAGTTCTTCGTATTAACACACCGGCCACCGCAACTTCAGTGTTGGTGGTTGTTAGAGATGGGGTAACATTTCTAAGTTCTTTGTATGAACGCGAGGAGTTTATTTCTAGTTATTTAGTAATTTCTAACAAAAAAGATTGTCAAGAATTTAATAAGAACAGTCTTACTATTAACTTCATAATTTGTGGCTTCATAATTACTTATTAAGTCATAAGCCATAATTCATAAATCCTCTACGATGTTCTATTCAGAATTGAGGTCGTCAAAGAAGTTTTGAGTTCTTTGCTTCCATCGAAACCTAACAACTGACAACTTGATTTGTCTGGCCCAGGCCCTCAACTTGTCTTCTTTTCCTAGTTTTTTTTTTTTTTTTTCTTGAATATTGATATAATATTATCTAATATTAATATATTAATATATGTGGTAGATCACAGAAAATAGATGAAAAACTAAATCACGTGATAGATGAAAAATAAAACATCAGAATGTTACTTATAAGTATAAGAATGTTTTTTTTTTATTTAAACAAGAAGCGTGGAATGATGAGAATTTTATTTGCTAGGTAAATTACTTCTCGTTTAACATCTATTGTAAGTTATATACAAAAATCTGAAGTTTATGAAAAATAAATCTAGTTTTTATCTTGTTATATAATATACAAGTTATCAAAAGTTTCTCAACAATATAGAACATAAAGTCTAAGAATAAGATAACTTGTAGTTTTTATTTAGTTATATAGATTATCAAATTTAATACAATAAAATAACAATTAATTAAAGTTGATTTAAGATATTCGAGTTAAAGAAAATGACAAGGGAAATATCCAGCTTTGCACCTAAGTATTTTTGTCGGTATGCTTGGAAAATATCACAAGTTGAAAAAGTGATGATATTTAGTTTTCTTTTTGCATCAAATGGTGACTAGACCAAAAGGTCTATTTTTTTATATATTTTATAAGGCATCACACGACAGCTGTACATTAAAAGTGCAACTAGATGAATATTTTTCGTTAAATAGCACTAAAAACTTTGAAAATTAGGTATCACTACTGAAAAAAACACTTCAAACTTTTGACAACCAGAAAAATAATATCCAATTCTCTAATCATCCATCTTTGAGTTTCTCCTTCTTGCTCCATAACCATGTCAAAAACACACTCAAATGGTGCCAACGGTGGCGCTTTCGGACACGAGGTTCCCTTCATCAAAACAGAAATACCTGAAAACCGCCGGTTCAAAATGCCTGCAGTATCTAAAGTTTACTACCCTCCTGGTTTTCCCCGAAAGGTAAGGTATCATTTTATTGGTGATACGCGTTTGTTTAATAGTGATTTCAATGATGGATTGATAGTACTTAAGTTCATATTTATTATGTTGATGATTAATTCATGATATTTTGTTAGCAGGTGGTGGCAGAGCTAGTGGCTACATTCTTGATGGTGTTTGTGGCATGTGGGTCAGCTGCACTTACAACAAGTGATGATCGCAAGGTGTCACAGCTTGGAGCTTCGGTCGCCGGTGGGCTCATCGTGACCGTCATGATCTATGCTGTTGGACATATCTCGGGCGCGCACATGAACCCTGCGGTCACGCTAGCGTTCGCAACCGTTGGACATTTTCCTTGGGTTCAGGTACCTAACTAGACCAAAAGTAATTCAACATGTTATGTTGGCCCTAAGCGTGACAAAAGGTACAGGTCAGGTTAGGTAACGGTCAAAACATTAATCCTATTTATAAATATTTAGAGAGAGAAAAATAAGCAAAATGTATATTTAGTCGTTGCAACAAGACACTTACTAGAATAACTGTTTTGACCCGTTACTCAATCCGTTTGACCCGTTTCACGTTTTTGACAATTTGCACGTATGCAGGTTCCTATCTATACCGTAGCGCAGTTCACAGGGTCCATACTGGCTTCATTCGCGCTGCGTATAATGTTAGAACCGATAACAAATTTGGGCACAACGACACCTTCAGGGACGGAATTACAAGCATTGATCATGGAAATCGTTGTAACCTTCGCAATGATGTTTGTCACTTCAGCTGTGGCCACAGATTCGAAAGCCGTAAGAACCCTAAGCCCATTTCACATTTCAAGAACGCGCGACGATAACATAAATATGTTCTTTGAAATAATAATAATAAAACTTCAAAAACATTTGTAGGTAGGGGAGCTAGCAGGTATGGCAGTAGGATCAGCAGTATGCATTACTTCCATCTTAGCAGGGTAAAACTCAACATTCCAACATACTTATAATATAGTTATAATATGTAACCAAAATATTATTTATAACAAACAAGAAAATCAATTTTGCAGACCAGTATCAGGTGGATCAATGAACCCGGCTCGCACCATCGGGCCAGCATTAGCTAGCAACAACTATAAGGGTATTTGGGTGTATATCGTTGGCCCGATAACAGGAACATTATCTGGAGTTATGTGCTACAATTTTATTCGATCGACGAATGAACAAGATCAGGGGATTTCATCATTCAAGTTTCACAGAATGGAGAACAATGATGAACATGTTGCAGTAAAACATCCAACAGATTCTCTAAAATAGTTAATATACTAGAAACTTTCATACAGCTTCACACCATTTTTAATATAGAATCTTAATTAGTTAATTTACATCATGTATACAATATAGTACCTTCAAGATTCTAGATTAAAATTCAAAAAATCAATATAAAACCAGTTGCAGATTTTCAGCCATGTGTGCAAATTAAGAGTCATATTCAGGTCATTTATGGGATGCAGATGTGAGTTCATTTGCATATATGTATAAACGAGTTGTGAATCAAATTCGAATGTATAATCAAGTATAAAGTCTTATGGACATTGAGTTATTTTACATGATAACTTTAGTTAAGAGATTCATGATGGTACAAGTTTCATTTAGAAAATACAAAAGGTGTAAAAAAGAAAGTCTAAAATTTTGCAGTAGTCCTGAACAGTAAGTTAAAACAATGAGAAAAAAAAAACCTTTGTAGCCTAATATTAAAGTTCAAAACTCATGTGGTTATTTTGTAAATAATGAAATAAAGGGTTGAAGAAAATTTTATAGGATAAGAACATTCTAAAATAGGATTTTTTTATTACTTTTCTTTAAGGCTTAGTACTATAAATAAGGGTGGCTCATATAGCACAACCTGCCTCGGAAGTTACTTGTAAGATGTTCTCTAAAGCAATACAAAGCTATTCCTTGATCACATAATCTTTTGTTCCTTTGTAAGTTTATATCGGATAAAGTTAGATTTATAAGAGACTAAAAATGATTGAAAAATATTACTTCATAACAAGATGTATCATAGTACATCGATCCAAGGGATGACGACCGTGCCTAACAATGAGCTAAAAAAGGTTAAGGTAAGTCACGTGACACGGTGGTCAAGTTAGACAAGGGGGGGTTTGTGGGTGTCAAGTCATCTTTGACAGAGTTGATTCCACGAGCTGAAGATATTCAGTATAACATCTTAAAATTTGGTATAATTGTCTTTGTACTGGTTTGGTGCCAAATTTGCAATAACATAAACTTAACTTAAACAAATGGGTAAAAGATGTAAAAAGGGGGAAAAGTGACCGGGAGAAGGGGGGGGAGTTGGGGAGGTTACAGGAAAAAAGAAAACCCTACCCCTCCGCCCTCACCAAAAAAAATTCCTATAATCGGCCGCAAATATCCCCCTCCCTCCCGTTTTGCGATTTCAACCAATAATAAGAGAAAGAATCATCTTTGATTTGTTTTCATCCAATTTAAAGTACAAGTATTGATGTTTATGATCATTTACTACACGTATCCATTCAATATCTAGTTTCCGGCATGAATTGGGTGCAATAGGGTTTTCAAATAGGTAAAAACTAATGTAAGATTGAGATTATTGTAGAGTTATTACAAAAATCAAGTGGCCTCATTTTTCATAGAAACATTGTTTGTATACAAAGGAGAATGTATCAACTACTAAGCATAATGTGAAATCAAATTGAGTATTGAGCCATCATCACATATTGAAATGTTATGATGTCTTACATTGATCTTTCCTGCTCTACAAGTCCTACCCATAGGTAGCCACAATAAAGTCACACATTATCATAGGTAGAAATAAAGTCACGCTTAAGTGTGGGTAGATATAGTGTCTCACTTAATTATGTGTAGTTTGAAATTCTACTTTGTTGTAGACATGATGGTTAGCTCCTGATCATAATTATAACTTTGTGTTCGGTCATCAACCACTACCAACCACCAACACCACCCACCACCTCGACTATCACCACCACCAACACCCATCACCCCTACCACCACCAACGCTGATGTGTTGGTGTTTTTCATTGTATTAACATGTTTAATTATGTGTCTTTACGTGTTTATTAATATAAAACACAATTACTTTGAGAGTTAATGGAATTTCAGGTAGACAAATCTTAATAGCTACAATTCAGGTGTTTTTTGGGAGTTAAAATAGAAGCGGAAGCTCACCAAGGAAGCAAAACGTGAAAATTTGAAGAAATGAAGACAAGGTGAAGGGGACATAAATTACGTCCCTGAGGACGTAAATTACGTCCTATGTGAAATTAGCCAAAATAAAGCACGTAATCTAGGACATAAAATAAGATGGAAATGTGTTGATTCAGGGGGGACGTAAATTACATCCCTGAGGATGAAAGTTACATCCCTGGGCTAAGTGACGTGAATTTTTAGGTTTTTATGACCTAATTATAGGTTATAAAGGGCCCTGTGATTTTCTGCTTCACCAAGTCGTTTTGTGACCGATTTTGATTCCATGACAACCATTAGCAGCTAAACCACCCATGATCTTCTCCAGGTGTAGGTTTTGTGTTTATGACATTTGTTTAACTTTAGTTGTTCTTAATTTGGGTTGAAGTTTTGATTGGCATGTTAAGCCATATGAATTTATATATTGGTTGATTACTTTAAATGGGTTTAATTTGTTTTGAATCTTAATTTAATCCATCAGATTTTGATTTCTTTACATCATGAATATTATGAGTCTTAGGTTTTGATTACAAATTGAAATTGGTAGTTTGAGAATAGGTCCGTTTACAACTCATTCTATCTCTATCACTGAAATCAATCAAATCAATACAATTGTCTATGTGATTGCTTGCTAAGTATAACTAGGTTACAACTGTTTTTACAAACCTAATACTCGGAGTAAATCTTTCTTCATATTATTGTTTTCACAATCAATCAAGTTTATAAATTTGCAATTTTGTTTTCTAAATCAATTATTAATTCAAAGTTATTTTTTATAAAGTTAAAAGCATTGAACTAGAGTTACACTTTCCACATATTACTCCTGGAGACGACATTACTTACCCATGTTAGTATATGTGAGTTAAGTCTTGATTAAATTGTTTTAAAGTAGGCCACGAAAATCTACATCAAACACCACCACCCTTACAGTCGCCACCACCACCACCAACACCACTACCCTTACCACCAACACCCACCACCCTTACCACCAATACCCATCACCCTTACCAACACCACCACCCTTACCGCCATCACCACAACCACTGCACCAACCACAACCACCCTCATAATGGTATCCTATTCATTCATTCTTTTCCTATCTATCAAATAACATAAAATATGATCTTCTCACATGATACAAAACAAGATAATAAAATGATAATGATTAATTTTATTCATTTGTCTATTCAATTCACCTATTCATTATATTGTATCGTTCATTCTATTACCACATACCAAACATACTCTTATTTTTTAAAAACCAAAGGAGCATACTATTACCACCAAACAAGATCAACCCAGTAAGATACAAACAGAAAAACATCACGAACACCAAAAAGAAAACATTACAAACATACAATAAACTATAAAAACTAATATTAAAGCACATCCAAGATTCTTATACTGTGGCGAAATTTCAAACTCTCAGTGTTTATTGAAAAAAGCCCTCTAACTCAATGCATATTTTTTCAACCTATAGAGAAATCTTCAAATAAATTTTTTTTTAGAACTAGAAAGTGTATGAATGATTAAAATTGTTGACAAATGTTCCCCCTTCTCAAGTTTCATCTTTCTTTAAACGTTTGTAATTTTTACATACGATGTTAATTTTTTTGAAAGAATTATATCACAAAACATGCATTTTTAATCTTTAAAACGCGTATAATGTTAATATAAAAACCAAAAAAAATCACGTTCTTTAGCTCATTGTGTAATTTCGGCAGTTCATTGTGTAATCTTTTGAATTGACGAGGATTACATAATTACCAAATGATGATTACACAATGAAGTGTAAACGTAAAAAAATTACATTCAACAGTATGTTATTAAAAATCATCATGCTAGAAAAAACACAATGCATAACATAACATTCAACATTAGACATCATGATTAGCATTAGACACAATAGATAACACAATGACCATCACTAGACTCGACGATCAACACTAGACACAATGAGTTGTTTGACTATGATTACACGATGACCTAATCAATAATACATAATGAACTGGAAAACGTAAAAGAAAATTACATTTTTAGTATTGTGTTATTTAAAAATTGTTATTTTAAACAAACATAATAGTAAATACGGTGATCAGCGTTAGACACAATGATCTGACCAATATGATACAATAACCTGATATTACACAATAATCTTACGAATGTTACACAATGAGCACAAGTAACGAGGGAAAAAATCATTTTTATATATCAAATTATACGTGTTTCAAAGATAAAAACGAACACTTGTTTGTATGGTATAATTTTTTTAAACTAATATTGTATGTAAAAGTTATGAGCCTTTAAAAAAAAGATAGAACTTAAATATATGACTAAGACTAAAATATCAATGGTTTATCATTTAATATTTTAATTATTTGTTATTATACCACTAAATTTTCTTAATCATTAAATTTAAAATATTGATGATTAAATTCTTTCTATATCTTTTCCCACCCATACCATAAAACCATATACACGTCTTTTAGTTAAATATTTTTTAATATTGTGTCCGCACAAAACATGGAAGAAAACTTCACGATCACAATGATGATAAGATAACTTGCAAGTGGTTCCAATGCTGAAAATGATAAAAATAAAATAGTATTAAATCGTAGTAGCTTCCTAGTCATCCAAAAAACAACAATTACTTGATTACTACATTTGATAAAGTAATAATTTATTTTTTGTGAAATAGACGTTGTTTTACACCCTTCCGTGTTTAGCTTTTTATGCTTATAAATAAAATACAAGTTCACCAAAAAATTAACTACTACTCATTAAGTAAGTTCAGTGGGTTCTACCAGCCTTGCCACGTGACGAAATCTGATTGACCAACATTTTGTATTTTTTTTTAATTTTTCCGAAGTGTTTTAACAATAAATCATTATACTCCGACATATAATTTAGCTCTAAGGTTGGTGTTGGTTAAAATCCGTCCTTCTAAGGTGTGACCGGTTGCAGGTCGCTGGTTCAAACCCCGCGATGAATTGGGGTTTTTTTTTTTGCTTTTTGTAAATTTTTACATTATTTTCATTTAAATTACCTTTCATCTTTTACTTTCTAATATTTATTTCATTTAAATTACCTTTATCTTTTACTTTCTAATATTATCTAATTTACATTACCTTTTCTATTGGGTGCACGAGCGTAATGTAGATCACACGCATCGCAACATGTCGTTAAATCGTATACTTCTCTGCAACACATGGGCCTTACATTTAAATTACTTTTTTAAAATCGGACTTTTTATTTTCGGTTCGAGTTAGTTTATATTTCGATATAAATTTTGTTCGAAAACGAGTTGAGTCAAATAAAATAGATATCATTGATGTAATAATTATAAAATGAATTTGGTCGATTGTAATATATACTTTACTACGTTACATACTGCCCCGCCGCAACGCGCGGCGGGTAAAAAAACTAGGTAATACATTATAAATAATTGGTGACGTTTTTTTTTTTTGGGTTTAACATGGAATAATAACTTAAAAGAAAATATTATCAGGTGCTATCATTTCTAAATACGACTATCAAAACAACTTCACTTCCATCTACTTTTTGGATCTGTCAACGTTGTTCATATTTTCAAGCATGTCAAAATCGCAATCAAATGGTGACGAGGTTTTTTTTTTTTTTTTTTTTTTCATAATGAATGCCATAACTATGACTAATTATGCACATCGTTTTGTCGTGCATGAATAATGAAGACTCTTGAGTAATTACATGTGTATATAGTGTCCAATCACACACACATACAAGAGAAAATTTACAATTCATAAGAGTATACTTGCGAAAACCATTTAAGACCAGTTAAATTTTGATTAAATCCCGTATCTACAATTCTACATATACTGAAAGTTATTAGATTATGAATCCTGTATATAAGTTTTGATTAAATCTCAAGTTAGTTTGTGTGAAGGTGTGACCATATTAGAAATGAATCCTGTATATAAGTTTTGATTAAATCTCAAGTTAGTTTGTGTGAAGGTGTTTCGATAGGTTACGAATCTATCAACCACATGCACAAATATATTAAATCTCAAGTTAGTTTGGTTAAAAACCTGGTATTTATCTTTTAACATTAATGTTTGTTTAATAAACTATTTTGTTAGAATATTGAATTTGTTAATATTCATTAAAAGTAAATAATCATAATATTTAATGATTAACGATTAGGCTATCGCTAAAATAGGTGTAATCACCATTAAACACTACCATCTTTTTTCACGATCACACAAGACTAACGTGACTCCCTACGTCGCAACACTTTATCCGTATTACGGTATCTATCATGCTCTCCATTACTTACTACCTAAACAAAGTCAACAAATTTTTATTGTTGAGTTGGATATTAAACTGGGCTTTAATTGGGCCAAATCTTTATTGGGCCAAACTGGGTTGCGTCACTATGATTGTTTATAGATTACCAGCTAATATTAAATCATTTGTGTTATATAAAACTCTGGCAATTTTTAAAATGCAAAGGTTCTAATTAGACCGAATATTGTTACACGACTAAAATTGTAGTTGTATCATTTCGATACTACATATTGTTCAAACAAATTGTAGTTGTCCCAATCCTATTCTTTATTAAACATCTAAGTGTGTCTTGATAATCAATGTTTGATAATCTATGTGATAAAGGATTACAATTACTTTCATATATCTCGGCTGAAATACGACCCATTTTGTGATGCGTTATAACTTGCTTGTTTATAAACCATGTCTTGTGAGCTCATTAGCATTCGCTGATGTTGTTTAAGTATATTTGTGCATGTGGTTGATAGATTCGTAACCTATGAGGATAGTCATTATTGGTAGGCATTTAGAAGCATAAGGACTAGAAATTAGATATTTTGTAAACTCGGTTGTAAACAAATTTTAAATATCAATATATTTGTTAGTTGTTGCTTCCTCTGATTATCAATAGTATATTTCTCCCGGTCCAGTGAGTAGGTTGTTACTCCTCGTATTTTTTTTAATAATCTAATCAAATGTATCATAATTACACCTTGAAAACTAGGATATTTCAAAAAAAATATTGTATTTATAAAGAATTTACAATGTATATATCTACAACATGTAAACCGCTCACGGCTCATGTGTTTTCCCTAATGTTGGTCCATGTTACTCCTCTTGTTTACGCACGTCACTTGAAAGTGTATGCATATCACAAAGTAACTTTCGCTAAGTTATCATATTGTTTGATAATTACCAAATAAACTGAATATCTATAAGGTTAATTATGAGATAATTACATGAGTTTATATTTAGTAATGAAATGAATTAAACCCTAACTTGGGCATTAAGTTTTGGTGTTATAAATGAATATCTATTAATTTTTTTCAAAACATACTATGCAAAAGGATTACGTGTTGTAGATCTAGGGTTATTGGAACACTAGAATGTTGTGTGAAGGACATATGTTTGCTACAGTTGGCTGCTAATGGTTGTTACAATTCATTATTTGCTAAACCCTTAAACTAAAAATGATGATGGCGAGGGATTTTTCTTGATAAGTGTCCCACAATTTTCATACCTTTTTTTTATAATTGATATTAACTAGGTCCTATCATTTTTTGTTTTTGGTTTTTTTAAACATATTAAAATTTAGTTTTGTAACTTTCTATACCAATTAACAGATTTTATGGACATCCATTTGAGGGACTAAGTGTGTTAACCACAAACTATTGGACTATACGTTTAATAAACAAAACATAAGAACCAAAGTTGTAACATAGTCATATCACATGAGTATTAACTATTGATCCAACTAATACCGCAAGTTAAGGAAGCTTTTAAAATAACAAACATATATAGAGAGATGGTAAAATAAGCTGATAGTAAACCTAAAACAAGGCGAATGAATATTGAGGTATAAGACCGAAATGCATTAGTTTAATAAAAATTTCCACCTTCGGTATTAGTCTTGTCCCATTTACCCCGGACATGTTTACTTGCAACAAAACAGAATATGAAAATATATAATATAACTAGGTTAGAAACTCTTTGTATAACACAAGATGCATAAACACAATGTTATATACTTAGGGACTGTTTGGTAGCATCTGAATCAACCTCTTAATGGTTCAGATGTCTGAATGGTTCAGCACTTAATAGTTCAGACTGTTTGTTCGCGAACAAATGTCTAAATGGTTTAGACATTTGCCTCTGAATGGTTAAACATTATACTAATACTGAATGGTTAAGAGGTCTAATGCTGAATGATTAAAACCTTTTATCTGAATTTGTCAGACATTTGCCTTTAAATAGTTAAGCGATATACTAGCTCTTAATGGTTCAGACATCTTAATGATTCAGACTTCTTACTGGTTTAGCACTTAATCATTTAAAAATTACCAAACAGTCACTTAGTAAAAAATACTTACATATAACATATTTATGACATATTACATAATTGTAATATAAAATTAGAATTGTCATATTATTATTTATTATAAAATTTATATAAAAAGAATGAAAAAAATATTCAATTTATAAAAACATTTTATAAACAAACCTAACTTTATTTATTTAGTTTTATAGGAATTGTTATTATTTCTCGACCTTGGAACATGTACAGTATCAACCGACAGTCTAATTTACCCCTAACAAGTTTACCTGAAACAAAACGTAATACGTCAATAAATTATATAATTCTAGAAATTATAATAAACAATACATTGAAGTTGTGAGAAAGTTAAAGTTTCAAAATTATACAACTAATTAAACATCCACTAAATACTTAAAACACAACCTTAACCGAAGAGTACATTACTTAAAATATAAGTACTTCCAATGAAAAAGAAGACACTACCAATAAACAACTTTTGTAGATCCCGCTAAAAATTTGGGCAAATTTGAATTTCTCTTCACATCATCACACGAATCTCTCAGTGGGTAGTGAATCAGTGTCGTCAATCTTCAGAAAACTGTAAAGAAATCTTGTAATCTTGAAGGTAATCGATCGTATTCACAACGGCAAACTGATGGATAACTCCGGCGACTTCATGTCTACCGACCCCCCTTCAACCCCACGTCTTTTCATCAAAGAAATGGTCATGAAGAACTTCAAATCATACGCCGGTGAACAACGCGTTGGCCCATTTCACAAGGTTAGGGTTTCTTCACCAAACCCCCTTTTCTACAATTGGTGTTGAAAATTCAGTAGCTTTTTTTAGGGTTTGTTGATTTCGTTGATGTGATTTGAAACTGTTGAACAGAGCTTTTCCGCTGTAGTTGGGCCGAATGGAAGTGGGAAGAGCAATGTGATTGACGCTATGTTGTTCGTGTTTGGAAAGAGAGCAAAACAGGTAATCAATTGAGTGAATTTTGTTGGTTTTTTTGTGAAATTTGAGGTGAATGTTATGATAAATGGTGCAGATGCGTCTTAACAAAGTGTCGGAGCTTATTCACAATTCGACAAATCACCAGAATCTTCAAAGTGCTCGTGTGTCTGTTCACTTTCAAGAAATTATTGATTTGGTATGTGATAGTTTATGTTACATGCCTTTAGATTTGGTGGGATTTGAGCAATTCTTGAATGTAGGGCTTATTTCATTTGGTTGATTATAGGACGGTGAAACATATGAAGTTGTTCCGGGAAGTGATTTTGTAATAGCGCGTGAAGCTTTTCGAGATAACTCTTCCAAGTACTATATTAATGGACGCGATAGTAAATTTACCGAGGTTACGAACAAGCTAAAAGGGAAAGGAGTTGACTTGGACAATAATCGGTTTTTGATTCTTCAGGTTTGGGAGTTAGTGCAGGAAATTACGCCTTTTTTCATGTGTTTGTTGTAAGTGTTGAATTGATTTTGTGGAATGCTTTTAGGGTGAGGTTGAGCAAATTTCGCTTATGAAGCCTAAAGCTCAAGGTCCCCATGACGAAGGCTTTCTTGAATATCTGGAGGATATCATTGGAACTAACAAATACTTGGAAAAAATTGAGGAATCCCATAAGCAGTAAGTTATGATTCATGAGTTTATTATATTTTTGTAGCTTAAAAGAAAGAGTTGAGGCTGTGCTCAGAGGTTTAGGTGGCATTGTATTACATTGATTTTGAATTATCCTGTAAATGTTGTTTTTGCTTTCCTAATGGGTATGTGTTCTTTTCCTTTTGATGTATTAGGCTTGAAGCTCTGAATGAAAAGAGGTCTGGGGTGGTGCAGATGGTTAAGTTAGCTGATAAAGAAAGAGAAAGCCTAGAGGTTATAACAAGCCTGTTAGAATGTATACTTAATAATTCACTATCGTTATCATACAGTTCATTAACATGATTGATACTGCCAGAGTGTTAAGAATGAAGCAGAAGATTACATGCTTAAGGAATTGTCATTGTTAAAATGGCAAGAAAAAGCTGTAAAATTTGCTTCTGAGGAGAATGCTGTGAAGCTGGAAGAGATTCAAAAGAACTCGTCTGGTCTGGAAGAAAACTTAACATCTGAAAGGTGATTGTTATCTTAACATTGTTAAACAATGGTATTAAGAAGTAAGAACGTTTCAATTTTTTAATACCAAACGTAAAATGCTCCACATTTCTTCGCTCAGGGAAAAGATAAAGGAGAGCAAGAAAGCATTGAAAGAGCTCGAGACATTGCATAACAAGTACATGAAAAGACAAGAGGTTATTATCTGCTCCACATGCACAAGAAACTTCCTCTTACATGAATCCAAACAAAGTTTGCAACGAAGACTTTATAGTTTTTTCTTTTCATCTAACAGTGTTCTGTTAGATAGGAACAAATTTCATAAATAATGCCAATTCTCTGATAGAGTATCAGAATGGAAAGAACCACTAAATATCTTACATGGGTGTTTAGCTGTGTGTTTTCAAAGTGATTATGCTACTTTAAGAATCTAATTTATCTTGAATTAAACCGATGATTGGTTATGGACTTTCATTTCTAGTTTCCACAGGAAGTTTTCTTAGAGACACCCCTTATTTGATTACCCAAATATGGTTATTATGACCCAAGAACACTGAAATCTTAATCAGTTTTTTCTGAGATTCAAAACTGATCATTGCAACCTCGAATCATAAAAATTAGTTTAAACACACATCCAGTTATCTAAACACTCCCTAAACCATCTTTGGGGATTAACCAGTAATCTGAATTTGCTTGCATCTTCGTGGTAGATCCTTGTTTATATAGACATGTGATAGGATTCAATTGGGAGCTACAAAGTTAAAATCCTTAATGATTTTTTACTTTCCACATAATATACTTAATCTTTTATGTTGTTGCATTATTTAAGGAACTGGATACCATACTTAAACGATGCAAGGATGAATTCAAGGAATTTGAACGACAGGATGTCAAACACAGAGAAGATTTGAAACACGTGAAACAAAAGATTAAGAAAATGGATGAGAAAGTTGAAAAGGTAAGATATACTTAGTTACTTATTCTATAATAAGATTAAATATTTTTCCATTAATCTTTTTTTTTCTTTAGGATTCAGCAAAGATTATTGACATCACAAAGCAGTCTGAAGAATCGGCTAACGCAATCCCCAAACTGGAGGAAGATATTCCTAAACTGCAAAAAATATTATTGGATGAGGATAAAATTTTAGAGGAAATTAAAGAGAGCTCCAAAGGTATATTCTTATGCCCACACAAATCTGATACTGAAACACGAGTTGTTTTATTATTAGTAAGCTATGTAAGATTTAGGCACCACCTGAAAATAACTTGGCACTAATTTTTTTATATTTTGAATTTGAATGATTATACATCATTTTTATTATCTTTAACAGTTGAAACTGAGGCATTCCGTACCGAGGTTGCCAAAGTTCGTGCTGAACTCAAACCTTGGGAAGAGCAACTGATTGAACACCAAGGAAAACTTGAAGTTGCATCCACTGAAAAACAACTTCTGTCTGAGAAGGTGAGAAACTTTTTTTAACAATCTGCTTGAAAAGTAACTTAAGCAAAAATTTACTGAATTTCTTTCTGATGTTTGCAAACTCAAACTAACAGATTAAAAACATTATTTTCTTGTGTATCAGTGTGGATGGTTTTTTAGATGACATATTTCTGACTTGTTGCTTTCTTATATTAAAAAAGTCAACATTATTTTGTTTTTTCCTGGTTTCTTCTTCAAGTCTGAATATTATTAATGACTGGCTTCAATTCTTGAGTGTTTCAGCATGAAGCTGGTCGTGCTGCGTATTTAAATGGTCAGAAACAACTGGATGAGATAGAGAAGCGGATTGTAACAAATACTTCAAGAATAGAGGACATGAAAACCAGATTAAAGAAAAACGAGCTTGAATCATCAAAAGCACATAAGATAGAACAAGTATGGGACTTTAGTATCAGCAGCGTCTTTTGTGCTAGTTAGTTGATTAATTTAAAACGTCTCTAATTTGCAGGAATGTTTAAAAGAACAAGAGGCCCTGATTACTCGTGAGCAAGCTGCGAGACAAAAAGTTACAGAGCTAAAATCTGTTATGGAAACCGAAAAGAATCAGGGATCTGTTCTGAAAGCAATATTGCAAGCAAAAGCGTCAAATTCAATTGAAGGGATTTATGGAAGGATGGGTGATTTAGGAGCTATTGATGGTAATTGTTACTCCAACAATGTGATTTTCTTCTTATTTATGTGTTTAAAGTTTTTAAAATCAGTGCAATTTGCTTTCATTGTTGACTTGAGTTCTGTTTTCAGGGAAGTATGATGTGGCTATTTCAACAGCAGTTCCTGGACTTGATTATATTGTTGTGGAAACAAGTGCAGCAGCACAAGCATGCGTGGACATGCTTCGCAAAAACAATCTTGGTGTTGCTACATTCATGATATTGGTAAGATGCTTCCTGCATGGCATTTTAATTTCATTTCATGTTATCTGCAAGCAACCATAGTAATAATTTAAGATTTTTTATTATGTCATACTTTTGTTGTTTGTTTGTAATTTTTGATCCTTATGTCCATGCAGGAAAAACAAACTAATCAAATATCTAGAATGAAGGAAAAAGTAAGCCCTCCAGAAGGTGTTCCACGTCTATTTGATCTAATAAAGGTGCAAGATGAAAGAATGAAACTTGCTTTCTTTGCAGCAATGGGCAACACTGTTGTGGCCAAGGATAAAGATCAGGTATTTTTGCTTGTTAAAACTTAAGGAGAATCAAGAAACAGCACATTATCTAATTTTTTTTTTAAATACTTCTCATTTTTCTATATCTTATCTAGGCAACACGTATCGCTTATGGCCCAGATAAAGAATTTAGGCGTGTTGTTACACTTGATGGTGTTCTTATTGAGAAATCAGGGACTATGAGTGGTGGTGGAAAGCCACGTGGTGGTAAGATGGGGACTTCCATCAGAGCTGACAGTGTCTCTGGTGAAGCCATAGCAGAAGCTGAAAATGAACTCACACATATATCAGAAAAATTGAAAAACGTAAGGCAACAGATTTCTGAAATGGTCAGGCATTACAAAGAGTTGGAAAAAGAAAACACTGATCTTGAACTGGATATAGCCAAAAGCCAACAAGAGGTAAATGTTCATTTGCAAATGTCATGCAAGTTTGACTTCATGACAAATTATAAATCATTTCTTAATGTGACAGATTGAAAGTTTGAACTCACAACAAAAAGATCTTGCAAAGCAACTTGACTCTCTAAAGGCAGCTGCAGAGCCAAGTAAGGCTGAACTTAATCGAATTGAGGAACTTATGAAAATTATATCTAAAGAAGAAAAAGAGATCAAAAGGTTGACAGAGGGTTCAAAGCAGCTTAAAGAGAAGGTTGGTATTGTATCATATATGTGATATAGTTGTGTCATATATATGTTTTAACATTTCATTAACTTAAAGCTAAAATATTGTTTAGGTGTTGGAGCTTCAAAGCAAAATTGAGAATGCAGGTGGTGAAAGGTTGAAAAGCCAGAAAGCAAAGGTTAACAAAATCCAAAATGTAAGTACATTTCTCCAGTTGTCAAAAATTGGGTGGTTAGGCGGGTTGGATAATTGGTCAAGATATTTTTAGAGCGGCTCAAAATGGGTTGGATGAGTTGACCATCCTAGCATGCTTTTTAATATGATTGCAAAAACGATTATTAGAAAAAGTGATTCATTTTTATTTGAGAAAAGAATTGAGGTTGTTATAAACAGCCGAATATTCTGATTTTTGTTGCCTCCATCAGGACATTGATAAAAACAGCACAGAGATCAATCGGCTCAAAGTTCAAATAGAAACAGGTCAGAAGATGTTGAAAAAGCTAACAAACGGGATTGAGGAATCAAAGAAGGAAAAAGATAAACTCATCGGTCAGAAGGAAAATTTGCTTGAAACCTTTAAAGAGATAGAGCAGAAAGCATTTAAGGTTCAGGATGATTATAAGAAGACAGAAGAGGTCGGTACTTACTGCTGTAATTTTTAAAGTTTTTCATTGATTCTAGTTTCTTCTTATATATATTTTTTATTTTCTTTTGTGTAGCTGATCAATCAACACAAGGGTGTTCTTGGAAAAGCAAAATCCGATTATGAAACATTGAAGAAGACTGTGGATGAGTTGCGGGCATCTGAGGTTTTAAACCTTAAATTATTGCTTCTTCTATATTACACAAGTTGGTAAATTGTGCAGACTAGATGGGTTGGGTGATGGCCAAAACTCAGGATTATCATTGAATTAATAACATTTTGTGTAATCTCTGACAAACAAGTACGTGTCAAATATGATTACACAAAATGTTATTAATTCAATGATAATCCAACTTTTTAAGTAAAATAGTTTTGGGGTTATTATGCGTTATATTTTTCACAATGGGACACTTCTGATCTCTTTGTCCCTTTGATAAAACACAACCTGAATCTATCTGCTCATAAAAGTGTCTAGATTGCGACTTCTATATAAGACGTTTAGTCATATCATGCATTGCTACTGGAATAGGTTGATGCTGATTATAAGTTACAAGACATGAAGAAGATGTCAAAAGAGCTTGAAATGAAAGAAAAAGGATACAAGAAAAAGCTTGAGGAATTAAATAACACTCTTTCTAAGCATATGGAACAGTAAGTCTTCTCATATCTACAGCTTCTTGACATATTGAAAATCTAACTTTTATTATAATTTTGTTCTTTTATTCTGGCAGAATTAAGAAAGATTTAGTGGACCCGGAAAAGCTTCAAGCCACACTTGCAGATGAATCTTTTTCTAACAGTTCTGATCTTAAAAGGGCACTAGAAATGGTGGCTCTACTTGAAGCACAGATGAAAGAGATGAACCCTAATCTTGATTCAATCTCTGAGTAAGAAATCATGTTCATAAATTAATTAGTTTGTTGGATACATATTTGTTTTAATTATTCTTTAATTTCTTCTCACAGTTATCGGAAAAAAGTGTGCGTTTACAATGAGCGAGTCGGGGAGCTTAATTCGGTAACCAATGAACGTGATGAGACAAAAAAACAATATGATGAGTGGCGAAAGAGAAGGTAAGTTTTCTGGTGTTTGTATGTGTGTGTTCTGAAACTAATTCTTGTATAGTTATATACCAATTTGATTCCATCTTCCAGGCTAGATGAATTCATGGCAGGGTTTAATACCATATCTCTAAAGTTGAAGGAAATGTACCAGGTTTGTTATATATATATATATATTCACACATATACAACTATATACTCACATCAACAAGTTTTTCTTTATCGTTGTGTTATTTATTTATTATTGTTCTACAGATGATTACCCTTGGAGGTGATGCAGAGCTTGAGTTGGTGGATTCTTTAGATCCTTTCTCTGAAGGTGTTGTATTTAGTGTTAGGCCTCCAAAGAAAAGTTGGAAAAATATTGCAAATTTGTCAGGAGGGGAAAAGGTATACACATTCATAATTTTCTGATTTTATATCATAACTGATGATATCTAATCATTATTTTCATTTTGTGCTACAACGATGTGTTTGTTCCAGACTCTGAGTTCACTCGCGCTTGTTTTTGCACTTCACCATTACAAACCAACCCCACTTTATGTTATGGATGAAATCGATGCTGCTCTAGGTAGGCTCTTCAGATCATGAGTGACTCTATATATTTATTTTACTTTCTAGATCATTATTGTAGTTATTTCCATACAGTGTATCTAACTCACTCCAATTTTGGCTGATAGATTTTAAAAACGTTTCAATCGTGGGGCATTATGTTAAAGATCGTACGAAGGATGCACAGTTCATCATCATCAGGTATTTGCTGCTATTGTGATTTATTTTATCATGTGTCATCTGGTAAATATTATTTAGTTGTTTTAATGGTGACTTATCATATGCAGCCTAAGAAACAACATGTTTGAGCTGGCTGATCGACTTGTCGGGATCTACAAAACTGATAACTGCACCAAGAGCATCACCATCAATCCAGGAAGCTTTGTGGTTTGCGAAAAGGCTGCTTAAACTCACCGTTTGTTTAAACTTTTCAGAGTCTTCAACATCAACTCATGTAATGTTTACGTCTTCTAATTTAATATTCGTTAGCTGGAAATACATCAACTAATGCAATATGCTCGATTGCAGTTCTTTAAAATCACATGATATTTTGCTAGTAATTAACACTCAGATATTTGATTTGATCCTAGTGTATTAATCATTGCACAAAATAAGATCTCAATGTCACCTGTTCGTTTGTTGATTGTGATAATGTTCGTGTTTTGGGGCCAATGAAACACATCCATATACCCTTGTTAACTAATGCTGGAAAGATTTATGTAAAAGAGGGTGCGCACATAAGCCTTTAAAACAACTAGAAATTTGTCTCGCATGTGTGTGTCGCGTCTGCAAACTTTGTTACGTGTGTTGAGGTGGTGATATTAACATGATTAGGTACATATAAAATAAAAATATTATGGCTTGCATGTTGCAACAAAAAAATAAGTTAACAATGAAATGACAAATTCATAATTCTTTAAATATACATAACTTTTGTGTGCTACACTATTTAAAAAAAACACCTTTAAAATATGTGTTTTTCAACTTTAAAATAAGTATAGTATCATTATATATAAACCTAAAAAATTTTTGTGTTCCAACAATTGTTTTTCTAACGTCATTGTGTTTTTAATGCTTGTCATTGTGTTATTTAAAATGACATTATGTTTTTCTAAACAAAAATGTTTTCTAAAAAACTAGTGAAATAACATCGTTTCGTTTTGTGTTTTTAATATGTATAACACAATGATAAAATAACAAATTTATCTAATACATAAAAAATAATAAAATAATACGAAATGATCTAAAATTTAGAATCAATGATGAATACATATAACACAATGATTTAAAAATATTTAACATAATGACCTAGAAAATATTTGACACAACAAACTAATTTTGCTTACCAAATGCCTAATATTTTTGGAAATAATAAAATAGCACATGTTAAGTAGAGGATGATTTTTTTAAACTTTCTCTAAGCTTCAAATCCTTTTTATTTAAGCCTAACTAGAAATTAAACCCGTGTGATGCGTCGCGATTGCAAACTTTGTTACACACACTACCGTTAGATAAAAGAAACATGTTGATTAGTATATAAAAGAAACATATAAAGTTGTGGCAGCTTAATTCTAGAGATCAAAACATAGATAAAAATAATATATAGGTCGCACACAGTGACACAAACAAGAGTTAACGTTAAAAAGACATTCATTAGAAAAGTTTGTTATAATTAAAAAAATTAAGAAACAAACATTAACAAGGAATTTAAAAATATATGTATATAAAAGAAAAATTAAGAAGATAACATGATTTCTCACCCCTAGGATCAAACCTACGTCACTAAGTTAAGCAGAAGCGTAGACTTGCCAACTGATTAATGGCCAAGTTTTGTTTTTAATTTGCAAAAAAATATATTGAAATAAATAAATAAAGAAGGAATGAAGAAAAAATAGCCAAAAAGAATGCAACCCTCTAGATTCGAAATATAGCCTTGAGATCAAAAGACGAAACAACATTTGGACTCAAAAGCAAGTTATGGTATGAAGTTGAAAAGAGTTATTTATAGAAAAAGTTAAGATTGAAGAAAAATAATAAGAAAAAGCTCACCGACCTTTCAAACCGTGATATCCAGGGGCGGCTTAATCTTTTTGGGGGCCTCAAGCGAACCAAAATACGACGGCCCTTTCTAAAGTTCATGTTAACCCTACTTTTATATCCGGCTTACAACCAATAATAATACACTAAAATCATTAAAGTTGACAGAGCTTAATTTTTATAATGAATATATACTTTTTGTGTGTATCAATGTGTTTAGAATCAGGAATTCAATTTGGCTACATTCAGTTCTTTTTAGAATTATATATGTTTTTGTTTGTATGAATAACTTATATTTTTGTGATTATATACTTTTCATGTGTATAATATTTGTGATTCATAAGCATAAAACCTTGTAACTCAATAATAAGGAACACAAACCCCCAATATATTACCCTACAAAATCTTGATTACATTTAATTAGGCCCTAAAAGCTTAAATGAACCGGAGATAAAATTATTGTTACCTCAAGAAAAGTGATTAATGGTCCTTGTTTGCAGGTGAAAACTAACAAAAGCAATCAAGCAAACTAACACAAATTAACAGGGCAGCCTAACAAATGCAAATGAGATTAACAGGACAAACTAATACAAGTTAACAGTTTGCTTTAAATTAATAGAAGTAAATGGATAACAGGAGCTTATCGCACCGGATTGAAAATCGAAAAATCAAAAATAGAAATCGAAATCGAGTTGAGCTTTGAGCAATTGCACGACTGAAGTTGGAGTAGAAAACCTAGACCTCCGCCTCTTCGTTGTCATTGATTGAATCAAGGCTCCGACCTTTTGGTTTTGGACTGCAGTTATCAGTCAGTGAAAGTAGGTAATTGAGAATTTGAGATGACCCATATATAAATTATAAAGAGTTAAAAACAAAGGCCCTAAAACAAAGAAATAAAGGTCCTATTATAATTGGAGGCCCAAAGCCCTAGCTTTTTTAGCTTTAGGTTTGGGTTGTCCCTCGTGATATCTATACTAATAAATCAAAATATCAATAAGGCACATGTCATTTTTCTAGGATGTCAATCTAGGTTCCACCTAGGATTTGGTCATATGTACTCACTACAATAAAAGTTACAAATTAGTATATAAATATAGTTTTCTTAAAAAACTTATTTGATAAATGTCAATTTACTATTATGTTAATTAAAGTAACTATTTTTCTAAACATAAATAAAATGTTTCACTAAAAATATTTTAATTAGAGTTAATCTTGTTAAGTCTGTTTCAATGTATACTACGATTTCATATTCTCAACTGTAAGTATGTTGTACTACCTCACTATCTTCTATTCACAATTTTATATTCTTGAATACGTTGTTTATTTTTTAACCCGTATAACACACGAGCGTCTAATCAAGTAGTAATATATAACCAAAGTGATGTATACCGATAACTGATGAGTCAACCCAGCTCGATATAATCCATGCAAAAACCATCCTTTATCTGCAGCTGCGATTATCTTTAGAATGGGCCATGTCAAATTTATTGGGCCTATTGCGATAATCCATACAGAAAGATTATGGTTGAAACTTGAAGCTATTTGATGGGCTAAGAGAACCAAATGAATACTCAATTGGGCCGCCCACAAAGGGATGATTTGATAGTTTGATGAATGATGATTTTTTACATGTATTAACTATTAACAAGACATGTAGAGATTACAATAAAAAGGTTAGACTTAATCAATAGAATGATCAAATATGGTTGGTTTCATCCTTAATTAGTTGCAAAACTAATACAGTAATATCGTAGTTATTTAAAAGAAAATCCTTCGACTAGAGTTATTTAACCCTATAACACAAATTATTGAAAACACAAAAGATTAACAACCCTACAAGTGTCTTTACTCGTGACTTCATCCTTCCTATCACCCGCACAACTATCTCCCCTCCCTATTCCTAGGAAAGTTCATGGTTCGTCACCATTTGGTGACGATTCCTGAAAAAGCCTAGTAGCATGATATAACTTGACATAAAAATAATAAATTTTTAGGTTGTAATGCTAATTTGTTTCATAATAGGTTGTGTTTGGATTTGGCTTTTAATTAAACATATATGTTTGGCTTGACATGTTTAACACATGAAATAAAAAGATTAACCCTCAAAAAGTTAAATAAAAATTAAAAAAAATAATATAAGGTAAAACGGCCAACCCGATTTACACATTTATTACATTCCTTTACAACTTGATAACACCCACTAGTCTGTTTATAACCTATCAAACCTTTTAAACCGTTTAGATAAATGGGTTACACGATTCTTGATATGATATGCAGTTATAAGTGTGTTCATTGGCGGAGGTGCCCCCCCTTTTTTTTCGTTTGTAGTGTTAAGTTTTAGTTCGGTAGTGTAAACTTTTGGCCCGCTAGTGTAAATTTTATATAAATATCAAGTTCGGCCCTCTAAAAAAATTAATTTCGCCCCCGCCCCCTACGGGAATGTTCAAGCTCCGCCACTGAGTGTGTTGTTGGCAAAACTGATGTTTCTAATATAAATAAATATACAAATCATGCTTGAATTTACCACTAATTGGAGGTGACCACTCCTTCCCCTACCTCCAAGACCTAGACTAGCCCTAAACCAAAACAAAACTCAAACCAAACTCACCTTCTACAAGATTAATCATCAAATGTCACAACTTTTACACAAATATTTATTTAATACTTATAATTTCTAATAGCCATCCATGTATGTTAATATGGTTATGTAACTTTATATTGAGTATTAAATTGGTCTTGGAGCTCGAAATAATCATGAACATGTCACCATCTTGTTTAGCATGGGTGAGTGTTAGTTTGACTTCATATATATATATATATATATATATATATATATATATATATATATATAATATATATATATATATATATATATATATATATATATATATATATATAAATAATTTTACATACATATATATATACACTATATTTAGTTTCACATCTCTATCTCTTTCTATACATACATATAGATACATGAAGATCGATAGAGACAATAGGATGTGTAAATAACAAAAAAAAAATGTTTGTATAACACAACTTTTTTAAAAACATAAGGGGTGTAAAATGGTAAATGGTAAAAGTAAAATGGGGTAAAGTGCATAGTAGAACGCACGTGGAGTGCCATCACCCTGCCCTGTCGCTAAAAACATTCACCAATATGATTAAATGCAGCCTTTTCTTTCCACTCATTATTTCATTTTACTGTTTTTACCTTTTTATTATATTTTATTATAACAATCAAAAGATTAATCTGTGAAGTTTCACTTGATATTAAGGGTTCGAGGTTAGTTTATGACGAGTGAACGTATCAGTTATGGTGTAGATTAGGCGTAGTAAGATACGTAAGATACCATCCAGCCGTTAAAAAATCAAATTATTTCATAATAAAATTACAAAAATGTTTGTTATGAACTAAAAGCTATCAAACAAAAACTTTTTATATCTGGTTGAAGAGTAAAAACTAAAAGTGTAGATTTATTGAAAAACTTGAGAACAAAACCATAATCAAATCTTATCGTTGAGGTCACTCGCGTAACTAACTCTTTCGAATAATAAATTATCTTGCTGTTTTAGGCAATTATCATTCTTCTCTGATTTTGTCTTAAATAAAAAAAACATGTAAATCTCTTGATGTCAAGATTAACCGGGTCACGTCAAATTTACGGTAAGAATTAGAGGTGTAAACTTATAAAGCTTGAAAATAAACAATAATCTAACCATACCGCTAGACCATTTATGTAATTAATTTAAGAAATAAATAGATTGTTAATAATTAATGAATAAAATTTCTAAAAAATATAAACTCAACATGAACAAAAATACTTAAAAGTTAAAAGTAAAATTTTTAAAAGATAATAATTGGAATCATGACTTAGTCTTAACCTAGAAACTGTTCTTCCGGCAGGCTAGTTATATTTAGTGGTGCTATTCTCGCCTGTAAATGATTTCATGAAAATATATAAAATTTCACAAAGAAACTATTTATTGAGAATTATTAATATTAAATAAGAACCACGAGAACGTATTAATCATTGCATATACAATTTTATATGGTAAAAACTGGGTAACGTGGGTATTTGACATATTGACCCGACCTACCTTTAACAAATCTACCCATTTTCTCATCTAATTTACCCTTAGAGAAACTATCTAATTATTTTTTTACATTACAGCTTTTTAACATGAGCTTTCGTAAAATAGACAAGAAAATTATGTTTCTTGTGAAACACGAAAATCCTAAGACACATTGTAATGTTATGGTTTGAAGCTTCGCTGTGTTTGAAGAACCAAGTGCATACATGTATGTACATATGTGCGTTCATGCATATACAACTTGTATTCATTGTATTTAGTTGTTATAATTTGTTATATACATGTTTATCACACGTTCGATCCCCCACAATTTGAAGATACATATCAAATTTTACGATCAAGCTGATATAACATTATACTACACACCTTCCAATTATGCATCAAATGGTGTTCCTCTCCGGACCTTTAGAAAAACGGAAGCTAAGTCAAGCATTGGGTATGCCCTTTAAGTGAGTGTGATCCGATCAAGATGTTCATTAAATTAAGAGTTAATTACAAAAATGGTCCCTGTGGTTTATATAAAATAACAGGTTTGGGTACTAAGCAAAAAAAGTAACAGGTTTGGGTACACACTTTTGATTTTATAACATGTTTGAGTATTAACACTAACGGACGTTAACTTTTCTGTTAAATCTAAGGGTATTTTTGTCTTTTCACTTAACAATGACTATTAGTATTAATAGAGGGACTAGTTTTGTCATATAATATAAATAAAAGATTGTTTGTGTAATTTAATATATATTCATACATACATATACAGTTATACACACATATATACAAGCACACCTTCAGGCACCATGGCCGGCCACCACTGTGGCCGCCACTTTTGGCCACCACCAACGTCCGCCAGCACTGGCCACCACCCCGTACATCTTCCTCACCACCGCCATCGTCTTCAGCTCTTGAAATGAAACAACAACCGCACCACAAACGCCATCTTCATCTTCTTCACCACCATCGACCACCAAACGTGCAACCAAACACCACACTCCAGGCTCTTAAACCATTTCCATTGCCTAATTTATATAAAACCCACCTTAATTGCATCACCATCATCATCTATCGTTCATTCATCACCACCGAACAACCACTGATGCTCGTTCTAACCTAGGTTCATAGATCTATCTATAAGCCCTAAAAAAAGTATCCCTAAATTAGGTTTTAGGGTTTTGAGCAAGATTTAGGTTTTAAGGATTCTGAGAAGATGATTGTGATAGAGGTTTAGGTTTTAGGTTAGGGGGAGCAGTCGATGGTGGGTGGCGATGATGGAGTTTGAGAGGGGGAAAAGGCAGGCGTACGAATGGTTGTGGTGGTCGTCAGACGTGTCGGAGACCAAGGTGACCGACTTTGGACAACAGTGATGGATATTGGTGGTGGTCAGCGGTGATGCTCACAAACAATGGGGTCGGCGGGGATGGTTCCCGGTGGTGGGGGCTCTGGGGTTGGTTGCAGGCGTTGGGGGCGGCGAAGATGGTCGCAGGCGGTGGAGGTGGCGGGGATGGTCGCCGGAGGTGGGGGCTGCGGGGATGGTGGTCTATGGTGTTGGTGGTGAAATTAGTTTCAGAACATAAGGTGTGTGTGTGTGTGTCTATGCATTCATATATCTATATGTATATATAAAGTTACACAAACAGTCCTTTTTTATGTATTAATGACATAAATAGTCCTTGTAAGGTAAAATGACGAAAATGCCCTTAGATTTAACTGAAAAGTTAACGTCTGTTAGTGTTAATACCTTAACTCGTTACAAATTGAAAACACAATACCCATAC
This sequence comes from Flaveria ramosissima, assembly GCA_025215565.1. Lineage (NCBI taxonomy): Eukaryota > Viridiplantae > Streptophyta > Magnoliopsida > Asterales > Asteraceae > Flaveria > Flaveria ramosissima. The sequence continues at coordinate 73,839,331 of CM046035.1, forward strand.
TTGTTACAAAAAACTCTTAGTACTCAAACCTGTTATTTTCAATAAACCACATGGACCATTTGCGTAATTAACTCTTAAATTAATAAACTAGAAAACAGAAAACCTAAAACTAAAAGTAATTAAAATTATTTCTTAGTTCCAACAACCTTTATTTTGAATTCACAATCCAACGACTCCATAGTTCTCTTAAAATTGTTATCTTGTAGCACACATCATATAATGCACCCACTAAGTCATTCAACGTGTAGTTGCAACAAAAAAAAACAAAAAAATCAGAATGCTTTCAAGCATATATATATATATATATATATATATATATATATATATATATATATATATATATATATATATATATATATATATATATATATATATATATATATATATATATATATAATGTTCCCAGTTTAAGTTTTGATCTCCCTTTCAACAAGTTGGGGAGTTAATTTAGTTAAGAACCCCACAAGTTTTAGTGTCGTGAGGTAAGAAAACATCTTCTATAGTTAACGTTTGAAGTGAAAGCTAGAAAACTTTTCTACATTTTAATTTCAACATTATTTGCAATTGTGTATAGTAACTAGTGCAACTTGATTATTAATTATCAGAGTGACAATTAGTGGATTATAAGTTGATGTTAACAATAATTGTAAGCACTCTTGAAGGAATCTGTTATGAAACAATTTAAAAAAGAAATATATTTAAACTATTATGTTCAGAATTCATAAAACGTTTAGAGTCGACCGGTGTATGAGACACAGAGACCCAAAAAGTTATAGTTAACTATAAATATCACAATTTTAACGTTTGGATAATTAGAATGAATACAATTGTGTCTTTCCAAAAAGGTAATTTATGTGACATAACTATTATAAATCTACAAATAAAATAACTATTATAAAATTATTTATTATATGTAATAAATCAAGATTGAAGAATTAAGCAAGTGACGTTTAGTTGGATGGGGATAAGATAAAAGATAAAGTGCATATTTTATTTTATAAAAGTAGCAACTAGCAAGCGAGATTGAGATATAAAGCTGCCTCCAAATTCCGGTATATATTAATTTAATCTAAATTTTAATAAATACATACTTTAATATAAATTAATATTTGGATTGGTGAAATAATTCTAGGTGGTTTGGAAAATTTAAGTCACTACAAAAATACAAAGTTGTATTATAGTAAATAGTATGATTTGATGGCCACAAAACTCCAAAAGCATTTATTAATGGATTCATCAATTCAAAATATAAAAATAAAAAACAATCACAAATAATGTACATCTTTTTTAGTATATCCATACATTATTTACATTTGAATCTATATATTATATCCATTAAAGATGGAAACAAATAAGTGAATAACACATCTAATTTACATTCCCCAATAATAAATTATATTTTTTAAATAAGTTTTACCAAATAAAGTATACACACGAAAGTAAAGTAGACATACAAAAAGTATTTGTAAACATTTTAAGAATTCACTTGATTACAAAAAATAGATAGACGAATTTGTTTACATATTTTACGGTTAAGAGCATTCACATTGAGTTTTTTTATTTTTATCTATATAATTACACTAAAAATTACCACATTTTCTTTCTCTTTTTCAATTAAATAATATTTTTTGTACTTTTATCATTACTTTTTTCTCTCTCATCCATTTACAACCACTTTAAAATTATTAAAAATTTATAAAGATTGAACAATAATTCTTCAAATATACCAATCCACAATAACATTTTCTCTCTCCTTCACTCACAACCACTCAAAACCATTCCATATAATATACCAAACACACTCACATATTTTTAAGTACTCCACTGTGAATGCTCTAAAAGTACCTACGTGGTATTAGAAAATATATGTTAACTCTTTATATAAATACTAAAGAAACAAGAACAAGTTCGAAATCATGTAATAAAATTATTCCCCAAATAAACTACAAATACGATAACAAGAAAACAACAAAATTTATAATTATCTTGTTTAATTAAAGAAACTAAATTTACAAAAACAACCTAGGATCATGGGATTGGTCCTAATCACAATTAAAAATTCCTAATTTGGATAATCTAATGATTGTCATCCTCGTCAAAGTACGAGGAGCATCAAACGTTAGTATTATTAATCATTATTATAACTAAAAACAACCACTAGTAATCAAAATTAATTAATTAATTAATTAATCAACTTCTAATTTAAGTAAGTAAATTAAAATTAAAACTAAAACAACAACAGCCTCATCCTTGTTCTGAATTGTCACCTCTAAACAAATTATTATAATTATCATTATCCAGATCCAACAAAAGATTTCAAGATCAAGAAGATGATGATGAACCTTTAGCGTAAATCACATTCCCACCGGAGCTAAATCCACCGTTGTCATGCAGGTGGAGCTGCTGCTGCTGCTGCTGCTGTTGCTGTTGGTGGTGGTGGTGGTGGTGATGGTGGTTTCCGGTGTCGTCGTGGTGGTGGTTGTTTCTTGAAATGATGAAATCTATACCATCGCCGGAGGAATTGTTGCCGTTGATGGTGGTGGTGAAATCTCTCTTGCTACCGAAAGTGGTTTTGTTGTTATGCATCCATACTTTGAAGACGTTTTTATCGACTCCGATTTGGTTGCAGAATCCGATTATCATATCTTCATCACGCTTCTGCATCTTCCACCCTACTCTCTCTGCGATTTCGTGCATCTTTTCTTTCTGATCTTGTGTGAATTTCGTTCTGAATCGCTTTGTTTTACTCGGGTTTCCTCCGCCGGTGGTGGTGGGGATCGCCGGAATGTGGCTGTTGTTGCCGTTGTTGTTGTTATTGTCCGGCGGAGGAGCTGATACTCCGGTGCTGAGTGCTAGCAGCATGTGCGGTGCAGAAGGGTAGTAAGACGACGAGATCGGTGGTGGAGACGGTGAGTTTTCGGGGCTGCCGGCGGAGGGAGGTGGTAGTTGCTGCAACGGTGGTGGCGGTGGTGGGTGGTGGCGGTGGTGGGGTTGGTACTCGATGACGTGTTGGAAGGGTGGTGATTCCTCCGGCTCACGGCGGTGGAAATTCCGGTGACAACCACAGGCGGCGCATTTTAGCGAGGTGGGGTAAGTGGGGGACGACGTCGGCGACGGCATAAACTCACCGCAGCCGTCGACGGCGTGACCGCCCATCGCGGCGGCGTGGTTCTTCATACATTCTTTGTATGCAACCACCACCACCGGCGGTGGTGGCTGGTGGTGGTGGAGGGGCTTGTGGCGCTTCAAGACGCCGTTGGTTAAGGGTGGTGGGAGGTGTGTTGTGACGGTGGTGGACGGTGGTGGGTCGGAGTCTGGATCAGGGGTTTTTACGGTGGTGGTGGTGGTGGTTGACGGTGGTGGTGGTGGTGGTGGTGGTGTAGGGGTTTCCATGGTGGTTTAATTGAAATGAATATTTAGATTTGTGAAAGCTTAAATAAAACTTACTCTCTCTCTTCCCACTTTCTCTTTCTAAATGTTTTGTTTTTTATTTTTTACAGAGAAACAGACAAACGGCAGGATGATGAATTCTTGATGCCACGTTTTATGGTTTAATTAGTTTATGCAGGAAAATAATATTTTTTTCTATGTGATTAAAATAATTTATTATAATGATAATTGCTTAAGTTAATAAAAGAATAGTTATTAAATGATGGGTTTGAGTTATGAAAGTAATGATATGAAAATCGAATGTGGGGATGACATTAGATTATGAAAGATCAATCTCATGATCTGTTTTCTTGTTTTTGTTCTTTTCCCTATATCGAAAATAAGATATTTGCATAAATTATTGTGGATTAATTGAGTATAAAAGAGTATATTTACTTAATGTTTTAATATTTTAGGATACACATTTTTGTATTTATTCCTTATGCAATTTCTTAATATTTATTTATGTTTTAAATATTTATATCCAACATTACCTTATGTTTTTTTTATTACAAAGTAACTATAATATAACATGTATTAAATATTTACTAATAACTTTTTAACCCTTTACATGGTCAAGTTCATAAAGTAACTACCAATTTATTTCGACTAATTGAAAAGTTCGCAAGTTATAATTAACAAAAGTATGATAGATGCATTTTAATTTTAAATAAGCTTCGAGGCTTTACTATATAAAATTAATTTTATTCATTTTTCATGTAAGTTTTACAAGTTAAGAGACTTTAGGGTGGATGGTTTTTTTTTATTTATTGAAAGCTAAAAAATCATATTGGCTTTTTATGTTTGTTATATATTCACCATAGGAAGAATATTATTTCACAACATCATTTTTTCTGCGACAACACACTGAAGAGATCATTTAATTTTTAATCAATGACTTATATTTTTTAATCTTTATACTTCCTATATTACATTTAGTTTACGTACATAAAAGTCATTTAAAACTTTTTGTCCATGTCTTTTTAATTTTTCATATCTTTGTACCTACAAATGAGTAGGTTATATATTACCCACACATATGCAAGTTATATACATAATGTACAATTAAGCTAATTTGTCTATAACTTTCTTCCATTCAGAGGGAAAGTGAGAGACAGTAATTACTAAATTATTACTAATTTTTATTATTAAGATTTTAGACTAAATAATAAATGATTTATTTTTGCTTTGTGTGCTTGCACAATATGCATTATTCCGAATTGCCCCCTTTCTTAATGTAACATCACAATTTATTACTTTGTTATAATTTTTTTAAAACTTTTATACGTACTAGAAGGGTGCGCCCGCAATGCGGTGGACGACATTTACATTGGGCAGGTGTTTCTAATATTTTGTTACTCTTGTAGTATTTTTATAAAAGTCTATTATGTTTTTTTAAGTTAAAATTTAAAACACCTAATAAATAGGTTCTGCATGATTACTTGTAATTTACGTTTTAACTTATTGTATATCACAAAATAAAGATCGGTTCAGAAAAACATTACACCAAAACGTTAAAAAAATACACGTTACAATTGTAGTTTAAAAAGTTTTTAAACATGATGGATTAAAAGATATAGCTGAAATCTTAAATAAATTAAGTTTTTTTTTGTTTATGAATAGATAATGTAAAATTTTATATGTGTTAGCAAGAGAAAGGTTATTATGTAGCAAATTGTAAGGGGAAATATGTAAATAATATTATAAATATTATTTTACCTTTAAAAGTGGTTGTATCTTATGTATTAAATAAAGTATTTGTTTTTAATTTTATGGTATTTTAAAAATCATACTTCTTTATTTTCACCAACTCTTTATATATAATTATAATATAATATAATACCCGTAATGTGTGTGTATGTTTCTTTCTCCTATAATGTTTTGTACTTGATTGGATTTTCAATACGTTATCCCTATACATTGTCTTTTAACGAAGTTATGTTCAAGTGAGCATTAAATATGGGAAAATTAACAAAATAAACATTTGATCAAATTAAATTATCATTATAATTATTGAAAAATAAATTTACAAAAAAGAAAATAAAAACGAGCCACATGTCCCTTCCTGGCCATGTGGGCAAGGAAAATCCATAATCCTTCGCTGAAAAGGTGACTGTGCGAGGAATTTACATAATCCCCCGCTGACGTGACGGAATGTTAGTGGTTCCTCGCTGAAAAGGTGACTGGGCGGGGGATTTACATAATCCCTCGCTGACATGTCGGAATTTCAGTGGTTCCTCGCTGACATTTCCCATTCCTCGCCCATTATTACCAAAATGCCACTACTCGCTTAGGATTTTTAATTTTTTTTCTATATACAAAATTTCAAAAGAAGTATTTACCAAAAATTAAAAAATTATTAGGTTTATTAAAAAAACTTATTTATTGTTTTTAAACACTAAAATTTGTTATTTAATGTGATTTCCCCCTATATAATACAAGCTTTCCTCTTAACAATATCTTAGATTTTTTATACGTGTCGTATAATCATATATGAATTGTATGAACTATCTAACAGCCCCCTTGAATTTGACATCATAATCAGTGTCAAAATTTGCTATACGCGTCGTATAACCCTATATGTGTCGTATAGGGCTACATGAGGCGTATAGCCCTTTGACAGCCCCCCGCGAATTATCCTCGTTTTTAGTGTCTTCGAAGCTATACGCCGCGTATGGTGTTATATGCGACATACATGGGGTTGTTGATTTATATTGTAGGTGTCTCTATATTGCGATCCTTTGACAAAATCATGTTCAAGTGAGCATTAAATATATTTGATTTGATGATCAATTAAATTATTTCATAATAAAACCTTTGTTCTAACTGCTATGTTTTGTAAATACAAATTTGTATACTTAACATGATCATATAACAATAAAAGTGTTAATTTTCTGAATACCGTCTCTTTTAGTGCCATTATAAGCAATGTTTTCAGGATCGGACTTAGAACCGGATCGGAAGTCGAACCGAACGTATTATTGGTTTGGTGGTCGGACTGGTCGGATCGGATTTAAGAACCGTATGATGTCATAATTATATATATATATATATATATATATATATATATATATATATATATATATATATATGTGTAAGGTTTGGTTATTTTGAGAACCCTTTATTTTTGTGAGAACCCTTTAACCCAATACTAACCATAGATCAAGAAATGAATGGATAAGATCTTTTAATTTTTTTTTCAATAAAAAAGGGTATAAAGGTCATTTAACAAATCCATCAAAATTCAGATTTAACAAGATCATGACAAGTGTCATCCCTATATCCTCCTATTTCTTTTTTTAATAACTAAAAAACTTTACCCCTTTTTTATTTAAACACTCATAACTTTTTTATAAATTATCATTTTTTTATAAAAATTACACCATTAAACTCATCATATTTTCCTCTTTAATTCTAGTATAGTATTGCAAAAAATGTTTCACCCGTACATAGTTACATCATATTACAACGTTACACTGTTGTACACCTCTGTAAACCAATGTAAAAATGAGTTGATGTAAACCTCTGTAACGAAATTTCAAAATGAAATGATGTAAACCAATGTAAAAATGAGTTACTGTTGTAAATTTTGAAATTTCAATGTAAACCAATGGAACCTAAGAACAAATTCACTAACAAAACTTAAAACAGTTGTAAATTAATGCAAACTAAAACAATATACACTAACAAAGCCTAAAACTTTATACACCAATGTAAAACTAAGAACATATAGAGTAACACCGTAACAATCAATGACATAACATCTCACAACAATCCAACCATCAAAATACAAAGACAACATATTTGTAATTATTCATAATGAATTAAATCTTATTTGTACTTACTTACAGTGAATTACGTCAATGTAAAAAGATGTAACATCAAGTAATTCTACTATAGTATTGCAAGAAAAAAGATTCGTCTGTACGGACCGTACGTAGTTACATCATATTACAATGTTAACTCCCATGTAATCTTGCACTACTCTACCAAACTTTTACACCCGATATCAAACCACTCCAGTTAACAATAACATCCACATTACGACAACCTAACAATCAAATGACTTTACACCATCTTATACTAATGTAATCTTTAGCAAAGTTGTAACGAAAACATCTAGTTACACTGTTAAATACATGAGATTACAACACTCAAACTAAAAGTAGCACAATCATTACAACAAACCAAAACGACATTACATCAATGTAAAACAATATAAACTAATGTAAACCAATATTAACAAATGTAAAACAATCTGTAAAACAACAAACTAATAGCCATTACACCTGATATTACACCATTCAAGCTTACAGTAATACCGTCACTACAACAACCTTACAATCAAACGACATTAAATCATGAAACTACGCCACTATAACCAAATTTTAAAACTATAAAGAAATAAAAATAAACAAAACTACACCACTGTAACAAAAAATAACCTAATGTAAAACAATCTATAAAGCAATATAAACCAATTTATACACTATTGTAATTACACCACGAGCACAAGACAATTTTTGTAATCAAAGTAACATTACAAGACAAATCAAAGTAAAATTACATTACATTTTTGTGTTTAAATTCAATAACAATGTTACAATGATGTAACACAAGAGTTACATCAAACAAACATACATGAAAATCATTTCAAAAATAATGTTCATATAACGGAAACAATAAGTTACAAATGAATTACATTATGCTTACACTAAATTACAACATATTTCTGATTACTTACAGTGAGTTACATCAAACAAACATATATGAAAACCAACAAAAATATGACCTAATGAAATGAAAAATATTACAACAATTAAAAAAAATACAATTTGTAAAACAATGTAAACTAAAATAACAATATTACACCACTGTACCGGAATTAAACCAACGTAAACTAATCTGTAAAATAATGTAAACTAATGTAAACCAATATCTAAACTAATCTGTAAACCAATGTAATTACACCACTAACGTTTTTTTAGTGTAAACAAATGTAACCCAATGTACACCATTTTAAACTCAAGAAATACAAAAAAAAAAAAAACAAATCTTTTGGGTCTTCTGCTACTCTGTAAAAAATAAAGCAGTAGTTTATCTTGTTCTAATTTTTGGTTCACAATCAAAACATAGCATGTTGACAATAAGTTTCTTGCTTTCCCATCTATAAACAATTTCTTTTCCTTTAAAATATATATAAAAATCAAAGATTGAAAGGGGAAAAATTAAACAAATAACTTTGTGTAAAGAAACCTTCTTTTTTTCAAAAAATTAAAACGAATAAAAAAACTACTAACAATATTCAACTAGTTCTTAAAAACTTTTAAAATATATTTTAAGAAATCCTGAAATGAAAACGCATAAGAACAAGAGAAAATGCTACCTAGGTTTGCATCTTTGAACGCCACCAGACCACCGGGTTTGCATTTGTGAACTTCGGTTAACACCGGATGTGGAAGTTGATGCTTGATTTGGAACCGGGTTTGTATCTTTAAACTTTAGTGAACGCCGGATCTAAAAGTTGATGCTACATCTTGAACGCTTTCAGTGTTGTTTTTGTCATCGTTCTAGATCTAGATCAAGAAGTGGATCTGGAAAAATTTGATGTAAAAGAGAGATATATGGAATGGAATTAGTGGTTGTTGTGGTGGATGTGGTGTCGTAGTGATGGTGTTGGAATGGGTTAGACGATCGGAGAAAAGAGGGGTTTTGGGTCGATGAAGAGGGTCGCTAGTATTTAACGGTGGAGGGTGGCGGAGATCGTTGGAAGAAATCAGTTGATGTAGAACGGTGGTGGTGGTGGTGGTGATTGTTGTGGTGGTGGTGGTGATTGTTGTGGTGGTGGTGGTGGATTCTTTGAATTTGAATAGATGAGAAATTATGATGGTGGTTTTGATGGGGTTTGTGTTTTTTGAAGATAAAGTTATGAAAAGAAACAAAAAGGTTGTCAGAAAGTACAACAATCAGAAAAGAGTAAAAGACATAAATGCCCTTCATCTCATCTCAACCATCCATATAGCATCTATAATTATTTATATTAAATCAATGGTTAGATATAGGGTTAAAGGGTTCTTACAATATTTAAGGGTTTTCATATGAACCCATTCCTATATATGTATATATATATATAGTATATTATATAAGGTTATACATATAATTAAATATAAGTAATTTATATACGTATTATAGTTACATATAAAACTTAACTATATTTTTATATCTAACATACTAATTTATGTTTCAACACTCCGTTTTTACCCATAAAATAAAATAAAAAAAATCAAAATCCGGTTCTCGGTCCGACCACCGATTCGGGACGAACCGGCCGGTCGAACCCCTCCAAAACGAATCAATGCGAACCGGTTCAGCCACCTATTCGATTCCCGGTCGGACCGGTTGGACCGACCGGTCCAATCCAGTCTCAACAACATTGATTATAAGCCACTCAAATCCTGACTTATTATTAACATAAAACAATACACTTTTATTATTACAGTTTTACCTTAAGAGAAAAAATAAAAAAATTATAATATTATTAAGATGTCTCTATATAGTAAAAATCCAAGAGTCATTGTCCGTTGACCATCTGACCAGTTAAATTTTCATTGATAGTGATTATCCTCCATCTTCTTTTTCTAATTTAACTCTTAAATTATCGTTACGATACTTTAACCAAGTATTAAAAAACGAAAATTTAAACCTCTATTAAAAAAAGTTTGCACTAATGAAAATGTACAATCAATACGATATATATTAGTGGTAAAAATATTAAGATATTAATTGTCTCCAAAGGGATAACTTGATGATAAAAGATATGTTATCCAATCAAATAATTATGAGTTTAAATCCTGTGATATATAGGTTCGATGAATATTTTCCTCATATTAAGAATTCCTGTTTATTAATTTATAAAATTAAATACACTGGGCACAGAAATATTTAAAGATATTAAATATTTGAGTGTTTGACTGGGCATAATTTGGAACTTTTATATTTGAAGGTGATACTTTGGTTGGTTTGTGATTCAAGTTATTGGGACCCCTGTTTCATACATATTTCATGTCACTGGTACTCCAAAATGTTCCCCAGGCCCCCAACTTGCATCTCAACTCAAAAAATTATTATATTCTTCCAACTTTTATTTCCTTTTATTAATAATAACACAATTATATTTCATAATTAGTTTTTGTGAAAAATAAATAACATTCACATTGTTTTTTCTTACTTTTTCATGTACACTCACATTGAATTGAATACAAAATATCTTTTCCAACCTTGCATATCTCTATACCACAACAATAACCAAATAAAAATAAGAATAATAGTAATAATAATAATAAATAATAAAGATTAATAATATACATGTCAACGCACATGATTTTTCTTAAGACAAAAGCAATTTGATTTCATGTAAGAAAGATGGATACACATGAGCTGTTCCTTCTGTAACATAGAAAGTTTTTCTTATTTATATAAATTAAAATTGAAAAATAATATATTTGACTTTAAAAGTCAAAACTTCAGAGCCTAAAAGAAGTTTGAATTACCATTTAGCCCTTGGGGATGGGCAAGAAAAGAGGGTACAGGTAGCTTGTGATTTACATATCCTATAAGTTTAAATTGCCAGTGATGGGACATGGACCACCTTACCCTCTTGTTTTCAACACTTATTTTATGGATTATCTTTGAATTAAATATCATAATTATTATTAATTTTTTTGATTTTATTAATTGTTTTATACCAAAACAATTGCCCTAGGCTTTTGTTATTTAGTAGTAACTAGTATTAAGCCACCCGCGTTGCAGCGGGGGGCTTAAAACCATGCAAAGTAACACCAATTACACACAAACGTCAGTGACCATCAACACTGAAAAAATTCATATTAAAAAAGAAATAAAAACAAAAAGATAAAACAGAACGAAAAGTAGACGCAAAAACGTTGAACCACAGAGGCAAAACGTAAAATATCTAAAACAATAAGTAAGTCGATTAGGACCAACGCCTTGCGATGAGGCGTTGAATTGGGAAAAAATAAGCGTAAAAACGTTAAACCACACACACGTGTTAGGGCGTGTTAATCGCAAAATTTTGACCGAAACGTAAAACGAAAATTTTTTAAAATATAAAAAGTATAGGGGACCAAATATTAAAATTAAAAAAATATTGGAGCTAAATTGTAAAAGATGTTAAAGTATTGAGTTGAAATAAAAAAAGTTATAGATTAAAAAAAACAAAAAAAAAACACATAATACAACTCATGATGCACCAAATACAACACTCTAATGCCCAAATCACTTGATAAGCATGATGTACCACACCTCTATACACAAAGCACTTGATAATTAGTATTATATATAATTAAGCCCCCCGCTTTACATTGGATAGTATAAAATCGTGTCAAGTAGTATCAATTTCACATCATCATTAGCGACCATCAACACTGGAAAAACTCGTGTTAAAAAAGAGATAAAAACTGAAAAAATAAATGGAACGGAAAGTAGAGGTAAAAACGTTGAACTCCGGATGTGAAACGTAAAATATTAAGAACAATAAATAAGTCGATCTAAAAACCACGTGTTGTGACAGTGCCGTTAGACGTGAAAAAATTAGGCATAAAACATTGAACCACACGCGCACATTGTTACGTGTTAACTCATAAAATGTAAACCGAAACGTAAAACGGAAAATTATAAAAGATGAAAAATATATGCAATCAAAGTTGAAAGTGAAGAGTAATAGGGGTTAAGTTATAAAAGATGTAAAAGTATTGAGGTTAAAAGTAAGAAAAAAACAAAAGTGAATACAATCCACTATAGTTTAAGTACAACCTATTATGCACAAACCGCTTCATAATTAGTATTATATATTAATTATATGTAAGTGTCACAAACTCAAAAACACAAAAAGAAATTGATATGTATACAATATTAAAATTAGATGACTCATATGTATTCAAGGATAGAAATGTAGAAATATTTATTTTGTTGTGTATTGACAAATATAAAGTACAACCCTAGCTACAATACATTTATGGTTTTTTGATATTCACCACTGCAATTTGGCTTTTTTTACATGATGGCACTTGTTTATTAAACCTTAGTTACCGATGTGGTGCCCTTTGTACTACTCTTGAAGCACAATGTATTACTCATTGATGCATAAGCATTGTTTGCTAAGTGTTCTTTTTAGGCTTGTTTAGTTAATATGCAACTAGGTGGTTAACTAGTATACTTTAAAAACCCTAATGAGTCTCACTAAAGTATAAATTACAAGTACTTGAAGCATGTTTTATTTTGTCTTTTAGAACATGTTTTTCTTTTTTTCTTCCTGACCTCATAAGTTATCAATATATACATTTTATACTTTTTAGTTATGTGTTTATTTTTTTTATAAAGTATAAGTGTTTAATGCATACTTCATTTGTCTTTTAATGTATGCTTTTTCTTTGGTCTTTCTGGCCCATTAAATTATCAACATATGCTTTATACCATTTATTTATATGTTTGTTTTTCTTGGCAAATTCATAATTCTTTACATTTTTGTATTCCTCTTATAAGCTTTAAAATTTAATATTTTCTATTTAAATATGTCATGCAACGTGTCAATAATTATATATGTTTTGATGTAATTTCATTTAAAACGTTGTTGTGTGTCACAATATACAAGCCATCGAAACACAAACATGTAAATCGTTTCATTTTTTTCATTTCTTTTACTCTTCATTCTACAACTTTTTAAATGTGATGTTTTCATAAAATTCAAATTTATTTTTATTTTATAAAGTTTAAATTGTTATCAACGATATAACAATTTCATTTCTCTTATATAAAAATAGGAATACTATCAACGCCCCTTATAACTCGCGCGTTTGCGGAAACATTTCATCATTAGTTGATTGTATGGTCTTATGACTTTCGCCTCTTCAACTAACAGGTTTTCTGCAACATTTTAATATTAGTTTTTGCATGGTCTTACGCCCCTAGCCCTTTCAACTCACGGGTTGACTACAACATTTCGACCTTAGTTTTCTTTTCATGATCTTACACCCCACCTTCTTTAACGCGCGTGTTCGTAATAACGTTTCAAATTTAGTTTTTCACCTCTTTTACTCCCCCGCAACGCGAGTTTCTCTTACTAGTTATGTTTAAATACCATCTAATCTGAATACGTCTAAAAGATCACATATGATGTCCTACATAACAAATAACTAAGTTGTTTAACGATTTATATTGGAATTATTTAAGACCATTATGGGAAATTTCACATAACAGTGGAATAAGTTTTAAAAATGTTTTAATTAGTCCATTTAAAATTTTATTTGTTTCAATTAACTCACTAATATTTTTATTTGTTTCAATTAGGTTATTAAAGTTTTAGGAGTGTGTCACTCATATTTTTCTAATTTCTTTAAATAATTCGCATATATATTTTAAATAATTTAGTTTTTGATAAAATTGTTAAGTTTTAAATATATTTTGCATTTTATGAATATCCTGAAACTTTAACGATCAGATTGGGACAAATATTTTTATGAGTTACTGATTGAGACAAAAAAATTTACGCGTGATCTATTTAAAACAATTCTAAAACTTTATTACTATTTTATAAAATTATTTTGTAAATAATTTGTCAAACATTTGTTTCATTTGGAAGAATTGATCAGAGCGATATGTAAAGTATGCAAAATTTATATTGTATTCACTATTAACAAATTGTGTCTACTTTAAATATAAGTCGAAACTCTTATTTGCATGTCATAAGGTTATAAATAGGGTAAGGGGACAAAAGTATTGTTAGATATCTGAATTTTGCTCTAATTCATCTTTATAGCAAGGAAATGATGATACGAATGAACAGCTTTTTTCTCTCATCGTTCCTTCTTTGATTTTTCATGTGGCAAGTTGATATTAATTGTGAGAAAGATATATTATTTTTTATAAAAATAACTCGTGTAAAACTAAAACTACTTATTCACTTTCCGTGATGAAAAGATCGATGTGACAAACTAATATTTAATACTATAACTATTTCATACAGTGTTTTATTCACTAGCATCTATGTTTAAAAAGAGATAAATTTTACTTAAACTTAAGTTAATAAAATATCTTTCGTTACATTTAACAATGTCATATGATAAGAGTTAACGGGTTGAAAAGTAAGTTTCATTATATTTCTTAAACGACAAATTATGTATATTTATACTATATTATAATAAATTTAATCAGAAGAATTTGTATTTTTATAATAACTAACAATAAATACACAATAAACTTCACAACAAACACAATAACGATATATGAGCTTAAAAACGTACAAAAAGTTTATTATCTTTTTATGTAATAACACTATACTCCTTTTAAAGATAAAAAAATTCGTTTTATGGTATAATTTAAAAAAAATAACGTCATATATAAAAGTTATGAAAGTTTAATGAAAATAGGGAAACTTGTAAAAGTTAACAAAAATGACTATTACTTAAATACCCCTCTAACAAAACTTTTCTTTACAATTTGATCTCAACGATTGATTAAGAAGATTAATATTTAAAATGACTTATTACACTTTTTAGTTTTAATAGAATTTTTATTTAGACATTTTCTCTTTATATATGTGCCAATTATTTGAGAATTATATGATTATAATTGTTGACTTTAAAACATGTTTCCCATTGATTTTGAATGACTAAAATTTTCATACGTTAGTTAATTAAGACTAACTACTCTAAAATGTCATTTTTAATTTTTCTTCTATTGGAAGAAAGTATTATTATGATGCTATATTATAAAAAGAAAGAGATACAAGAAAGTTTGTACTACCTACAATTGGTCATTTGGAAATACGGTTAATTGCTATCATTGTTTGATTCTCAAAGAAAGATAATGTTCATCTTCATTTTCGTTCTTTGTTCTTCGTAATCTAATAAAATAGTAACTTGTTATGACATGTGGCAGTACCACAATCATACTTATCAAAATTTTCACGACTCTCTCTTCTATTAAATAATTATCTTAATTACTAATAATATTATTTAACGGTTTTTCTAGATTTAATAACTTAAGAAAAAAATCTATTTATTAATTTTATTTCTAAATAAATAAATTTTTATGAAATAATAAATAAATCTTAAGCATAAAACCTTTTAAAAAATACAAAATATTTTAAAATTAGTATTTTTAAAAAGTCAACTTTTTAAAAACTAAAAATAATCAAATTTGGGAGTTATAATAAGAAAATTTTTAAAAATGATATTTTATACGGTTTGTTTTAGACAAAATGTTTATTTTAAAAAAATATAAAACAAAATTTTAAAAATTAATTTGATATCATTGTTTTATTACTTATAGTTATTTCTTATACGTTATTTCAACCATATCATATGTTAGAATTTAATTTTAAAATTAATAAATTTTATTATATTAATATTTTATATATTCAATCCTACACGTGTTTACTAAAACTAGTTAAGATATAAAAAAATATTCGTTGGAAAAAGTATATTATACTAGCCAACTTGATAGAGCCTCTTGCCTTTTAAATTGGAGGTCTTGAGTTAAAACCTTGATTGTTTAACGTATTATCGCGTGGGCACACCTCTATTAGTTAAGTATTTACATAAAAACTCTAAAGACTTGCACTTCTTAAATAATTAATTAAAACTAACTCATCTAAAATGACATTTTTATTTTTTCTTTTATTGGAAGAAAGTATAATTATGATGCAGTATCATAAAAGAAAGAGATACAAGAAAGTTTGTGCTCCCTATATTTGGAAATACAATTAATTGTTATCATTGTTTGATTCCGAAAGAAAGATAATTAAGGAGATAAAAGGGTGTATGTTGGAAAAATGATATTACATTAGGTAATTTGGTAGAGTCTTTTACCTAAATTAGAAGTTTTGGGTTAAAACCCCGACATGTTGTATATTAGTGTAATTTAATAGTAGAGTAGATTTACCGATAAAAAAATATAACTTGCCTTTTAGGGGGCGTTTGGTATGCAGGAATTCAATAGAATTGGAATCTGAATTACATTGGTCATTCTGTTTGGTTGGTACGAATTCGTTGGAATTGGAATTTGAATTCCATTCTGAACGTGTTTGGTTAAGAAAGGAAATGAAATTGGAATTAATTCCCTCAAATTCTTTCAAATGAAGGATTTCAAAATCCTTCCAAATATTGAAGGATTTCAAATTCCACCAACCCCCGCCTCCACCACCATCCGCCACCTACCACCTCGCCCAATGCCCGACCGCCGATGACCCCGACCGCTGACTGACCGCCGCCGACCCCGACCGACCACCCGCCCCGATCATCGACTGTTGCCCGTCATTGACAGACTGCCGGCCCTCGACCTCCGCCGACGTCGCACAACCCCGACGCCACCCCTAATCGTCGACTGTCGCCGACCTCTGTTGCTGAACCGTGTCTCGACAACGGGTGTTATCGGTTGTGTGGCGGCAGTAGGGTATGGTCAGTTTTCGACAACAGGCGCGGTTGTGGTCGCGATCGATTGCCGGCGGTGACGGCGGCAGCGGTCGGTGGTATGTAATGGCGATGATCGGTGGTCATTGAGGTGGTGGCGGTTTGTAACGGGTGATAAATTCCAATTTCTTTATAAGTGTTTTGTTACTAGAAATGCAGTTGGAATTTAAATTCCATCTATAGATTCCAATCCTTTAAATTCCAAATTCTATGAAAAATATTGAATTCCAAATACAATTCTTTCGAATTCCAAACCAAATTCCAATTGCAATTCCAATTTCAACAAATTCCGTGAACCAAACGTTCCCTTAGAATGTAACCATGAAAACTTAAAAGCATTGTATTTAGGGGTAAAGTAGTCTTTCTCATCCACATTTCCATTTAAAAAGAGGATTTTGAAAAGATAATATTACTATAGGCTAATGGCTATTTTCTTCTATACCCATATAGTTGAGAACAAATTGAAAATTTTGTTTGATAGTAAGATAAAATATTTTTACAAAAGATCAATTATCTTATTGATGTAAATATTTTGAGGGGAATTATTTCTTATTATATGGGAGAACAATCTCATCAATGGGGACCAATGTGTTTGTGTAGTTGATGGGTTCTGGTCATTTAGGTGTGAATGAGGTCACTTGTTATTTCTGGATTACCAGATGGTTGGACCCACTATTAATTAATGAAATTAATAAGATATGTATTTGTTAGTAAACTTTAATTTTATATATAATTGAACCCAAATGATAATAATGTATTTTTATTTTCATTCTTAAAATTTATAAAATTCATCAACACTCTGATAAACGAGTAATTAAAGGGGCCATGTGATATCATCATATTTCTCACCATCAAATTTTTGTCGTTTATCTCTTCTATTAAATAATTACATTTTACTAACAATATTTTTTTAAAATAAAAATAGTTTTTTAGTAAATTAAGAAATATATATTTTATATATTGGATGGACGTTCGTGCGAATGATTGTGAGCGTGTAAAATCTTCAAAAGAAAAGACATCCAGTGTATTTATTAAAATGTAAGGACACATCATGTCAATTTATATATTTATGAAACAACATTTATGTAATTTACTCTAAATTTATAAATATTGTTAGCATATCAGCCTTAGTTGATGCTCATCATACCCACGCATCCACCTATATGTCCAAATACCACCACCACTGATACGGATGCTTTGGCGGTTGTTTCTCTCGCTTTGAAGAGTAAAAATACATGTATATGATAAAATGAAAGACATCACAACATATATAACAAAAAAAAAAACATTAATGTATTAACCTGCTTACCGAAGACAAATCACACCATGTGTCAAGATGGATCAAATTGTGTGAATAATATTCATGAATTATCATGAAGTTAACTTCTCTCTATTAGATAAAACTAGTATTACGCCCCTCGCGTGTGGCGGGGGCGTAAAGCCGTGTTAAGTATAACCAATGGAAAGTAGACGTAAAAACATTAAACCAAACAAGTGAAACGTAAAACATTAAAAACAATTCCTAAGTCGATCAAAACCCCGGGTGTTGTGACATGACCATTAAACTGGAAAAAACATGCGTAAAATGTTGAACCAAACACACACGTTGCAACTTGCTGGGATTAAGAGTAAGAAAATTAAAAAAATAAAACAAAAGTGGGTACAACCCACTAAAATTTAAATACAACCCATAATACACGAATATATTGATAATTAGTAATATATATAAAATTAAAATGTTAAATATATAATGATTATTGAGGGTACAACCTTTGAAGTCTAAAGTACAATCACAATGCACTAACCAAGTTGATAATTAGTATTATATTAATGACCACCCTGTTTGTTTGTTTGTTTTTTTTGTTTTTTGTTATTTTTTTATTTTTTTTTGTGTGTTGTGAATTTTCATTTCAGCACCCTCATTATGTTTGGAAATGCGACTTCAACACGTTCTTGAACCCCTCTTAAATGGTATACACATTTGACGTATAAACTTTTGTCATGTTTACACCTATATCTAAAACAACCAAACAGAAGAAGCATGCATTGAAGGATTAATGTGGATAATTGTGCATGTTAAGCATAACAAGTGTGTATGTAATATACTAATATGACCAATCAGAAGTACAACACTAGTGCCGGTCCCGTGTTTGAATAATATTAGTCGAGAATCTAACGGGATTGAATACAAAACTTAACACTAACATTATTTGAATCCTTACACTTCTTTTTTTTTTTACGAAAAATGTACGACCATTAAGAAGCTGATTCAGATACTACCAAACAGCCTCTTAGTATCATAAATTGAATGGAGCCAACATCAAATTTTTACAAAACTATTTTTTCCTAACATATAGATAGTCATTAGAGCTTTACTACGACTCCATTTCCATCCTTAATTCTTACCACATTATTTTCATATATTCGAATGTTTAATTTAATGGTAAGGTTATACTATAAATGATATTTAATCTAAAAAGCCTAAAAATGATTGTGGGCTTAGCACATGTCTTTCTATTGTTTTATAGAGAAGGGCATTTTGGTCATGTGCCAAGTACGTCTATTTTCATTGTGTCAAATATCAGTTCATTGTGTTATATATTTTGCATAATTTGTTATACGTATTAATCATTGTGTTTTACGTTTTAGATCAGTTTGTGTTATTTTTATCATTGTTTTTATAGATTATAAACTTGTTATCTATCATTATGATATACAATTAGAAGGCACAATGATATGTTTCAAAACTCATAGTGTTAAAGATAAGAATGTGGTATTCTTGTTATTGTTTTTAATAGATTATATAAACTTGTTATTATTCATTGTGTTTTAACATTAGAAATACATAATAGGTTTATTTTAACAATGTATTTATCAAAACTCATATTATTCAAGATAACACAATGACGATCAAAAAATACAACGAGACTTTATGTTATTTTGTCATTGTTTTTAATGTATTAGATTAATCAGTTGTTAATTTATTATTGTATTTTACATATTAGAAATACACAACAATGTTATTTCATTATTATATTTTATAAAATTTATTATTTTAGAAAAAACACAATAGTATTCAAAATAAACACAATAACCAACAAAAATACACAATCACCAGCACTAAAGACACAATGACGATATATGAGCTTAAAAACATTAATTTTTTTAGTTTTTTGTATAACAATACTGTACTCAATTTAAAGATTAAAAAACGTTCGTTTTTATGGTGTTATTTTTATAAAAAAATAATATCGTATATAAAAGTCACGAACGTTTAAAAAAATGGGGGAACTTGCAAAAAGTAAACAAAAGTGGCTATTTCTAAAATATTACTCTAACAAACTTTTCATTACAATTTGATCTCAACCATTAATAAAAAATGTGGATGGTTGAGATTACCTTTTAAACTTTTTAGTTTTAAAATACTTTTTATTTGAACATTTCTCTTAATTTAATTCTTTGACATGCTATCATAATATATTATTTTCTTTAACCATGTATTGAGCCAGCAAATACGACTTCTGCACAGTGAAGGCACCACCGACCTTATATCAACACGGGATGTCCATAACTTACCCTACCTCCACTCGAAGATCCAATGCATGTGGTAATCTGCTCCTACTTCTAAACCATCCTTCCTCTATGATCGCGATCTACTCCTTCATGTTCAACGTCAACGTATAAAGGATTGCATAAATGAGACTATTACAGCCAAACTCTTTTCTTCCAACAATGGAGGAAATGCATGGCCACACTAGGAGCCTTTTTGGTATACATTTGATAATCGTAAGAGATTTTTTGTTGGTGAAATATCATAAATGCCCGTCACGTGCACAAGTGAACCCTTTCTTACGACAATCTCTCTGGTGACTAGGCTGGAAACGAACCGAACGAATACGAACGTGACCTTGTTTATGTTCTTTCGTTAAGAAATTAACTTATTCTTAAACTGTTCACGAACAAATATTCATGATTTGTTCGATCAAAAGCACTTACCGAACCTAAACGAACACAAGCAAACACAAAGACAAGCGATCACAAACAAATGTTCATGAACATTAATGAACACAGACAAATGTTCACGAATATAAACGAACACAAACAAATACAAACTATCATATATCCATTTTAGAACAATATCTACATTTTTGTTACAAACATTACGTGGGATCTACCAAAGATAAATAATTACTAAACACAATTATCACAAAAAAACCTTTAGATGAATGAAAAACGAACACATTATCGAACGTTTACGAACATAAATGAACAAGTGAATCTCATTATATGTTCATTCGTTTAACTAAACAAGTGAAATTTTTTGGTTGTATTCGCTCATTTGTTAAACAAACGAATATAAACAAACTTCACGCCTAACAATTTACGTTTTGTTTGTTAAACGTTCGGTTTGTTTGCGGCTCTACTGACACCACATCTGAAGCAAAACAATAATAGCATATAGACATACAATAAATTTTTGGAACGATTTTGATATTTGTTACCTAAGGGCACAGAAAGATAACAATGAGCCTATTTATAATATTTTTATGATTTTTAAAAATATGTTTGAAACAAAAAACTAGTATAGCAACTAAATTATACTACAAGTCTAAATACAAACAACGACCCAACCACCAATAATATGATATTGGTGCTTGAATTAAATTTGAGATGCTCATTTTTCAATGCAATATAGCTGGATCATTCGATATCATTTGATTTTTTTTTGACTCATTAACCTTTTCATTTAATTTTTTTCCTCAATAACATGTATGTGGTGTTTCTAACGTTCCTTTGGAGTATTTGGAACACAAGGAACAATATAATATTTAACTCAAGGCCCGTACGGTGTTAAGAGTGGTGGATGAAGTGAAGTACATGTTATTTTTATGGATGAGTCATAGAGCGAAACTAGACAATCTTGATTGAAAATCTTGGTGTAATTTTTCGTTCCTTAACTTTCCGGTGTAAGTTTGTCGTTGTAGTGTCTTAGCATCATGCTAGTGGTTTGTTTTCTTTAATAAAATCTATTGTTCAAAAAATTATCTAACCTTTTTATTAGTTTATTTTGTTCTCTAAAATACATTTATTAAAATGTCACAAATGCTTTACAAACTAAATAGTTAATTAAGAAAACTTAAGTTAATAATAGTTGTAATATTTAAAGCATAGTTAACTTGATAAATACAATTAGAAGGGTGCGTACGAAATACATAGAAAGTATCGATCAACATGTTGATCTTAATAAATTAAGAAATAGATCTTTTTATGAATATTAATTTTAAATAAATATTTTTTTATAAAACAAGATTTTTTTAAAACATCAAACTTTTTTTAAAACTACGAAATATTCTAAAATTAATGTTTTTAGAAAATAATTTTTTTATATACCAAAATAATTAAAAGTTGATATTTTTAAAATATTATTTTTTAAAAGAAAATTTTTAATATAATATTTTTTTGATATGGTTTGTTTTGAAATAAAATGTTTAATATTTTTTGAGAAAAAAAGTTTAAAAGTTGATATTGTTGTTTTATTACTTATAATTTTTACTTATACGTAATTTCAATAAAATTATCTTAAAATATTGTTTATAATTAATAAAACTTATTGTATTTAATATTTTATTTATTAAACACGTGTAATATACGTGTTTACTACATGTAATTTATTAATGCAACTGAACAATTATAATAATATTATCTTAATAATATTAATAATTTAATGACATAATTTGTTTCTTCAAAGTCATTATTGTTTTTCTCTTTTGAAATGAGTTTACTTCTTTATTACTTCTTTTTAAGGTTTCTCCTACCATTAAACCGTAATACGATTTGAAGTCTTATTGGTTTTAAATATGTTGTTATGCAATGAAAGTTATTTAGGGTTATATTTTCCTATTTTTTTAATTTTGTCTAACATTATGTTCATAAATGAGTTGCATTAAACATAAAATGTTTATGTGCATACATTTTGACGTGAGTTTTGTTCATAAATGAGTCACGTCAAATACAAAATGTTTCATTTGATGGTATAATTCCGAGTTGCTCCACGTTTTAACATAAATTTAGTTTGAAAACGATTCGAAAGATTGTAATCTATGTGTTTTTTATGTATACTTTGACTTGGTTTACGTTTCTACATAATTGTGTTTGGAAAAGAGAAAGTTTAAGTATAATATGTTTCCATTCAATGATATATATATTCGAGTTACTTTTTGGATCACCGTGAATTTTGCTAGAAGATAAGTCGGGTCAATTGTTAGTCTGTATTTTATCATGTCACGTATGATGTGGCCGCAATGCGTGGCCAATAAACAACTAGTTTCATTAAAGAAGTATTAATTACTCATAATTTAAAGTAATAATTTGTATGTCATAAAATCATTATGTGTTAGAATTTTTTGTATCAAGATAATCTTTCGACAACTTAATCATTCAAACCCATGTTGCTTGTCTTTGGACAAAAAGTGGACACCGTATCCATGGCAATTGACCTTTTAACCACTATAACAGATGACCAATGTATGCGGTTATTCTCGTAAATTTTATTATAAATGTGATGATATAGAATAACATATACAAACATTTATGTTTTTCTCAAATTTTGTTATATAAAAAGTATTGATTATATAGATATTCATTTATGTTATTGGTATACTCTTCATTTTCTATCTCTCTCTATATGTATTTGTATATATATAGAGAGACAACGATAAAAAAGTGTTTTATTTTTGAAAGTGTTTTATTTTTGGTAATTGGATTTGACATCTCTACACAGGCAGGTTTGATAGTAATAGTTAAAAATAATAATAAAACTAACCTCTAAATCCACATGTTATTTGAACATATGCTTCACACAATTCAACAAACATCATAATTATTATTGCTCGAACAAAAGTAAAGCAATAAAACGTTACTAGGCCATAAAGCATGTTATATTTATATTATTTTGTTTGGACGTACAAGGAGGAACAAACAATATAGTTTAAACAAATACATGAGAATGCTCGAGTATGAAATCATTCTACCTTGTTTGTAATCGTTATAGATGGTTTAGTATAGAAGATGGATCGATGGAATGATCGAGTTATGATTTGTGTCATCAATTGAAAATGGAGTAAATAAAGAATTGATCGAGTTCATAACAAGTAAAAACAGATAGTGTCGAATGAAATCCTAAAATATGAAATATGGATTATCAATTATGATGATATGGTATTCGGGTTATTTGGGTCAACCCGAATTACCAAAACACAACCCAAAGACCGACTTAAATAAGAATTTCGGGTTCGGGTTTGATGTTTATTCGGGTTCGATTTTTTCCGGTTATGCCTTAATCGGGTTCGGGGCAGAGTTTAATCGGATTAGAAATTCAGGTTCGAGTAAAATTGACACCCCCAGTTAGACGTCAATAACCTCTCACTGGGTGTTAATTAACTTCGGGCCACTCACACACCTTGTTCTTTGGCGTCAAATGAGTATGATCCAACTGGTTGTTCATAGTTAGGCCCTGTTACCCATTGAGTATTGGTCAACATCAGATCAAGGAAAGTCAGTTTTGAGGCTCTTCAAAGGAAATGAAGGCTAGGGTTTAAGGAGCTACCAATTTCCAGCATTTGATCCGGAAGCTGTAAAAAGAATATAAGCTAGTTATTAATAATAAATTATTTATAACTGGAACTCATGTTTACTAACAAATTGTTTTTTAATAATAAGAATTTTATTATTATATATTTTGACTATAGAAATTAAGTTAAATTATCCACATGTATTTGAAGATTATCAATAAAGCATTTGTTATAGTTAAGTTAATAGAAAAATAATAAATTTTTGATCAAACATAATTAATATATAGAATAAAGTAGGGTGTAATTATAAAACAGTGTAAGGTATAATTAAAAATCCCTTACTCAAATTTGAAAATAAGTCATAATCAAAATTAAAAGATCCACACAAATAATATAAGAATTAAAAAAGAGAGTGACGCGTGTCTTATTAATGTAATCTTTTATTAGTATTAGATCTACTAACGATGATGGAAAAGTAACATATCAAAACAAATGATAAATTAAAGAACTTGATTGATGAAACAATACATACATAAAAGAAAGATAATTTCCATATTTCTCAAAATATTGGTGTATCAGGATTTTAAGACCATCATGTGTTTCTACAGAACTATGTTGTGTCATTCTTGGAGACTCAGCACTTACTTAACCCTAAAGTAAAAGAATATAATTACTTTATAGTGGAACGTAGCATGAGCTAAAATTCCATCGTTGTCAAAATGTTGCAACGGTTAATTGATCAAATAAATGGTTTTATGATGCATTTATGCAAGAAATTGCGAGTCTACAAAGATAGGGTTATAAACGAACCAAATATTTAACGAACTATTCAGCGGGAAGATATATATTAAATGAACAAACATTAGCAGAGCCCACATTCATTCAACTCCATTAGTGAAGGTTTGATAATGTATTCATTTTGTGACCATTTACATTAATTTATATTCATTTTAGATCAGTATAGTTTTGGGATGCTTATGTTTACAAAATGTCGAACACATGCCTCTTGGTGAGAAAAATAATTGATCGTATAAAGCTTTCTATATTCTTTAGTTATCGTTGTCAATATATGTGATTGATTGTCTTATCGATTCGTCAACTTGTGATCTTCAAGTTCATATCCTTCCATTTTGTAGTAAGTCGATGAAAATCCATTCGGTACTCCCCAATTGTGTTTCAAAATGTACAGAAATTCTTTTAAAAAACATATAAAATCATTCCTTATGTTCCCATGCTTAGAATCATCCAAAGTTATGTTGATTTTGCGGGAGATCAATTTCATTGTACGAATTGATTCTATAATAATTGTTGAAATTGTGGAAAAGGTTGTAGGTTGAATTTAGGGTTGATGTTGCGAGAACTAGGTTGGATCTTCGTTAATTATTTTAGTGTAATTGGATTGACTAATTGATCAATATGATCATAATATACATTAAATAAGTCAGGTGGTGTGGGAGTGCAAACCTGTTTAAGTTTATTACGATATTTGATATAAGAACATCCTTAGGAGCGAAACCCCTAAGGAATAAGGGTTTCAAGGGGGCAACCTTGGTCGGGGTCCAAGGGGGCAGTCAAATAATCCATACTTGTTTTTTATTCTCTCTGAGTTTTATCCAATTGAACGTTTGCATTTAACCCCCAAATTGCTTCAATCTGAAAGCTCTTCGCGACTCTCGGATCGTCCAAGTTCTTGATCATTAAATTACGAATCCTCTACAATCTTCACAATTGTTTCGACTTAAACTAGTTTTCTTAGTACCACGTTGGATTAAATCCGTTGAAGCAATATGAAAAAAATAAGAATGTAAGAGAAACTTGAGATAGAATGATTAAGACTGTTGTCAAAAGTATGAAATATGATTTGGTATATGTTGGTGATGATTTTAACTAATTAAGAAAAATAATTTCTTCTATAAGATAGTTAGCGACTATATTAATGTTCAAATGAATTGTTTGAGCAGCTTGATATTCAGAATGACACCCCTACTCGAGGAGGATTTTATGTCATGCCAAGGCACGTAGGCTAGCGTTCCCATTGGTCTTGCATCACCCGCACTTCTCACCCCGCTCGGGCTTTTTTCCATTTTACACCTTCTCCGGACCTTTTGCAAAGTGAGAGCTAAATCAAACACTAGATATGCCATGTTTATAATTTAAAGTTAAAAGCTACGCGTATCTTTCGTGATGCCTTTAAATAGTATTAGTGCGTTGTCTCTCAGGATATATTGTGTGCTTGAAAACGACATGAAAGTGTTTACATGAGAGAGACTGTATTAAACCATTTCATATAAATTAAAAAATACATATTTATGCATCTATATTTAACTATGGAACATTATTTTTAAGGTTAGATGAAGACACAATTGCTCTCATGTCACTCTCAACCTGTAAGAAAATTAAGAGATGGGGTATATATGTTTTTTTTGGGTATTATGATCCCAAGCTAACTCATGCCTTCATTTGAAGAAACAATCTTTTTCATTTTATTGCCTTTAGGTATTCTTTTAATATGTTAAATGACATGAGGGTATACAATTTAGGTGTCATTGAGTAATATTTTAGTGTTGTTTTCATTTTAGTTTGCTTAAATTTTATGTCAGATTTGTGTCATATAAATCATGCTAGCGTGTTTTCATCTCGTGTCAAGGATTACCTCATAAACTGATGTTATATGAGGAAGAACGATGAGTCGGGAGAGAGACAATAGGGTTTTATTAAAAAACCCATTTCATATATAAGCATAAACAATTTTATAATATTATATATATACAATCGGTACTTAAAATTTCATATTTGTAAATTTAGTTAAATACACTTTGTTATATATTCCTTTTATTTTTATTTTTCTCCTTACACTTTACATTCGTATCTAACTTCTGTTGCTGGGATATCAAAACAAAGGGTGTAAGTAATATAAAATCACAAAGGGATTAATTTGATGTTATAGTTCTTATCAAATATTATATATAATACTAATCATCAATTTTTGTATGCTATTAGGGTTGTATCATGTGTTTTAGTGGGTTGTACCCACCTTTCTTCTTCTTTTTTTTTTTTAATCTTTAACTCTTTTATTTTAATCCAAAACTTCTACATATTTTACAATTTACCCCCAATAGTTTTACTTTCAACTTTGTTTCCCTGTACTCTTCATATTTTATAAATTTTCCGTCTTACGTTTTGAATTTTGCGAGTTAACACGCCGCAGCGTGCATGTGTGGTTTAACGTTTTTACGCTTATTTTTTCCCCGCTTAATGGCTCCGTCGCAACGCGTTGGTCCTACATCGACTTATTGTTTTATATGTTTTAAGTTTCGCATGTGTGGTTTAACGCTTTTACGTCTACTTTTCAATCAGTTTTATATTTTTGTTTTTTATTTTTTTAATAAGAATTTTCCCGGTGTTGGTGGTCGCTAACGGTAGTGTGTCATTAATGCTATTTGGTACGATGTTACGTCCTCCGCCGCAACGCGAAGGCTTATTACTAGTATGATACTAAAAATCAAGTAGTGAGGAGTTAATACAAAACTATTTCTTATTAACATGATTGATATAATGTCATTTTACCTTGTAAACTAAAAAATAAGTAATTTGCAAAGATAATAGAGAGATATGCAGAGTGCTACAGGACCACCATATCGTTATCATCTTTGCAAATACCAATTGGAATTTGTATCTTGTTTTTCTTTTACTGTGGTCCTTTATTTTCCCATGTTCAACCACTTCTTAATTATTTCACGAATTTATTCTCCTCTTTCTTTAAAATTTAAACTTCTTATAAATCTTATCTTATAAAATAATATTCAAACACACACTCACTGTACTTAAATCAATGCGAGTGGTACAACCCATGAATCGCTATTTGTAGAAACAACTTTACTACATTTATGACACTTTTTTAACTTGTAAAATTATATTATGGTGAATAGTTATATTGTTGTTCGTCAAATTTAATTATTTATTCCAAATAACTTGTGTTAATCTAAACTTCTTTTTTCTAATTTGTCGTGATCTAACGCATATATTCCAAAATTAAATGGCTGCTACATTTTATTCTCGTGCTTGGTATTAATTTACTTTTATTCAAGGTTCCTTTTAAAGTTATATTTTCCTCATAACAGAAAATAAAGATTACGTGACCTTATCTTAAAAGTAAAAATAATTTTGATTTTAAAACTATTATTAAAATTTAAAAATAAGCATATAGTATTCTGTTAGATTTTTACATATTATTTTTAAGACCATTAGTTACATATCCCCAACTCCCAAGTCAAAAAAACAATTATATAATTTTTTTCTTAAAAATTATGTATATAACTATATCATTAGAATTAACTTATCAAGTAATTTTGTATACGTTTATATATTTATCACATAATCAGATATAAATAAAGTAATATATTTGTTTATCTAAAAAAACAAATATAAACATCACATCCGTCAAGTTTATCTCTAAGTATATACATAGGAAAAAATATGATGTATATATCCTTTAAGCTATAAATCTTTTTATGGACCATAATATAACTATCTATGTTTGTTGGTATGAGTTGTTTTAGCGTCTTAAGTAAACTACTTTAAACATACTTATTTTGGTAACAAAGCAATACATCAATAATGCTTGAACCATCTTTCATTATAAAGCTCATGTTTATTTGTTCTTTTCTCAATTAAATCATATATATATTCATGTTCATTCATTATGTTTACATATTAAAATCTTTTTTTAACTTAGATATTCATTATAACTATATTAACTAGTTGTTTTCCACCGCGCTACGCGGCGGAAGTCCAATCTTTTTTCCTAAACGTAACGTTGTGTTATTGTTATTGTTATCGGGCCGGCTCCTCGGAAACTATAAAATTGTAGTCTTGTGGACAAATTTTAAAATAGTAAACATTAGTGGTCAGACTCAAAAAATACATGGCGAGAGGCCGGTCGTTTTTCCCACATGCAATACCGTATTTTGTTTTGGTCGTTATCGTTCTGACTTGTTAGAAACCATAAAAACAAACTTTGGTGGCAAGACTCTAAAATACTAAACTTCAGTGGCTGAAGTCAGAGATATAAAAGTTCACTAAAAATAACTTGGTTTCAAAACTTTAATATCTTAAATTTTAGTGGTTAAAATTCAAGAAATAACTAAATTACAACTTCACTATTAATAGTTTCGTAGCCAACTCTGAGATCCTAATTAGTGATCACATTCCATAAAACAAATTGGCAACCAAACTGTAAAAATTAAAATTTTGTAGGCAAACTCAATAAAATAATATGCGATTATTAACACCATGGATTAAACCTACGTATTAAAGAGCTATAAGATATGCGACAACAATTGTAAATAGATATTTTTGTTTTATTTGAAAAACTTTACACTTAAAATAAAACAAAAAAATATGTATACTAAATTATTATTTTACTATTCATTCTTGTTGTGTTTTAATATAGAGAGTAATAGCGCAAGATTATTATAATGGTTACAAAAGAAACCAACTTCACCATGTGCTCAAAAGAAAAAGAAAGTGGAGGGTGTCTAACCAAACCTGGTAACCCACAATTCAACTTTGAGATGAAGGAATTGTTGTTCCTATTAACTCCTTTTTTTAGTACTTTTTTTTATTTATTTAAACCATTAATTAGGTCAAATTATCAAAATACATTTAAATTAAGAAATAAAGAAATTGTCTAGACACCAGACGGCAGACGGTAATATGGGCCTATAGGCTGGTTTCTATTACATTGATAATATTATTTTTTTAGGTTAGGTATTGTTAGAGCATTCACAGCCCGTTCCCTATATATACATGTATATATACATGTATATATACATGTATATATATATATATATATATATATATATATATATATATATATATATATATATATATATATGAACGGATGCTCTGTATATGAGGATGGTTGTGAGTGATTGTGAGTGAAAAAGGTAGAAAATTTATGGAGATTGTACCGTGTTTTCCCATATTTGGGGAAACACGGTACAACCTACATAAATTTTTTAATATTTTAGAAAGTGGTTGTGAGTGGATGAGAAAAGAAAATGTAATGGTAGAAATATGAAAAATTATTATTTAATTTAAAAAAAGAAAAAAATAATAGTTATTAGTGTAATTATAAAGATGGGGATGAGGAATAGATTGCGAATACTTATGCTTTAACTGATATTGGGCTAATTGAAACTTGGAGATATTTTTGGATTGTAGTAGGCCCATACAATGTAACAAGATTTGCCAGTAGCCCATTTGCTAGACAATGGGCAGATGGGATCATAAACCGAATTAGAGGGTTCATATTATCATATGTCGGTTTTTTTTAAAAAGGTTCGGTTACAATGGCAACAATGGTTAAACAAAACCGATGTGGGGGTTTATGATGTCGCAAAGCCCTACTTAATAATAAATGTATAAAATAAATTAAAAAATTCCTTTGTTATTTTATTTTTGAAATTATAAAGCATGTTTGCCAGACTTTTTGAAAACATGTTCGTCATAACAAACAAAAATCTAGAAAATAGCCGATCCAACGTATGGTCGTCTTATTCTTTTTATGTTTAATCTTCGATTCCGAGATTAATAGACTGTATTGATACATCGTAAGCAAGTTCTTCAACTGGAAGGGAAAGGGGTCCCCCCCAACACACACACACATTTCATATTTGTGTAATTCTTCTTCCATGACGAGTTCTCTCTCGAGGCTTGTTTCATGTTGTCTACGTTCCATCAAGTTCATGTAGTCTTTCAATCAAATACACACGTCTATCAACCTTGGTGTGAGCCTTGTTCTTCGGATGAATAACACCCCACCTCTTAAAGAAGACGTTGATTTTAAAGCTACCGTAGATCACAGGCCATGGCAGCAAGAACGTGCTATTAAAATTCTCTTTTTTCACCAACCTAAAATGTTAGTTTTTAAACACATTGGCCCACATAATGGATAAAAAAATCAGTTCTAGTATACCTCCCGTGCTCGCTGCTTGTGGTACTCCTTTACTATTTAGTATTTTTGTTTCTTGTAGTTTTGTAGATACTTAGGTTCGGGTTCCTACGTGACGTCAAATACTTGTTAAATAAGAGGAGAATATACCCTTATTACTTTAAACTAATTACAGACAAGTATGGTGTCAAATTCATGAGTTAGAGGATAGTATTGGATTAAAGTTGCTTATTCACCTAAATTACATAAATTTTCTAAATTTCCTAGATTGATACTATGAGTTTATGATGATTAATTTTAAAAACAACTTGAATCGTTTTGATGATGCTGAAAAATAGAAACTTGAAAAGGCTATCATACACTCACGGTTCAGGTTTAAATGCAGATCAGTTAACATTGTTGCTACCCATTTGGGACATCAAACATACATCATCTTGTTAATTCACTTGTTCAATCGGATAATTAGAAAATTAAGTATATGTTGACTAACAATCCTTAACTCTAATACAATCAACCAAATGCTCATTGCTAATAACTCAAGACCAATAACTGATGGCTTATCAATTGAATATAGCGAACTTAAATCTCTCAAATCAAACAAGTTATTAACATATTAATCTGATTAACTAAAAGACTACACCAGATCGTTATCTAAAAGAATGTAAAAACAAAGTTAAATATGAGTGTTAACAAAAACCGTACACCTATGAGTGATGAACGAATGTCTAGCCTTGTATCCTCAAAGAATGATCCTAAAACCTTGATTAGGGAATGATTTGTTGAAGGGAATTCTGATTAGGGACTCTCCCCAAGCTTAGAATCATCCAAAATCACATAAAAACTAATATTGGAACTCCTCTTGTAACCTAGGATTCGGGGCATAAATAGATGTCATAAAACGACAAAAACCCTAAAACACACGCATACCAGGGATAAGCTACACCAATTATGTCGTAAGCTCCACCTCCTAAAGCTACACCAATTACTAATTTGCTCAAAATTGCCTACCAGGCCTAGCGTAAGCTACGTTGGTCTGGCCACTTTCTTCTTTCTCACTTTTGTTGCACTTTTAGTCCTTCCACAACCTTCACATTTGCATTCATAACGCTCCTATTTGCAGATTTCTTCGTTATCACATGAATCTATCAATAATCACGAAGTAAAGTTGTTCTACATAATTAAACTAGCAAAAAGGACTAATCAACCACTATAAATACATGAGAATCACTAATCCATTGAAAGGTC
Organism: Flaveria ramosissima; assembly: GCA_025215565.1. Lineage (NCBI taxonomy): Eukaryota > Viridiplantae > Streptophyta > Magnoliopsida > Asterales > Asteraceae > Flaveria > Flaveria ramosissima. Next base: position 73,872,018 of record CM046035.1, read on the forward strand.
CCAAACCAAGAAACCTCTTAGCTGATTTCAAACATGATAACATATAAATCAAAATCCATAAATCAAATGCAACGGAAATAATTAAACCACAACTCCAAGTGAACTTAAATCATAGTCATACAACCCAATTTCAGTGAACATCTAAAGTGGAATGTCAAGTTTTGATATCAAGTAGCTTGCTAATCCATGCCAAGTGGTTCTTAGTGCGTCAACAATCTAATCTTGCGTCAAACATGCAAACTAAGCGGTTCCTTTGAGGGCTGATATGTAGGGTTTTTAAAGAAAAGGGGGTTGGGTTACAATCTATCTATATATATAAAAAAAGTTATGAAGTGCCACTTATCAAAATATTAGGCTTCCTCATTTTAGTTTTTCCGCCTCTCTCTCCTAATAAATGATAATAGTATACACTAATTATATTATTTAAAAATTTGCATAATAAAAAATATATATTGTAAAATTAAAAATTATAGGTTTTTATAAAAAAACAAACATTAAAAAAGAACATAAAGTATACAAATTTTCTTAAACACTTTTTTTAAACACAAACTTTTTAAAAAGTGTTTTTAAGTATTATAAGGATGGTTTAAAAAATGAAATTATTTTTAAAAAGCAAAAAATAAAAAATAATTTCATAAAAGAAGTCTAAAATGATATTATTGTTGTCTTACTTGAAGTACTTATTTTTATGTAATTCAATCATATTTTATCTGAAAAATATTGTTTTATAATTTTTTTACAAAATATTTGATATTTTTATCTATTTAATCCGTGTATCACACGGGATACTAAACTAGTATTACAATAAACCCCTTTGAATTAATTTTCAGGATCTTTGGATAATTATCCTTTTGAGTCCTTGTGCTTTTATTTGACCCAACTTCAAAACACAAAAGATATGTGAAAACTCGATCATTACACCCATCAAGTTACTACTTGACGCCAAACCCATTGCATCTTGCATTGTGTGCTGTGGAATCATATTTTAGTTATATATGTGAAACATGTTTTGACAACAACTGTGAAAATATTATTTTGTTTTATTTGCAAAAGAGACTTTTCATCATTTAAATTCAAATCATTTAAGGAATGATCTAATACGGCCGCACAATTAATAACGGGGGTGTTATTATACTAACATTTATTTAGAAAATATTACCTTCATATTCAAAATCGGTAAATTTGATACGTAAATATAATTGGTGATGTATACCAAACAAATCGTGGGATAATAAACTCTCGATGAATATGTACTTGCCTTTTTAAAAACTTTAACTAATTCGGTTAGTTATTTAATAACATCATAGCTTTCGTTAAGAAAGCTTACAACCCGAACCTTAGAGGCAATACCATTATGAAACATTTCTAAAGTTCCTCTTTGACATAACGCGCTTTTAAACATTTTTCTCCAATTAGAACTTAATAGGCATGTCCCAATTTTGACCTAAAATGGTGAAATACGTATAGCGGCATAATTTTCTATATTTTGCATTGCATGTTTACTAGTAATAAAAGTACTACATATAATTTTCTATATTTTTTAAGACCTAGAAGTACGGATCAAAGACTCATGAATGACTAGTTTCACCTATATCTCCTTGCCTTGCCGTCATTTAAGGAGCTAGTATGTTTTTCTCTGTTCTCCCGCAAATGACCAAAACGCCTCATCACCTCTCCCATCCCAATCTTACACCCACTCCCGCCATCATAAAGTCGTAATAGTCAGGACCTAAGGATTAAAATTATAATTATCTAAACCATAGGGACCAAAAATGTAATTTCTCTTTCTTAGCTTTTAGCATGGATCACGTTTCTTCTTCCATGTCGTATTGAAATGGTATAACTACTTGTCGAGGCGCTCCAAGATACACGAGGGCAAACACCCAAAATTATCTAGTTACAATGTTTTGTTTGGTGTTTGTTAATGTAATGTTCGTACCCAAATAATGTACGTAATTAAACCATTTTTTGTTTTGAAAAAAAAACGGTTATATGACCAATAACAACATGTTTTATTCCATCATTTTTGAAAGGACGTTCTTGTTAGAACATGTACTTTGTGAGAAAAATTAGAAGTGACATATACCCAATTCTCGTTCAAATATACCAGAAACTTTGTTCCCTCATTCATATGTTTCATACCTAACTTCACTCCTACATATTCGACACATATCTAACCACATGCAAGATTACTGCTTTTTTTTCCATTTAAATAATATAGTTTAATTAATCCCGCACAAATTGAAGAATTCATCCAAAACTAGTAAGCAACATGTTAATCCACAAATTTCTTGATTTTCAAGAAAACAAACCCTTATTAGTTCATTATGTTAGTTTTGGTTTAGTGGTACATGTTAAAAGAACAAACAGGAGATAGTCAACAGTGATGTCGACTTACGCCCACAGGATTTGTCGGTTTTTTATATATAAAAGCTAAATATTTTTTTTTAAGAAAACCATGACTTAAACACTTAAGTTGTAACCGATAGAGAATATAATCTACTGAGAAGCTATGGTTCTCGAGTGTAGATCAAAAGGGTCCATATATACTGAATTTTGGCCTTTTGGGCATGATCCACGTTCATTTACATAAGTCTGTAACATCTCTTTCAGTTAGGTATATGCAATTGTCTTCATTCTCCTCCTTACTGAAAAAGGAAAGATAAGCATGCAAAGCTTGAGCTATCTTATTTTATTAGTTCTTATTTCGTGCATAAAGTTTTAACGTCTGTAAGTTTCAAATTATTAGAAAAGATTTAAAGTCAGTTGATTATTTGATCCATAATGAAAAAAGAAGAAAACTCTAGTACCATGGTCGAAACATTATCATTTGGTGTTTGTTTCTGAAACTTGCAATCAGCTTAATTTAGAAGCTAGAAACTCGAAAACATTTGGTTATCGTGATGATCCGTAAACATATGATCGATTAAAAACAATATTTTGCTTAGAAAGCATCATATAAACAAGCTAAAATTGATTATAAAGTTATTACAAAAAAGATTTAGAAAAGAAGGACAGATTAACCTAATTTTACAATAACTCATTACTCACCCAACGTTCATTTACACACGCTAAAAGACAAAACCATAAACATACACAAGAAGACAAACAAACCACACAAACATAACATTCATTTTAGTATAAATAGATGGTGTGTTTCATAAGGAGACTTGTGCTTGAGGCTATTATTTTCACTCACAATCACTACAACAATCTGCTTCTTCAGTTTCCACCACCCTTCTATGGAAGTTACGATGGCAGCCGCAGGCGGCACAGGTGAGTGAAGCCTCCGCACCCTCCTCCTCGTTCATCGCGATGAATTCCCGACATCCATCAACAGCATAACCACCAACTCTAGCTGCATGGTTTCTTTGACACTCGCCGTATCTCACACGAAGCCTCATCGTGTTCGATGAATTCGCGGAATCCATTGATGATGGTGGTGGTTCTTCCCTTCTCAACACCACTCTTCTTTTGGTCATTTCTCCGATGAAAATATGTCTTCTTTGGTTCTTAACAAAACTTCACCCTAAAAGGGATTATTTATAGGGTGTAAAGCTTTTGATCACTAACCCTAAGAATCATTTGGTTTAGTTCCATTTTTCACCCTTGTTCTTTGATTCTATTTCCATCTTAGCCTTGCTTTTTAAATTAATCAAAATTAGACCTTTAAGATTTTATAAATGTAATTCTATGGCAATATTGCATTTTAAGTTATGGGTAGAACTAGAAGAAGCATGCATGTGTAATTCCACATGTATGTCATCTTAGCTATCTATTTGAGCACATGCATCTAACAAGATTTTTTATATACAAAAGAGGTTAGTTGATTTTGGTAGGTACTCCCTTGAAAACATTAAGGACTTTTAGACCCCTCCTTTTAGATTCCATTAGCTAGCATCACAAGATATTGGGTCGGAATTTATATTAACATCTAGTGGTAAGTGTGGAGTCTCACAACCAAGAGGTTGTGGTTCTAAGTTGTAACTTCACCCAAGATAAAATGAAAAAAGTCATTCGGCAAAATTTTAAAATTTTAAATTGTAAAAGAGTAGTAATAACAAAAAATACGCCCTAAGGACATATGCTTATAGATTTTCATGTCGGCAAAATCAAGCACTATTTAAGAAATGTTATGAGATAAATAAGTCTAATACATGTGTCACTTCATTTACTTATTGAAATGACCAAAAACCCTACTAGTGTGTGTCTGCTAGTCATTCTGCTTGAAGTCTTGAACAATATTATGACAATAACTAGTAAACGAAATCAACGCGTTGTTACGGGAGCGTTAAAATTTGTAAGGCTTGATTTCAAAGACTCGTACATTAGTATTTAATTTGCAGACAAAGTTTGTGTCGAAGCTTTAATTAAAATAAGCATGTCACAGGGTTTCATTACTTTAATATTAATGTTTTATAAAGTTCTAATTTTGTCATTATGCAATGCTATAAAATTTACGTTTAGATTCAACATGAATATAGACGTGAATTCAAAATTACTCATGATTGAAAACATATAAATAGTTATATTTTATAAACATTTTTTTAAATATATTATTTTAATTATATACGAAATCCTTCATTATATTATTTTTAAAATAGAATAAAAGATGGTAGCTTTCATGACGGCACTAAACTCAAAGAAAAAAAATACTGTGAAACATGCAAAGTGGTTTCGAAATAAAGGCTTCTACTTATTATCTATCTTCAAATCTAATTATTTGACAAAGATAAATTTTGTAATTAAAAAAAACTTCTTTTTATGTAGCAACTCGCATTTGCTTATATATATATATATAGTGACCGACAACAAACTTGTAGGAGTGAGATGAAAAGAGAAAAAATTTATCCTTGTATATATATTACTGGAAGGATTAATTAATTAATTCAATGTAACAATATGAAATCTCATTGCATCATTCTGGCTTGTTTAAGTGATTGAAATTCATGAATTCGATCTACTGACCCATGCCATAATTCTAATTGGGTTGATAATATATTAAGCAATACATATCCTCGAGAGAAAGCTAGAGTTATCACTTTTGTTCTTCCAAGCTTATTTATAATTGAAAGGATTGGTTTATTATAACGATTGAGGGATTGAAAAATTCAAAGTATCAAATAATGATGGTGCTATTTGATTGATGACAAATTAACGGGTAATGGTAATCTCACCTTTCTAGAAAATGAAAATTACTATAAACAAAGATTAAAAGAATGTATAACGAAATTGTACAACTCTCATGTAATTGTCCCGTGTATGCTTACACATTAATGTCACTATGATCAAATTAATATGCCTTTAATATATTTCTGTTTAAGGAAATATTCGACCCCAATATAACTTTAAGTCTTTAACTTCTAAATGAAGTTTAATCAATAATATAGAAAATGTGAAATACAATTTGAGCTCGTCAATTTCAACGAATAGGTTACGTATGAGAGCTACTATTGATATAAGCTAACACCTTTGTTTATATATATTTTTAGATTAATAGCCCAAGTATGAACAATGACTCGGTCATGTATTTTAAAAATGTCTTAGAGCACACGACATGTTCTCTCATACTTGTCTTTTCTAATTTTCTTTTATATATATATTAGCAACTCTTTAAATAACTTATAGTTAAGATGCCATTTCGTATAGAGAAAAAAATTGATTGAAGCAAAATATTTTATAAAGAAAATTAGAGTTTAAATGTAAACTTGTGATTTAGAGTTGGTAGAAAAATAAAACAGAATTTATATTTTTCATTTATATATTATGTACAAACAGAATTTAATTATATTTTATTAAATATTGTTTTGGTATACAATATACTTTTTTATTATTTATATGTTTATTTATTTACAACTTTCACCACTTATAACTTTTTTATTATCAAAATAAAACTAAACCATAGACTAATAATGTAGTCGCTAACCTGCCGATTAAAATGTTGCTAATCTCTCGGAGATAATAATGTTCATGGGCGGCCTTGAGGGTGGGTGGAGTGGGGCAAAACTCATTAACAAATCCAGTATTTTAATTATTTTAACCTATTGATCTTAAATTAGAGTTCTTTAACATTTCAAATAGTTTAGCCCAATACCACTTACCCAATTTAATATAATAATACTTATATTAAAAAAAATCTCATTCAAGATTTCAAGGGCAAAAGTAAGAAAACTGATCGACGATAGACTTTGCCACTTCGATTGCATTATATAAGTTATTCGGTTTAGACTTTTTTGTACGTCATATTCTAGGGGCTCATATTTTGTTTTCGCCCCGATCTCAAGGTCTCTTGGAAATTCTCAGAGCCAGCCCAGATAATATCAGTAATCAGTTTGTTGTAAGACTCACTACTTTTCAGCATTCCATCTCAAAATATTCCGTCATTATATGCTCACTAATATTCACCGGTAATATGTTGGAAATCGAATTACTAAGGCCCTGGTTTCCAACTGAGTTTCACCGAAGGATTTCCGGCATTACACACCTTCACTAATGGATCTATCCATTAGTTAAACTTGTTCGTTTTATAAGAGGCAAACATGAGAAATAAGGAGAAAAATGAAAGGGAATGAGTTGTCAAAATATATATATAAGGGTTGTAAACCCTATTCGATGCACTTATATAATAATTTTTGGCATAAAAACCCACTTGTTAAAAAATGAGATATTTTCTTTTGCTCCAAACCAGATGTTAATTTCTAGAGCACCATAAGATGCTATATAACCTGTCTCCATTAGGAAATCGAACTAAACTAAGAGTGCATATATGTTTTTTTTTAAAAACGGTTGCATATACGTGTGACTTTATAAAGGTCTTTCGAATATTTATGATAAAATATTTCTTTTAATATGTTTTACATAAAAAAATTATCATTTACCTTGGCAGAACACATACTACGAGCCATGTCGTAGTCTATGTGGCTGGGTTGTTGATCAAGCGTGGCACACCCTGCCGGCAGCTCATAAACACGAGCCTGGTGCCTTTGCGTGGGTGCGGCCACGAGGTGTGGCTTCTCGTCTCTTTTCAATAGCAATTGAAACTTCGAACATATAGTTTGATATAGTGTATAAGTAAAAATACCGTAAATTCACCGATAAATGGAAATTTTAAACTTGAGGTCATTATGATGTCTGGTTTTTAATAGCAGTTGAAACTTCGAACCATGTAGGCTGACGGTTTGACCACGACAACAAGTGTCGAATAGTCAAAGAAACATACAAAAACACGCAAAGCCGCAAACATTAATAAATAACTATATTAATGGTAAGCGTGGATTCTGTCTCCATCACCATGTTTTCATTTTCATTTTTGTATTTCTATTTTGTGTGATATTCATCATCGTTCGAATTTCGAAAGCTTCCTCTTACAAGAATTATGCTCTTTCCAACTATAATATTATTTTTATTGATTTTTCTACTTATAAAGAAATTAAAATTACGGTGTCCACGTTCTTTGTGCTGCTATCAGTTTGTAAAAAGAAAACATGTTAAAATCTTGAAATCCTTTCGAATTTTATTTGTCAAATCTCATAACATTCGTAGCGCACCCATACATAGAAATTCAGTAAACTCAATTTGATGTACCGGTGAATCTCAAGTCCCAGATCGATAATATAAGAAGACATTAAAGGATAGCTCTCAAACTCTTTATTTTAACCAAATAAAAACTCATTTAAAAAACTTAGTTGCAACTCATCCCAATATGGGTTTATATAATCTAGTTTATTCTTAACTATCTATAACTTCTAATATAATTTGAACTTTATCTAGAATAACAATTAATATTTATCTAATCAAATAGATAGAATAAACTAAATTCTAATATTTAACCAACTTGACCGACTTGTCAACTTAGGTCCCCAAACTTCAGCGACTTACCGCCAACAAAATCAACATAGTTACTTAACGTGTTGTTGATTCATACCGAATTCCTTCGTTTGTGGCCTCTGGATTTTGACTATAACGATTTTTTTTAATAATTTTGCAATTGTATTTAATTTGGTAAAGCACATGAATCATGAATGTTATTAACTCATTGTTTAGTTATCTAAATTTAATATTAGGTTGTTAATTTCAGTTTCTAGAAACATTTTTGGTCATAGAAGGGTATATTTACTTGTTTTTAAATTTTAATAAAGAATTTTGATCAACTTTTTTAAAGGTATTCTTTTATCTTTAATTTTTTTTATGTTTTTTTGCAATTTGACACTTATAACGACTTGGCTTGAACTTAGCTATCATTGGTTTTTTGTGTTTCACTTCTTTGAAGATTACGTACTCAGAGCAAGTATGTCTACCTGATCCCACAATTAGCACAGTACTAATGAAGTCTCATGGCTTGCCTTAAAAGAACTTGATGCAAGACATCTATCTTCGCTTTTCGATACGTTATATAATGGACTTTCGTTGTAATATTAGTTCCAATGATGTTACTAAAAGAATGGTTCACTCAATCATCCTTCTGACGTGTTAATGTATTTGAAAAGCTCGCAACGACTTGGTTTACACCAACAAGAATGATTCAGTCTCAAGATTGTTCAAAGAAATCAAATCCATTGGGTTTTTATGAGTAAAAATTATAATCAAATTACAGGCTTTGAAATGGTCTCATTGACATAACCAGGAGCGGACCTATGTATGCCGCATCAAAGTGAATTTTCACGTGTACGTATATAGAGATGTATATATGATTTTTCGAGTGACAAAAATGTCATTTGGACTGTGACTTCATATTATTTTGATTTAGATAAAATAGACAAAATAGTTGAATTAAAAACAGAAAAATGAAACAAAATATTCACTGGAATTTCTTTCTTATTTCAACCTACGATTGCAATATTATTTTATTTTTCTTTGTTTATTTATTTTATTAAGTTTCTTGTTTAAGAAGTTATTTAAAAAGGTTCATACTTTCTTATATTTATCTACGAATGAATATAACTTTTATTTTAAAACTATGTTGAGTCAAAATTTGAATTCGATCAAAAAATTCTTGATATAACATTACAACACACTTATTTTTCTTGCGTGCCAATCTAAAGTTTATTTAAAATCACATAACCCGTTTGTTTGTTAAGCATTAAAACAAAAATTTAATTTGTTTTGGCTAAGTTGGGACAAGTAGTGTAGGTGTCTTTTAACAGCTTGTTTTAATTAATTGGGCTGATTATCCTTTGTTGTTATTATAGTTGCATAGGCACTATTCATTGGTGTTGTATGGAGTTTTCATGCTATCTCCCCGTTTGCATTTTTTTTAATCTTTTTATAAACAACATAATTTATTTCACCAAATTTAACAAGGTGTTAGAGTGCAAACATCACCAAGATATATAAAAAAATATTATAGATGATTAATATGAAAATTAGACCAGACCATTCAAGCAGGGGAGAACATATGTTGGTGACACCGGAATACAGTAAATTTTAACGAGTATATAGAGATGTATGTACGGGTTGTTCGAGTGACAACAATGTTTTTTTGGGCGATGACTACATATGTTTTTAGATTTTGATGAAAAAGACAAACGTAAATTGAAGTTAAAAAAAGAAAAATGAAACTAAATATCCACCATAATTATTTTTTTTACGAGATAAGGATAATATTTGGTATTTACCTCTACATTAATTAAGCTTTTGTCTTTTTTTCATTATTCTATTCAAACTTACTTCTTTTTTTAACATGTGAAATACTAAATTATAATTAAAATTTTAAGTGAGATTTTTTATTAATATCTACTTTGCTTGTTTATTTAATATAGCTTTAATTTCCCCCTTTTTATTCTTCTTAATATCTACTTTGCTTGTAACGAGTGTTATAAAAGTTGAAAGATTTAATTCTGATGATTTATACGTTACTACAAACGACCCGAAAAAAAATTACGTATGAAATGCTGATAAAAAGGTGTAATAGAAAAAATACTATAAGAAAATAAATACCTTAAAACAGAAAAGAAAAATGACGAATGTGTAAATTGTAAATTTACTATAACTAACAAGCTCTATTGTAAATTGATTACAAGAAATTTTGACATAACTCGAATGCTTAAATATAAAATTTTAAAGAAGTTCAGGCGATTAATGTAAATTTGACATAACTCGAATGATTAAGTATAAAATCTAAAAAAATTCAGGTGATTAAATGTAAATTTGACATAACTCGAATGCTTAAATAAAAAAATTTAAAAAATAAGTAGGTATAAATTTGAAAAAAAAAACAAATAGAGAGAAAATGTTGTGCTTAGTTTCAAAAAATCCTTAGAGGTTTAAATGTAAAATTATAAAAAAAAATAAAGTAGGTTTTTTATTAGTTTTGAGGAATAAAAATTGTTATGGTAACATTAAAAAAACCTACACTTTCACTACTCATATTTTTTCTATTTGTTGAATATAGTTATGTAGTGGATGTTATCGAGTCTCTTTTCCGACCTGTCTTAAACGTTAATATATTTTGGTATTATTATTGTTATAACTATGTAAATATTTAGTGATTATATACTTAAGTGTTTAAATAAAATAGTACTTAAATCAAATAGTATTAAGTTATAAAAATATATTTATTAAATGTATATATTTTAATATTAACTTAAAATAATATAAATAAGATAATACTTAAAATAAATGCATATTAAATAATATACTAATTGAGAGAAATTTATTAAATATTGGCAAATTAGAAACTATTGTATAACAATTGTACCTTATGTTTAAAAAGTTATATTATATGTCTTAAATTTTAAGTAAAATTACAAGTGTGTACTTATTAAATGTTTTATATGATAGTATAAATAATATAGATATAGATTATTATTATCATCATAAGTATAAAAGTATTTAGTAATTATATAGTTAAGTATTCAAATAAGATAATACTTATTTATATATTTAATTATTATTATTTATTATTATTTTTATAATAATAAAAGTAGTTAGGAATCATATAGTTAAGTATTCAAATAAGATAATACTTATTAATAAATTTAAATATTAATTTAAAGTATTATAAATAATATAATATATAATATAGTGAATTAAATCATCTCACATTATAAATAATGTATTAATAATATGCATTAATCAATTTATTAATTAGAAAAAGTTTATTAAATGAGGTACAAAATATAAATGATTGTGTAGAACACTTGTCCCTAATGCTAAAAGTTGTATTAGGTGTCTTAATTTTTTTGTAAAATTACACTTGTATCCCAAGGTTTTGTTTTATATAGTAGTATAAATATTTAATTTAATTTATTGTATTTAGCTTATAATTTTCTTGTTTAGTTAATTTAGCTTAAAACTTTCTTAGTTCATTACCATTATTTATTATTTTTTATATTTTACTATGACCTCCAGTTAAAAAGTTTTGGTTTCGTCATTGACTACATTGTTATTGTGAATAAAACGATATAAAGTTTGTCAACATGAATGAGTAAGTGATATTGCCAAAATGATGGTGAAAACAATAAAACATATTGATTATCAATTGATTTGTTTACTAAACTTATCATTACTTTTACTCATTGCAAGTTTAAGTGCTTTTTGCAAAGTTTTATGACGTATTTTTTTTATTATGGGACCAACCTGACCCGAATTGAAAAATTTTTATGTCGTTTTTATGAAACTAGATCATTTTTAATAGTGACTCTATATAAATAAATTTCTTAAGTCATCGCTACATTCAAGACTATTAAGTGTAACCTGTTTTTTACCCGTAAGAACATCGCACACTTATATCTTCCATCATGTTTTGAGCCACCACACGAGTCTTTAGGGAGTTTTTGTTCCTTGCTTTTCATAAACTCCAACATACAATATACATAATCACTTGAACTAGCTTCCCTCCTTGCACTTATATGAATAAAAACATTGTTATCATTCAAAGAAAAATGACAATTTCATATACCCTCTCTAAACTTGCAAAATTACATATTTTCTCAAATCATGTTCGAAGACCATTGTACATTATACATTGAAAACTTATGTTTTGAAAAAAGTATTTTTTTTATAATTTTACAAGTTTAAAACAAGATATTAAAATTTTGTTTTAATTGTTTGAAGAAAAGTAGCATGAATTAATAATTAGCAATAAATGTGATATAAAATGTGTTTGAATGCATGGACCAAAGCAAAAGCTTGTGATTGGCGCCTCCATCTCCACCTCAACATTCCTTGGTCAAACCCCAAATCCCGATATCCACACATTCTCTCCTCCCTCATTCCACCATTATACCCGTTGTTTCTCTTCATGACCCGACCCGAAACCCCTCAATTCACACAATAACACACGAACCCCTGAGTTCGCTGTCACGTACCCTTCGAATTTTGCTTTCCTTTTCATCTGATTAGGTCAGATTTCAATCGCGATTTGATCTTCTAAACCCTTTTCAAGTTTTCACACTTGTGTAATTTATCTTTGTTTACGGGTGATTAGTCAATTCGCTGATGATTTTGTGTGTTTTTTTGTCAAAAGTGTGATGAATTTCACGAACCCCTTTTGTTGCTCGTATGTCCTTGTTTCCTCTGTTTTTCTTGCTTCAGGTCGAATTCATCGGTCATGATTAAATGGGACAGTTTTTCTTGACGATTTCGGATTACCCATTTCGATTTTACTGCTATGGATTCGGTTCTTGAGGTTTTATACCCGAAATTGATACTTTTTGTGTTGGGATTTTGGTCTTCTGTCTCCACCTGTTTGCTTCATCTGCTTCGTTATTTCACAAGGTATTCAAATAATTGAATTTACCTTCTTCTTGCATGATAAAAACTTGATTTTTATCTATCTTTTTGGTATTACGTTGCTCAGATTGACAAGAAAGGGTGGTTCTTCAAAGGGGATATCGAGTGATTTGCAGGCTTCATTAACAGAGGCCATGGAAGATAAACAAGAGTTTTTAGAGTTTTCAAGTGAAGAATATGACAGGGTTGATGAAAAAGAAGATGAAAATGAGACCCATGAGTTTTCATTTACCTTTAAGTTTCCAACTTTTGAGGAGTTCAATAAAAACCCAAAAGATTTCTCTCAGTTGCTTGATTTCACTGAACGTACTGATTCATCTGAGGTTTCAGTGGAAGATGGTGAAGTTGATACGAATACGAATGATGGGTTCATGTTGAATGAGTGTAGGGCCTTTGAATTGGAAAGGTATGCTTTTTTTAATCCTTTAGAATAACTGGTTATTGATTCTTTTGTCATTCTTTTTGCTGAACAAAAGTTGTCTTCCATGTAGGTCTGTTCATGTGTCAGATGATGATCAGAGGGAAGATGGTCTTGAAGATCAAGAATGTGCTCTTGAAGAATTCATGGTTGATGGTTCATATTTGAAGAATATTGAGGAAGTTGAGGAGAAAGAAGAAATTTATGCTTGTAGTGAAGAAAATTTGCAAAAGAATGATGCTGAATTTGTTTATATATCCTCCCATCCAAATATGGATTCAAGTGGTTCGTGTAATCTTGATTCACCAACGAGTGATGTGTCGGATGAGAATAAGATTACAAAAATGGAGGAAGAAGAAGAATATGATACTTTTGGTGAAGAGAAATTGCAAGAAGTTCATAATGAAAGTGTTTGTTCATCTCCTGATTCGAACACAGATTCATTTGGATCAAATAATCTTCATTCACCAACGTTTGATTTACACCCTGAAGATGGATTCTTGTCAGATGCAGATTTTGAAGTAGAGTTTGATGAAAAAGATGAAAAAGAACAGAACAAGTGGACACAATCCGACTTCTTATCTGAGAATGATTTTGGTGCAAAATCAGGGAATGGGAATGGGAAGAATTTGTCTGGTGATACAACAAACAAGTTGGAATCTTTGTGGGAACATCAAGAGTTGATTGAGCAGTTACAGATGGAGATCAAGAAGGTAAAAGCCATCGGACTACCGACAATTTTTGAAGAATCAGAATCGCCTCCAAAGATCATGGAGGAATTGAAGCCTTGGAAAATTGAGGAGGTTTACCAAAATGGAGGAGGGAAGATGGGTGAAGTTCACAAGATTTACAAGAGTTATAGAGAAAGGATGCGCAAATTCGACATTTTCAATTACCAGAAAATGTATACCATAGGTACACAAATCCATCTTTTTCTTCTATTTTCTTCTCTATCACACCACTACTTGCTAATCTAGTGTGCCTTAGACATTATTATGCAACTCGATAATGTCTGAGGCACACTATTCATTCATGCTTAGATGTATGTATATGCATTTTAAAATTGATTATTACAACTTGATGATTCAAAATCATATATTTGCTTAAAGCTAATGATAGTTGGATACTTTCATCTTTTATCTCGAAATCAGGTGTTTGCATCCAACTGCTTAAGTGAATATTCAAATCTGATTGTTTTGAAGCTAAATGATTGTAGTATCACAATCATAAACTTGATTTTGCTAAACACTTTAAACCGATTACTACAACTCAATTTTTAAACCAATTACTGCAATCTTAATGTTAATGAGAAGTCAAGTGAACTGAGTTTTCTTTAAATTGAAGTTTTAATTCTCATGTTCGCATAATTAGGTACAAGGAGGTATGTATTTGACTTATTTTCTTTTTTAATCAAGAAAAATATCACTCATAAAACTTGTAATACAACAAACTAGTAATTGACAGATTAACATGCGTGTTAGCAATGCGTTATGTGTTCCCGCTTATCTTTCATGATAAGTACGCGAAAATGAAATTCGAAAGGGGAAGGGAAAGGGGCCCATTTTATCTGGTTAGGTGGGTTCAAGAGAAACACAAAAACTATGAAACTTTTCAGGTTGCAGGTTAAAGAATGATGACTTGTGAAATGGAAAAAAGGTATCTTTTTGCATTGTGGGGGGACAAGAGGAGGGTTTTGGGTCCTTTTCCATCATAATATGATGTAAATAACTTTGGGTGATCAACTTTATGGAAATAGAAAATTGTTCCACAGAAAAAAGATAAAAGAGATTTAGTAAAAAAATATATAAATTTGTTACTTTATTCAAAGATCTCAGTTTTCATAGATCAGAACCCTCTAATGAATTCATAAAAAGCATGTTCCACCAATTTGGTTAATAAGGTGGGGGACAAGACTGTACACAATCAAAAGCCCTAAACATGTTCTTGCAATCCTAATGGATTTGCACTCATGGAGGGATGTTGTAACCTCTTTCTTGAAATTTTATTATTTGTTTATTTTAATGAGACCAGAATCATGTTATACTCTGCAAATTTTGACCCATTTTATGTTTTCTTGTGAAAGTTAATAATAACTAAAATTCTTACCAACATAATAATCCAACAACCACACAAGATCTTTTCTTAATCCTTCTAAACACCATCTAAGGTGCTTTCTGGATGTGCGCTTAAACTAATTAATATAATTTGAAGTCGCGATTAACAGTTTGAGTGTTTGCTAAAACTGGTTTTGATTGTTTTTTTTTTTAATTTTTTGCGTCATACCCAGATCCTACGTAAAACGGGAGCTAAGTCAAGCCTCCTGTACACCCTTTATAAATCTTAATTTTCTTTTCGGTCTTGTTATGATTATTGTTATCATAATAAAAGGATTCCTTTTTGGTCTTGTTATTGTCAATCTAGCAACTTTCCAGTATTATAATTGTTTCTTTAATGTCACTCATTACAGATCCCACAAAATCTTGTCTGGTACCCATATTAGTGTTTATGTTGAGAGACAGTTTACCTAAGTGAACTTCAGTCATGTTTTTATGTAGTGTGGATAAATCTGTGACAACCGCCGAAAATGACCACCTATTCACAGTAAAAAGTAAAAGAAAAAGTTTTTACCATGGTGTTCACGGTCTAATTTGGTTGGTTTTGACGGAAGTTTTGAGTCGAACCACTATGGTTTTACAAAATGACCAACCTAACCGGCCGGGTTGGTTGGGTCTGAACCGATTTTCTGAGTTTATCAGGTTCGTTTGTTTGTATTAACTTTTTGAAAATGAAAAATAATAACAAGGGAAAATGGCTGGTTGGGTTACACAGTTTCAAGTTCCAAACTATGAACAAAACCATTAACATCGGTTTTTTAATTCGTGTTTTGAACCGTTAACACCGGATTTTAAAACCGTGAACCGAACTGTAGTAACCATCTTTTGTGCTGTTAGATCGGTTTCAATGGCTCATGAACACCTCTAGTTTAATAAAGTCAGTGTGTTTAAGCAAATTATAGCCATTTGTAGCTGCAGTAACCATCTTTTAGTGAATGGTAAATTTATTATTAGAATTAAGAAATTTTTAATTATTCTGTGTCAAAATTATCAGATTTGGATGATCTTATAACAAGTTGGTAAAAGAAAACAAATTTATTGACATAAATGTTAATCTCCCCACTATCTTTGGCTTTAAGCAACTGATTATTCGTATTCAATCACCATAATTACTATGAAAACACACATCCAAAA
Source organism: Flaveria ramosissima (assembly GCA_025215565.1). NCBI lineage: Eukaryota > Viridiplantae > Streptophyta > Magnoliopsida > Asterales > Asteraceae > Flaveria > Flaveria ramosissima. The sequence goes on from CM046035.1 coordinate 73,888,416, forward strand.
CAACCCTCTAATTTCTTCTGTTTGACTTTAAGATATATTCTTTACATACCAAAGCAACCTGAGATAGTCAAAATGAACACAAACAGTTTTTGGGTAATTAAAAAGCTTAAATTTTTTTTCCTTTGCTTGTGTAATATACAGGATTCTTACAGTTAAAAGATCCCCCTCAATCATCTTCAAGCTCAAGATCCTCAGTTTCTGAAATTACAACACTTTTTGACCAAAGTTTCATGACCAACAAAGGCAAGAAGCATGAAAATGACCCAACAATGAAGTTCATCAAAGAACTAGAAAGTGATTTGGAAGTTGTGTATGTTGGTCAAATGTGTTTGTCATGGGAGATCCTACATTGGCAATACGAAAAGGCGTTGGACATATGGGAATCGGACACACATATGGTTCGAAGATTTAATGATATTGCCGGTGAGTTTCAGCAGTTTCAAGTGTTGATGCAAAGATTCATGGAGGATCAACCTTTTCAAGGTCCAAGAATCCAGAGTTATGTCAAGAGTCGATGTGTTTTTCGTAATCTGTTACAAGTTCCCATGATTAGAGGTGAGGATATAATCAGTTAATAACTATTGGAATTCGGGATTTTATTGAACTTATGTTTGAATGATTTGCAGATGATCATTTGAAGAACAAGAAGGCTAGAAGTGAAGTTGTATATGATATCACAAGTGACACACTAGTTGAGATTTTAGAAGAATCAATACGCATATTTTGGCGATTTGTTCGTGCTGATAAGTATAAGCGGCAAACACCCGTGGAATTCCAGAGACCAGAGGACTCACAGCTCTTCATGGAGCTTCAAAAAGATTTACACAAGGTTAGTTCATCAGATTTCCACACAAGTAATAAGCACACCCTTAATTATATTTTTATCTGTGTCAAAGACGTACACACCATGAAACAGAAACACGACCCTTGTAACACATTTTGTGCGCAATCTAAAAGATTTTATCGCGTGTTTGATGAATATGCAGAAGGAAAAGAAGCTGAAAGAACAACTGAAAAGTGGGAATTCAATACTAAAGAAGTTGAGGTGCAGAGAAGATGAGACAGAAGATCCAGTACTTTACTTCTTTTGTCAAGTGGATTTGAAACTAGTGTCAAGGGTGCTGCAAATGTCTAGATTAACTAGTGAACAACTTATCTGGTGTCATAATAAACTAAGTAAAGTTAGTTTTCTCAACACCAAGATTCATGTAGAGCCCTCATTTTTGCTCTTTCCTTGCTAACTTTTAGATCTAATGTTGTCACCCTTTGTCATGTGTTATGTTCTTTTAATATATATATTTAGGCAATGTTTTCCGCATCGTTAATGTTTTTATTTGGTTATTCCTGTTGGGTTCGGGTTAATCTTTCGTGTTGTAATCACATTTCTACACCGAGACTTCGGGATGGGCTTAACCAAACATGTGTAATTAGTTGTGTATATGTACTTTTGGTGTCTATGTTTGGGCCAAACTTGAATAGGGCTTGTGTCAAGTTATCTGGATCAAATATGATTTTAACTTAAAAGAATCAAGCTTGGCCAACGCCCATCGGTAGGGCTGCAAACGAACTGAACGTTCAGCGAACAGTTCGTGAACTGTTCGGCGGAAAGTTTGTTTACGTTCGTTCGTTTAGTAAATGAACGAACACGAACAAGAAAATTTCGTTCGTTTAGTTAAACGAACGAACATGAACACAAGCCGTGTTCGTTCATTTATGTTCGTGAACGTTTGATAATGTGTTCGTTTATGTTCGCTAATGTTCGTTCGTGAACGTTCGATAATGTGTTTGTTTATGTTCGTTAGTGTGTTCGATTATGTTCTTAATTTTTGTGTTAGTCATTTTTATGACAATTATGTTAAGTGTTTTTGGATATTTATATTACTTTTTTATTTATTTTTGGTAAATTTTATGATGAAAATACTGATTTTAGTCTAAAAATAATATGTGATCATTTGTATTCGTTTGTGTTCATGGACTTCTTTGTGTTCGTCATGTTCATGAACATTTGTTTGTTTTCGTTTGATTTTGTTTGTGTTCGTTTGCGTTTTGTAAGTGTTCGTCAGCAGTTCATGAACATGTTTATTTCCTTAATGAACGAACACGAACAAGCAAACCCGTTCGGTCAGTGTTCCTAAACAGTTCATGAAAAGTCTATTTCTTAATGACCGAACATGAACAAGGACTTGTTCGTGTTCGTTTGGTTCGTTTGCAGCCCTACCCATCGGCAATGCAGGCACTATCGAAAAAATATAGCGGGCAGACTCTTTATTATACTTTTTTTTCTAAAACCAATGAACGACTAGTTTCAATCAAGCCATTTTGGTCGGAACTCGTTTTGACCCAAACCAAACTGACACTTTTTAAAGCAGTCCTTTACGGCCGAAACTCATTTTCACAGTTGGGATCTGGCACCCAACCCAACCCGACCCGCCTTAATGATATCCAAACCTACCACCAAGACGAAGCGGTACGTTTATGAGACATGATGCAAGAAAGCGGACTAGCATGGTCAAAAAGATATCTACTAGTCGTTCTAAACTTACTATTATTAGCAACCCTAAAGCAAAATGATCAAGTGCTGGTGTTCAAACATACACTTGTCATACAACCTTTGTTACGTGCCCAAAAACACCTTACACATCACTTCCAATGTCACCATCATCACCGATCACCAATCACACTATAAATAACCCACCACCCAAATCAACAACACCCACAAACAACAACAACAATAATAATAATCAAATCGAATCGAATCGAATCGAGATGAAAGGATCAATGGGTGCAGCCATGTTGGCACTGATGGTGATGGGTCTAGTGATGGTGCACCCAAGTGAAGCCATCACTTGTGGTGACCTTAGTAGCATGCTCCAGCCATGCATAGGCTACCTGAGAGCAGGCGGTTCGCCTCCCAAGGCGTGTTGCGATGGAGCCAAGAAGCTTCAAGGCGCCACACGCACCCAAGCCGACAGGCGAACCGCCTGCAACTGTGCTAAGGCCGCCGCCGCCCAGCTAAAGGTCCGCCAGGATGCCGCCAATAGCCTGCCCGGAAAGTGTGGTATCTCCACCACCATTCCGATCAGCCCCAACGTCAACTGTGGCAAGTCAGTACAATACTACAATACTACTTAATTAATTGTTTGGATGAATTGATAATTTTTCATTAATTAGTGATATTAATTGTTTGATTAATCATGTTGCAGCATTCCTTGAGGTGGAAGCATGAGTTGCCGGAGATAATAAATAATGATAGGAATAAATTAAATAAATGTGTTTCTTTTATATATATGTTATATATATAGAGAGTTTGGTGTTATATGTATTATGGTTTGGCATATGAATAAAATAAATTGTGGGTTTTTGATTTACATAAATCAATTGTCTTCAAAAAAGTTTGTTGCATTTCCTGGTTAAAAAACAGTTATTTTCACGAAAGTACTTGATAAAATTAAATAAGTAAATTAATATACACACAAACACATACAATATGAACAAAAATAAAGGTATATTGCAATTTTTGATGGATTTTATGGTATATGAACGATATCAACAAGAAGAACATGAGGGTTATGAAACCGTTTACTTGTTTATTTAAAACACACGATAAATTGATACATGGGTCGACCCTCTTATTTATACGAATCAACTAGAAATTAATTGAATATAGACATATACCAAATAAATTTATCAAGAAAATACAAATACTAGTCATAAATCTAAACCAACTCGAAAATCTATCTTTTTTTCGAACTCAGAGTTACCGCCAACAATTTTATGTAGTTTCTTAGCGGTAAACTCACATATTACTCACATGCTTTTTATGTTAAAACTTAAATTCACAACGACTTGGTTTATAACTTTTAGGTAGCGTTTGGTATGCAGGAATGAGGGGCGGAATGAAATGAATCATTGATGGTGAATGAATAAAAACATGTTTGGTTGGTGAAAGTAATGAAATGAACCATTACATAGTTCATTCCATTCCTTCAAATTCATTTAATCCACTCGCCCTTCTTTTTTTTCATTCCATCCTTTTTTCTATCATTAGTCACCACACCACTCACCCGCCATCGCCGTCGGTTACCACCGCCCCGGGAAAACCACCGTCAAAGCTCGCCCGCCGCCGCCGCCGGAAACCACTGAAGGCCATCGCCGCCACCGGGAACCACCGCGGAAACTACCCCCGGCCACCGCCATCGCCGGAAACCACCCTCGGGCACCGTCGCCGCCGCCGGAAACCGCCGCCGCCCACTGTCGCCACCGGAAACCACCACCTCCACCGAGAACCACCGCCGGCCACTTCTGTCGCCGGAAACTACCGCCGGCCACCGCCGCCACCGGAAACCACCGCCGGCCACTTCCGTCGCCGGAAACCATGGCCACCGGAAACTACTGCCGGCCACCGCCGCCGGAAACCACCCTCGGGCCGCCGCCGCCGGAAACCATCGCCGGCCACTGCCGCGGCCGGAAATCACCACGGGCCACCACCACCGCTCGCCGAAAACCACCATGGGCCACCACTACCGCTCGCCGGAAAACCATCGGCCACCACCACCGCTCGCCGGACGGCCACCACCACCGCTCGCCATCACCATCATAACCACTTTACATTTCATTGATTCGTTTTTTCATACCTAACAAACAGATTAATGTATTTATAAAGGGTAACCAAACAGGACAATGGAATGTAATGATTCATTTCATTCTTTCATCCATTCCATTCCCTCATTCATTCAATTCTTTCATCCATTCCATTACCCAATAGACCCTTAGTCTTTTAATCAAAGATGGGTTGAGTTGTATTTTGAGGTAATTAATCAATTAAAAAAACTATCGTTGTTAAAATAAGGCTATTTTAAAGTGATGCTACTCATCAAAAGGTTTAAAGAAATATCGGCTACAAGCTTTTCAAACAAAGATAAGTTTTGTAGGTTTTCAATACGAAATTATGTCACTTTAAATATCTTCGTAAAAATATCAGCTATAATTTTATACAATATATTTCAAAAATTTTACACAGTGGTAACCAAGTTTTACATATGTTTCAACAAAGTTGCTCAATTTTTTTAAACGAGTCGAGCCCGAGCCAGGGTTAGCTCGGCTTGTGGGCTCGCTCATTGACTTATTTAAATTTAAGCATAAATTATAATTTATATAAATTGTAAACGAAAATTATAACATATTATTTAAATAAACCATAAGCATATGATTATTTTAACATTTTCTAATGAAAAAAATAAATATAAAAATATTAATTATGATCATCTTTGAAATACTAATCTCGTACAAGTGTTTCAATGAGTTAAGATAAATAAGTATAAAAAATATTATGTTTTGTTTTCATACATCTAAATATGCGTAAAAACTATCAAAATTAATCTATTTTAGTGGCCCCTTAAAAAAACTCCTCTTATAGTTTCTAAAATTGAAAGAAAATGGTTTATTTCTATCATCACATTATTTCTTTGATTTATAATAAGAAAAGTCTATATATCATTTTTTTTAAAACACAGTCTAAAAGTGACTAATGATCTTTAAGTAACAAAATACCCACAAGTGCATATATGCATGTAAGAAAAAACAGACTATATATATCATATTTTTAAAAAAATAATAAAATATAATAAATAGTTCAAGAATAAAACGGTTTTTTTTTATTTGTCAATAGAACATGCCCACATTCTTCAAGAGTCTAACAATTAGAGAATCCAACATTTTTATTTTTAAAATGAACATGAAGCGTTTAAAATACTTCCGAATGAACATGCCCACATTTTCCTTGTATAGAGCACCAGTCAAACGTAATTAACACCTTAGAAAAAATAAAGAAAGAAAATTTTATGGGGTGGTTTTGAAACAAATCATAAAGTACATTGGGTAGCATGGGATAAGGTGACCCGTCTGAAGGATTTGGGTGGTTTGGGAATTACTCACCTGAAACATTTAAACATGGCAATGCTCTCAAAATGATGATGGCGATTTAGGAACGAAAAACATTCATTTTGGTGGAATGTTATGTGGTCCATTCATCATACTGCACGAAGTTGGAACCCATTACCGGTTAGATTATCCCAAATTGAAGTTTGGAAGAATATATTCAAAATTGGGGATGATTTTAAAGTCATGGATATAAATTTGAATTGTTTTACTAATCTGTGTTTTAGGAAGTGGAGATGCAATAAGGTTTTGGATCGACAAATGGATTGGGGAGTTTCCTTTTATGGAGATGTATCCCTCTTTATTTGATTTAGAAGATTACAAAAGTGTTTTGATTAGTGATTGTTTCAAAATAGAGAATCATAAGTTAGTATGGATTCGGGGATGGAAAAGAGATTTACTCACAATGCAAGAAAAGAATGGTTTGGCTCTTTTAATGGCAAGGCTACTGTCGGTGAATCCATTGGGGAATAAAGACACTTGGAGATGGGGTGATGTGGTTAGGCATGACTTTTCTACAATGTACGTAAAGATCCTATTACAAAGCAAGAATATAGTGACTCATTAGTATAAATTCCCTTGAATTGGTGGGTTCCCAAAAAAATAAATATCCTCAATTGGCAAGCCCAGGTTAACCGCTGCAATCTACTTTATGTAGGTTTTGTGGGCAATCAAATAAATCTGTGGAACATTTTTTCACGGCATGTGGCTTATCATTGTTGGTATTCTTGAAAATTAGCTCATGATGTAACATACAACCGGTGTACGCATTTTCTTTCAGGGACCTCATGGATGCCCCTTATTCGCTAAGAGCAGATGGAGACTTCAAAAAGATGTTTCCTGCAATCTTCATGGCAACTACTTGGAGGATATGAAAGCATCGAAATGAAGTCATCTTCGAGCAAGTTGAACCATCGGCAAATAGAGTATTTGTGAAACGAAGGAAACGGCTTCATTGTGGTTGAAGTCAAGAGACAAGAAATCCAAGTCATCAACAATTTTCCATTCGAGATAGGTTGATTGATTTTTTTGTTATGTATTATGTTAGCTTTGTTTTTTTGTTTATGAGGTTCTTAGTTTCTTGCTAGCCCTTTCTTTTTATTATATATATATAATGCAATTTGCCATCCAAAAGAAAAAAATTTAATATTTAAACAATCATTCTAACCTACAATCTAACTAACATCTTGAAAACCAAGACTCATAGATTTCTTAAACGTTGTTGAGTGATCTTATTAGTTCAAGATCAAAGAGCCAAAGATGTGGGCTAGTTTCATTTACTATATTATTCAAACTCTTATTAAGGTGGTGATCTTTATCATTTTAAAAAATGTAAAGATAACTCTTAGTAGTAAACCAAAGAGTGAACATAAGGTGGCCACTATACATTTTTGTGTTCATGGGCGATCCCACTATTAACTTTTTACTTCTCGTTTTACAAACTATAAGCCTTTCAACCAAAAAGTCTTATCTTCTTAATAAGAGGTTTTTTAAGGGGCCACTAAAATAAAAATAACTCATTCATGCCCGCTCCCAAGTTACAATGGGTATTTTGTTAATTAAAGATCACCGGTCACAATTAAACTATATAATATTCTTGTTATTAAAGATTAGCTTATAAGTTATATGTTGTATTTATCCCTCAAATAGTTAGGTATACTTTGTATTATATTCTTACCAATGACAATGAGAGGCAAGATTATATGCTATTCTTTTATGGTATCAGAGTGATATATGTTAAGTTTTTCAGTTATTCTTTCAATCACGCCAAAAAAAGACTAGAGCTATTTCCTGGGTGTGATCCGTTGTACAATGGCGCCCATGAATCGTCACATAGGTGTCAAGAGTCAGACCTACTTAACCCAAAAAAATTAGACTTTTAGGTCATATTTAGATAGTACTTAACAATGAGACGATAAATTTGCTTCCTTGTTCTGTCTGTATTGATCCTTAATTGATTATGTAACAAGATGATTCTACGTTGACACTAGAACTAGAAAGGGGCAGTAAATTGGTAAAGCAAAGAATAGCTTTCTACTGTATTACTTTGCAGTTCAAGATCAAAATGTGAAACATGAATTACTGTTAACATGTAACAAGTTGAATATGAATTTGCTTACCGGAGTAGGAAATAAGGATCAAAACAATCCCAGACCGCCACATTGCCGCCTGCAGGCTCACCTGCTGATTCCTCATGTAGTCTCACCACTGATAAAAACAAGTTATGAATCAGCGGGTTACCAAGAAACGGTTTAATGGCATCTCCAAGATCAGATATTTCTGTCACCAAGAAACCACTGGTTATTGATCTTCCCTTAAGAATGCACCTAGTGATGGTGTAAACACCAAGAAGATTTGAATAAACGGGCAAAAAAGCATCTTTATGGTTACCCAAACCACCAACCCAGTCAACTTTTTTATTGCTACCATGGTCAACGGCAAACGACATCAACCGCAGGAAGAATCTCTTTCGCCATTCGTGTAGGAAATTCAAACCGCCCTTTTCATCCTTAGCTAAAGATTCTGATATTGGAATATTTTCAAGATGGAAGCAACAAATTTGGCAAAGAAGTAACTTTTCTTCATGATGATTATCGATCTCCTTATCAAAAACCCGTCTCACAAGATCCCCACTTGACCCGACGCTGTTTGATGCACTTAATATCCAATTAGAAAGATAATCAAAGTAGTTAGTCCAATGACCGAATATCGACGATAAATGCTGGAAACTTGATATTATCACTTTATCCACTTGGCTAGGAATTACTCCATAAGTTTCTGAAGTAAAACACTTTTGAACATCAACTGCAAGCTTGCTTCTAAGAGAAACATCCTCGTCTTCTAGAAGTTTTATGCATGTGGACCACATATCTAGTGTTCTACAAGCATACCTATCAATGTTGCTTAATGAATTAGCTGATGGGATTGCATTACCGCTCACATGTTGACCGATAAAGTCAACTGTTTGAAGTAAACCAGATGCGACTACTGACTCGGCAGCTGCTTTGCGTATGTTAACTGGCTCTGATGCACTGGCATGTTGTTTCACTAGGTCAACATAGTAACTGATGCAGTCATACACTTGGCTATTTACTTGATCGGATTGGCTAGTGAACATAATAGCAAACTGCTTGACACAAACTGCCATGCAGCATAAAAGAACTTCCAGTGTTTTCACATGTCGTGTGAGTTTATATAAGGAGACCAATTTATCCCAGAAAAGAAATAGAGAATCAGAATCTATGCTACCAACAAAGCTAGTTTCCATGTGGCATTCTTTGCTGCTTAATTTCTGAAAATTAAGCAGATTCCAAGTGAAAAGAATTTTTAAGATTAAGCAAATGCATCTGTGATTCTTTTCTTGAGATAAAAGATCCTCCATCTTGGTATGAAGATGAATATTGATCCACTTTATCAACCCGCTCTTAGTCCCTTGATCTTTTATATGATCATTCAATTCTGCAGATTTAAGAAACAAAAGAAGCCATTTAAATGTTGCGATACGAACCTCATATGATGCATCTGACATGCATCGTATCAGCATTTCCTGGAAACCGGTAAAACGGTTACTTGATTCAGGTACATGGAATAAACTTAATGAGGGATTGTGTTTCCCTGACATAGAAGTAAAGGTGTCATCTTTATCGATGTTTTTTGATGTTTGGAAAACACAATTAAAATATGAAGTTGCCGCCTGTTTTCGACATTCTGCTATTGTTGGATCATAATAAGGTAACCCACTAAAAGCTTCTGAATCTAAGCATTCTGAAGAGAACTCCCACAGGAGGTTATAAATGGCATCAAAACTCTTGCTTGTGTGGCATGTTCTTGAAATATTGAGCATAATATCAAGCACCCTCAAGAAACTGGTGTTGAGTGTGGGACACGGGCACAAATTTGGATTTCCTATCCAAGACCGTGTAACAAGAATTTGGATCAAATCGTCTAGAATCTGGTCTTTCTTTGAAAAATCTGTTAAGTTTCTACAATTGGTATCTAGAAGAGAGATTAACTGTAATAGTAAACCATGAATCATATTTGAAGAAGCTAAGTTTGTTCCAGAAGGCAATTCAGTGGCAATGTTTATAAGGATGACTTGAAGTTTTTCATTGGAAATTAGGCCCATTAAAGCTCGTGAAGCAAGAACACGAACCCGAAGGTTACTTTGTGTTGAACACTTTCTGACGAATGGCATGAATATAAATGGATCCAATAAGTCTCCAGTTTCACTTGCAATTGTTGAAGGCTTGAGCCTTGACAAGAGCATTAACATGGGACACAAGCTTGGGTGCACCGCCTTGGCTAGGTTTGACCCCACATGTTTTGTCGATCCGTTTGTAAGCAACTCTGTCGCGATTTTCAGTTCACTATACAAGAACGGATGCAATGATGGGTACCTTCAAAAGAAAACAGTTAAAATTTTCCTACAATATGAGTTGTATTTAATCATAAACAGGTCAACTAAAAGACAGCTAGAAGGGGAATTGGTCAAAAGGATGAAAGACGCCCAACTCAAAAGAACAATCATTAAAGATTTAGATCATTATTGTAATAATGTTGACATGTTGTTTTATGATCATAAATCAACCCATCAACCAATTTAATAAATGAAAGAATGGGTAAATCTAATTCATCCCAGCACGTTTTGACCCACTCTAGAAAATGTGGTTTAGCTGACCTATTATCCCACATTCCCATTCCCACTGCACGACACACTCATATAGAGAAAAGTATGTGCGAGCCAACCCAACCCAGCCCAGCTTGACCCACAATAAAAAATGACATGATTCAATCAAACCCATTTGTGACCTGTGACAGCAATCATCCAGCCCCCCTTTCGTTACATCTCTGTTCTTAAAATTTGTAAATGAGAAGTGCAAGTTTAAGATACCTATGGAAAAATTCAAGACCAGTCAACGCACGTCTGGCAGATTCTCGTTTCTGTACATTAAGGAATCCTATCATTCGACGAACCAATGCTGTGTAAGCAAGACATGCACTGTTTCTAACTTCCCAATATGATGAAGAAAAAGAGCGTATAGCAATAATCATAGCTTCAGCAGCAAAACCAGAAGTATCCGTTGCAAGATTTGTATCATTAAATGCTACTCGAAGGACATTAAAAGCATGCACTGTTGGAATAACACCTTCATCTCGAATCTTTGAATTCACTTTAACATTACCATTCGTTTCTGTTCCATTTCTTGAAGGATTTGCTTTTGTCTCATTTTGATACATCATGGATTTGTTGGCTACGTCTATTAGCCACCTTAGGGCCCGTGGGAGAAGTCTTTTAGGGGTGCCTTCTGGTTCTGAAAGAAAAAAGGCAATAAATGCAGCAGGAATGCCTGCACTTCTTCTTAACAAGTCATCAACTGTTTGTTCTTTAGCCACTGTTCTCTCCATAAGCTGTTCCATCCAAGATTCAGGTAACTTGCTAAGTCTGATTAATTAGAAACAGAGATAGCAGTGTAAGTACTTAATTTTATAAATAGATTTTATTATGGGCAATAGTTTTCCAACCGCCTGTAAAGCATACCTTGGATTGTCTGAGCAAAGTAACCGATTGCATAGAGCAGTAAACCCTGCCCTAGTCTTATCAATTGCACCGTTATGTTTCATTTTCATGAGGACTTCAAGGAAGTGGGTCCCAATAGTCTCTAGTTGTTTGAAGTCAAGAACAACATTATCGTTCATGTTTGGATCACCAGGTGGGTCAGATAACGGACCACATTCCCTTGAGATGTCTGATGTGGGCAATGGAACTTTCCTTATAATAGTGCCTAGCAGAAGACTTACCTAAGATGACAGAACAAAGAGCTTTAAAATTGAAAGAAGGGTTTGGATTTTTGTTTTGAAAGTGATTATGTGCAATTTTATAATTAAAATCAGATAATTGATTTTATTATTTAGACATGCTTCTGCTGTTTGATTTTTTCATGGTTAGCAAAAATTATGATTATTTATGGAATGAGAGATAATTAAGGGTATGTTAAGAGTTTATAAATAATTCCAGTCGTTTATGTTCATTTTATTTTAGTTAGTATCAAACTAACTATTCAAAAATGATTAATTAATTCTAAATAATCAAATAGCTAATCCCTCCATGGCCCCATCCAAAAAATACTGTCCACAAATCTACTTTGATCTGTCTCAAAATAACTGTCCACTTTCAAAATTAAACAAATTTAATTTAGTAGTTTTTCTCATTTTATCCTTATCATTGAATCTAGTAAGTTTTCCAAGTCAATTGACATCTTAATTTACATTATGGATAAAATACTGTTAATTGGCATCTTGCTAGTTAAAACCTCCATTAATTGTAGTATTGTACAGTTTTAAACTGTTTTTTTTGTTTTGTTAATGGACTGTTATTTTGGGATGGAGGGATTATATGAAAAGTGGGTGTTACACACAATTTAAACTAATTATAGCAACCTCAGATGACCACTAGTGAACAACACGTCTCAAACACTCAATAATCACGTGTTAAGAATATAGTCAATATACGATGAAAATCAAGTACATATTCAAAAGAAAACAGCAAATACCTCTTTCATTGCAAGCCAGCAACCAACCATAATAACCTGATCAGACGGGCCAACATCCTGCACTGATTTTGAACATGTTTCCGTTTCTGATGCAGGTACAGGGACCTCATCAGCACTAGCTTCCCATATGTAGGAAGAATCATTCATAAGATCCTCCACGTCCTCAGGTAAATGCCAAGCATCAGCCGCAACCACAGAAAGTGCCATTACAGTTATTCTCATAACTAATTCAAGTAGTTTCTCAAGTGCATGCTTCATACCATATATATTATTCAACACTATACTAGAATTCCAATCTAGTTCTTCAAAAGTATAACGAAGGGTAAGCAACACACCGTGAACAAAGCTGTTCCTGCACGCATCAGAAAGATCTTTTTCTCCCACTTCAACAGAAGCATGCAGCCAATCAATAAGTGATGCTACATAAACTACAACAGGAGAATCCAATGTCGGTTCATGTAAACAAGAAACATAATTACTTGAGGTTTTGACAACCCAGCCAAGGTCCAAAACATATTTCCTAAAAATGAGCCGCATTGTTAACGCCCCAGCATCACTTTCTCTAACACGAGGACTACAAACTAATTGCTTAGCCCAAATGATTACTTCTTTGACCATGTCCGTGGTCAAAATTCCAGGAAGTGGGGTCGGGAAATGAAGCAGTATGTGAAAAGAATTCTCTCTAAGCCGATCCCAGCTGTCAACAATCGAACTTACAAGCAATAAAGTTGCTTCAGGTGATATCAGCCCTGAATCATATGGAGTGATTAACATAAGTTCAGAAGTAGAATCTTGAACAATCGACCAGGTATTGTTCATTACTAATATAAGATCCATTGCCATTATTTTCCTTTCATATGGTGCCGAAGGGTAGCATGAGAAAAACAAAAAGCTACTCAACCACTTCATAAAACAAAAAAGATCATCTGCTCGTTTAAAACTAACATCCTCTGTTTCTTTAAAAAGTATTCCACCATTATTAACCACAGGAGGATGCCAGCTTTTTTGCTTTATTTGTCTCTCTAAAGCAGTCCGAACTCGAGAAAAGAATTTTCTAAACAAACTGGTCAACTTCATTTGGAAAGAAGTTGAAGAGCACCTCATGTTTAAAGGCATTGCTTCTTTCATCATACTTAGCTCTAGAGAAGATGGTAAACTGGCTGTTTTAGGGTTTAGAAATAATGACTCTATTGCATCTGTGCGAAGTGACTCATCCACATGAGTCAACGCTAACATGAGCCACTTAACAAGAACTTTTACTTTTATACCCTTTACACAGAGAAGAGCATAATCACCATTCTCAAACCTATCAACATCACCTTCAATTAAAGCAAGAGAACGAGAAACTTTAAGCAGCGAAACTAAAACTGCCACCTTCTGTTCAACTTTGAGATTCATATTTGTACCATAAACATCTAGAGAAGAAATTAAAGTATTTTCTTCAGCAGGACCAATGGAGATAAAAGCAAGCATTGGAAATATACTGTCAACATCAACCTCAAGAATCACTGGAAATGCATATGTGTTCAAATTCGACCTTAATTTTGAATTTCCTGAAGCAAGTCCGTACATAAATGGAGGCAAGCAAACATTTCTATAATTGATATACCCAATTTCCACACCATCACTACTCCAAAACTCATCACGCAAACATTCAAGAAAACATTTCAAGAAAGTTGTGGCAGCACAGCATACATCATCATCGATGTATGCCCCTGCTGTCTCAAACATCAAATCAGGGCTCATATCTAAAATCGTTTTTGCTCCAAGTCTTTTTGTAAGTGAAGCTAAGGGTACGTATCTACCCTTGCAACGTGCACCCATATGAAGAAGAGAACATGCAATCTTCCTTAAGAACAACTGAATTCTTTCTTTACCATCTGTAGAAGGAAGACTAGATTGTATGTCTAAAAAGATATCAAAAATCAAATGTACTTGTTTCACAGTTTGACTTAACGGGTCCTCCAGGTTACTCCATATAATCCTCAAAATCCGCCCACCTATATCCTCTGAAATGAGATCACAATCATTGTTGCAACTAGTTTGTATCAATGTTTTGATCTGTTGCAGACAAATCTGCATCACAGTCAACGCATGAAAATTGAAGTGACTATCTGTAGGATTCTCACAATATCTACATAACTCAGGCAAAATTCCATCGTACAGTATTGTTTGAGCAGACACTTCACTCTCCTCACAACCACATACAAAAGGAGTATTAAGCAATGTTCTAGGAACCGAAGTAAGAATTCCCCTAATCAAACACAGCCTAGTGAGCACAGAAAACTCACGAATTTCCGAAAACAGATCCCCTTTATATGGAATCTTCATAACCACATCTTGAAATCTGTTACTAGAACTCAAACTATGACGAAATATACCTTCCATTAACGCCAACCCAAGCTCTTCAGGACAGAGACACACCTGCAGGCTGCACAGAAGCTCACACCTGCAGCCACAAAACAATCTCTAGAAAACGCCTCAGACTTCAAAATGCTCATAACGGTGGTCAGAATCATCTCCATAATGTTCAACTCACGCGATCCCTCCAAACCGCAGAACTTCGAAGGACAACGCTGCAGCAAGTAATAGATGCAAGACAAAGCCTCCTGGCATTGCTCCATCACCACGGGCGACGGTCTACACCAGTCATTAGTCTCCAAAACCACACTATTCAAACCAGAAACCACATCTAACCCCATCAAAACAGCACAATCCTCCACCACTTCCACCAAATACCCTAGTTTCGGAGAACTCATCATCGACAAACCAACACGCGACACACAAAACCTCTTCCTCTTCCCATTCCAGTTATCACTCGCACTCACATCCGCATACTCTTCACATATCGATCTAAAACAACCACCAATAACCGACTGATAATCCCTCGTTTTCGCCAACACCGAAACCAGCGTCCGATGCAACGGAACTGAATTCTCAAAAAACAGAATCTCCAAATAGAATCTCGACGCCTGAGAAACAACGCTTTCGTCACCGGTTTTAATCAGCTCGGTGAAAGCAGCAGCAAGCTTTTTAGCGTGATTCAGTTGTGTGTAAGTTGAAGTGAGAGACACGAGTTCGTTGAGTAGCGAGTAGAACTCACCAGCGGATGAAAGTTGAGATGAGGAGAGATTGATGAAGTGTTGTAGAGCTTGTTTGTAGTAGTGAGGGAAGACGATGGCGCTGTAAGTGTACCGGTGGCGATGCTGTAAAGCTCGCCATTTAGCGGACATGATTGGATCGGTTGAGGTTCAAGTGTTGAGATGAAAGGAGCGTTAACAATGGAGGATTGGGAGTGTGGAAGTTCAGGTGGTAAGAAGCTGATAGGTCGTCGACTGTTTATCTCACGGCGGCGGCGGTGACGCGACGGTGTTTTTGCGAAGAAGGAGACGACGGGGGTTTTCGGGATTTTAGGGTGGTTTTTGCAAAGATGTATAATACACCCAATTTATTTTATATCTCTATTTTTCTTTATACATACGTATAAATACATGGAGAAATAAAAACAATAGGATGTAGAAATGAAAAAAATAGGATGTTTTAATGGCATAAATGGATGTTTTTATAACCCAATTTTATTTGTAAAATAGGGGTTTTGTTTTTGTTTTCCTGAAATTACAAGTAAAACTCTTGAGGTCATGAGGTGGTATTATTTTTTCTCATTATTTATATTATTCTATTTTTTATTTAGTTTTAAAACAAAAAGATTATTTACTCAAATATCATGGTATTTACTTGCCACATGAAGGTCCGATATTAACCTATTTTATATATGCTAATGATGTGATTTTTGTAGAGGAATGGGAGCCATCAAATATCAGAAATCTGTGTAGAATTTTATGTGGTGTTTACCTAGTATCGGATCCCAAAGTTAATCTATATAAAACTTTTGGGCTCCCAAGTAGGGGCCAATATGAACATGGCAAAGAATTGGAATCCGGTTGTTGACATCTTCAAATCAAAGATGTCCGTATGGAAAGCCAAATGTCTCTATCTAGCTGGTCGTGTAACTTTGATAAAGCCGGTCCTTAGTGCTCTTCCACTATATTACTTTTCATTATACAAAGCCCCAAAAAAGGTTTTGCAAACTTCAAAAAAGATTAGGAGGAATTTCATGTGGGGAGGTAGAGAAGAAAAAAACAAAATAAAGTGGGTCGCTTGGGATCGGGTGACCACTCCTAAGGAGTTTGGTGGGTTAAGGATGAATCCGTTAAAGGTCTCAAACGTTGGGCTGCTAGCCAAATGGTGGTGGAGGTTTAAGATTGAAGAAAACAAGATCAATTTGGAAGAACATTTTCAATTACATAACCTAATTATTGGAAAGCTTGCAAAACCTAATTATTGGGGCAGGGGTTTGGAAGAACATTTTCAAGATCAATTTGGACCTAATGGATTATAACATTCAATTACATAACCTAATTATTGGAAAGCTCGGTCGGGGAAACTCCATTAGCTTTTGGTTGGATCGATGGTCGGGGAAGTCTCTCTAAAACAAAAGTTTCCTGCCCTGTTTGCTAATGAACTAAGTAATGGAGGTGGTGACAAATCCCAGTAGATGGATTATTAATGCAGGAACTTAAGGAGCTAATGGAGAGCCTTGCTTCTGTCCAAATATTAGATAAAGATGATGAATGGGGTTGGGAACATGCCACCAATTATACTTTCTCAATTAAAGAAATAAAGCACAGGATACTCCAAAAGCATCAAGGCAATGCCTACTACAATTTTTATTGGAACAATTGGGTGCCTCCTAGGGTTCAAACTTTTAATTGGCGAGCGGAAATGGGCAGAATTCCTACTACTCACGCTCTTGCAGCACAAAGTTTTTAAACAATATAGATAAAAAGAAATAGCTGAAATATTAAAACAAATTAAGTTATTTTTGTTTATGTTATGTAAAGTTTTATATAAGTATTATTAAATATAATGTTATTATGTAACTAATTATAAGAAGTAATCTGTAAATAATATTAAAAAATATTATTTTACTCTCAAAATTGATTGTATCTTATGCATTAAATAAAGTATTATTTTTAATGTTATGGTATATTAAAATAACTATTTTATTTGTTTTATATATAGTATAGATTAATAAATAAATTACAGTAACACCACCGTGACATTATTTTAGATAATCATCCAGAATCTCTTATGATCACAATAACCTTTTTTCAGTTACCTGTATATGCTTTCGAAACCCTAGCAACAAGAACGAAACCCAAGATCATGACCAAAATTATTAATCAAAATCAACTATTATCACCCAAATCCAATGAAGAACATTACACGAACAATGCCGCATAAACCTTATATTAGGTCTAGAAACCCATTACAAAACCCCCAAGAAAACCTCATCCTTAACTCATATAGCCAAAACATGTAAGCATGACGGGTATTTGATCACAACAATAATGTTTTTAGGGTGTGTGTTTGTATTCAGTCCATAGTATTTTATCGGTGTTGGTGTGTGTGTGCGCGTGCACGAAGGTTTAAACCCCATATCCAAAAACCTAGAAAACAAAGACGGTAAAGGCACACAAAGCAAATTGACCAGAATCAGTTATCGAGTACCCAGAACATCAAGCCAAATACCGATACAACTTCCTATCATCTTTGTCCCTTTCTAAAAACTCCCTTTCAATAAGTGACTCGATTCTTTTCTTTATCACAACGGGATTCGGTAGAAACCTCGACTGCAGTTGCTTTGTAACCTCCGCCACGATGTTGTTGTGATCTAACACCCGTCTTGCTTTCATGATCCTAACAATCGCCGCCTCGATCTGAGGTTTTCGGTCCTCCTCGACTCGTTGTCTTGTCTCCTGTTTTTCAGGTTCAGATTCCTTCTGTGCCACCACAGTCCCGATCTTCACCTTGTAAAACTTGCTGGCAAACTTATCATTGAAAAAGAACGTGTCGTCTTCCCTGATGTCTTTGCTCATCGGTTCTTTCCTAAGCACATTTTTTCCTTTCGCACAGGCTAAAGACTGCAAACATCGTTTCAGATCTAAAGTTGGTATCTCCGTAGCTTGTTCAATTTCTGTGTAACTTAACCCGTCTCCACTGTTGAACAGCATAAGAACACACATTTGGTAAGTAGAAACATTAAGCTCGTGTTTTTGGCCTTTACTAAATGTTGCTTTTATGTCGGCAGATCCCATGTTTGTTTGCCATGTCAGTCTGCGCCCATTGTGGGTTCCAAGGTAATACGTCTTGAACTTGTCACACACGGTGAGGATTTCAGGTGGTAGATTGCAGGTGGTGGTCAACTGAGTCGGCCATGACCCAGTTGTGAGGACATGGACACCTAGTGTGGGGCCATCACCTAACTCGTGCCCCACTGCTGCATAAAACCCTTGCATTGTGTCATCAGAGGTTTTCATATCAGTAAACATACCTTCCAGTTTTGATGTAAATTGATACCCGCATTCAGTTTTCAGTTTCAAGATCAAACTTCTCTCTGCATCTTCGGACACACTCTTATTAGAAAGAAGCCTTTTTGCCAAGTGTTGTTTATAATACTTTTCAAAGACGTCTTTCTCTTGAAGATAGCGGAAAAGCGTCATCACTTTGTCTAGTACAGTTTCAACATCCTCTTCACTAACCCCCTTCAAACCTTTTCTTAGCTTATCATCCACAAACAACGATATAAATTCCGGCGAGCGGGTATTCAAATTGATGAAATGCTCAAAAGACGAATTCAAGGCGTTTTGGAACATCTTATCGTTGTTGAATGCAAGATGTATAATCTTATCATGTTTATCTTTTTCATCCAAAAGACGTTGTACAAAGTCCACAGGATCTTTTAGCCTTTCAGGATCAGTCACTAACTGCTTACCCGTTTCCCGAATGTGTGATGTCATCACATCCCTTATTAAAGACAACCCATTTGGTACTCTACGGAACAAATTATACATTCTACCCAAATCATCATATTTATCATCCACAAGCATATTAACCAACCCTGAATTCTCCATGTGTACTAATCTAGTCATCTGGCTTTCTATCATCTCTTTTTCCACCACATTTGTTATCTTCACTTCACTTTTTGCATCCAAATAATGTGACACTCGTTCTATCTCCTCATTTAACCGTTTCTCAGCTTTCTTTAAGTAATCCCCACAGTCGCAACTTTCAATAAACAGTTGAGATTCACCACGGTAAAAATCAGCTGAAACAAGGAGAAACGGTTTTTCAAAGTCTTCCTGGTAAACTGAAGAGCCTAAATCCATTAGCATTTTGACCACGTTTCTCATTAAACCCCGGTTAATTACTTCACCGCCTCTTTCTTTCTGTACGAGTTCCAGAAGTCTGTCTCTAAGTCTCGTTTGAATCTTGACTGCGTGGACGATATTATCCCGCCATAAGTTAAGCCCAAGCTCATGAACTGGAGTTTTGTGTGTACTAGGTATAAAAGTTCTGTCCATGTACATTAGTATGTCTCGTATCATCTGTAATGCTTTGTTGTGTTCTGTCCATTTCCTGTCTAGTTCTTCTAGAAACAGAGCCCCCTGAGAAGCCTCTATTGAAACTGCTATTTCTTTTAAATGAGAAGTCATGGTTGACACGAGCCCAGAATAGAGTTTTTCTCCAAACTTGTGCAGAACCATATTGTAGGCATTCCTGTAATTATAAAAAATAAAACACACGCACAATTAAACATCATCAACTTCAACTTAGTTTTTAGACATATATATCACTATATCTAATTCTAATGTGAATCTTTCTATCAGAACAATGATAAAGTGTTGTATTTATTGATATGGTACCACTAGAATGCATCGTTAATACATACTTTTGTCTAGCTTTAAAAGAGGGATCAGTAAAATCAGCCACATGAGAATAAAAACATCACTTGACACACGCATGTATATATGGGTATATTTGATGTTAATTTTTGAATTGGGTGATAATGATATTACGCAAGTTTCCTCAAGAGTTGGTATGATATCATATTCACCCAACAAAAATCATAATATCGAACATACTAATTTTCAGTTTATTGACATTTATACCCTTCCCTTTACACTTACATTAGGATATGAGAGTTCAGAGTGAGAAAGAGAAGGGTATAACAGTCCTATTATAAATAACATTGAATGAAATGAGTATATATGAAATTAAGTATTTTGAATGGGTATAGTTGATATTAACTTTTTTTGGTTGCATATACGATATTATGTGAGTTCCCTCAAGACTAGGTATAACATCTAATTTACCCAACAAAAGAGATATTATTAGATATACTCAATTTTTAAATTTTGATATTTATATCCTGCCCTTAAAAGGTGCATTCGGATATGAGAGTTAGAAGAGTGAGAAGAAATAGGAAGGTGTAATGGCCTATACTCAATATAATAGATTTCATTCAATGAAATGAAAATATAAAAAATTGCCCCAATATTGTTGAAAAGAGGCTACAAGTGAACTTCAGTTTTATATTGACTGGAGATTGAGATGATAATAAGCAATTCAGATAAGCTGAACTATCATTGAATTTATAGTTTAATCAACTCTGAATCTCTTTCACTCCATTTGGAAAACAAAGATGAGGTCACAGTAATAAAAAAGGAATAGACAACATAGTATCTTTACATCGACACATGCACACTGCACACATAAGCAAAATCAAGTATACCAAGTTAATGGTTTGAATCACACATCTAATCTCATCAATGGCTGTACATATTTTGGTGCCCTTATGAATAAGGATCACATGCGCATTAAAAGGGCATATTATTTTAAAGTAAATAAGTAACGCTAATCACAAAAATATATTGATTCTTTCAACTTCTAACGACTTGAATGTAAAAGCTATGTTCACATATAGGACTGAAGGACCATTAAAGTATGAACAATACACAAATTCTAACATTGAAAGAAAAAGCCCTTTCAACATCGAAGTAGATGGTAAAAACCTAACATGATAGATAATAGCAATATAGCATTTATATAAAATTACCTCCATCCAATTTAAATAGTGCGTCTACAATAGTAGTACTGCTTAAAGACACTATGATATAGAAAATTCATCAGAACTAAAAGATCACGTCTAGTTGTCTGCCTTGATGCAACCCTTTTATCACGCAAACTGAGCTATGCCAGAGAAACCATGACCTGAAATCTTGTTTCAATTTTCTATATTCAAACCCTTTAATTGAAGTGCAACCTAAAATATAATCACAACAAACTGAATACTCATAAATGAGGACAACAGAGACTGATGCATGAGTACATACATAAATCATTATATAAGAAAACAATTCATATGATGCAACATATAAGATCTTCTCCCAACCAGATAAGATCATGCCTAAAACTAAAAGGAAAAATTGCATGATGCTATAGCTCAACACCACTGTAACATGAACAAATCAAATGTCCACCATAGTGTAATCAACAAAACATCTTCGACAAGTCCCTACTAAGATTCTACTAAAGCAAATGGAACCCTTAATCCACCCTAAGAATTTTAGACTCTTCATAACAGATCAGTGTTGCAAAAATCGGTTTGACAATCTCCAACTCACATAAATAAATGATATAAACACAGAAACCCTAAATCGGTGATTTCATCCTTCAATCCATCGAACTGAAAAGGAGTATATTAACCTAAATCACAAATTACGAAATAGAAGAACGATCGAAACCTGTAAAGCTCCTCGAAACTAAGGCCACTAGCGTTATGATTATAAATCTCATGAATCGCATGCTCCAAGATCTTCCATGTCTTCTCGGCATACTTTGGATCCACCACCACCCGATGTTTAAACGCTTCAATCTGAAAATTTCTCTTCTTCTGTTGACTCATTTCTCCTTCGAAATCGATTATCCCCAAATAACTCTTCCAAACCCTAGATGTTTCGTAAGATTATCCTTTTGATAATTTGTTGTCGCACGTTTTATAACAGTTTGGGCTGGTGTATTTTTACTCTAACCATGATTGTAGTCACCCAATTATCTCTTGATTTGTTAACCGGTCCGTAACACTTTCGCTCTAGAAATTTAAAATAGTCAATGTGGCTTACGGGGGTCATCGAGAGTGGGAGAGTAAGGTTTGATTTACTATCTCTACTCAAACATTGTATTATGTTCGGACATTGGTTTGGATTCTTGATCATCGTCGTGGACCATCTGAATTCTCTCTTGAAATGATGATCTTTCATATTAGGTGATTGTTAATTAGTAGTTTTAAACTTGTTATTTTGGCAATTTTGTTATCCGAAATTTAAAACTGATTATTACTAGGAGTTAAGTGCATTCATAGACATATTTGTTTGCACAAAAGATAAATCTATGTCAATCTCTGTCACAAGACTCTCGCAACGTCTCTTGTATTTGTAGACAACTTAGCACCCACTCGTCTCCATGTCCTTATCGAGAAACAAAACTTTTGAATTTGTTGTGATTATACAGAGATGTCCTGTGAGGGTTTTGATTTCACAACGAGTTATTATATGAATTATATGAAAAACGTGTCAATACAACTGACAAGTGGCATGTACAAATAATTAGTTGTTTTAGTTTCACGGTCGAACGAATTCTTTTATTATCATATATTGACACGTTGATTTAGTGTTTTAATTTTTATGTAGTTTCTTAATAATACAAAGATGGGTTTCAACTTTCTATTAGGGAAAGCAAAGCAATTTTTTGTTTTAGTTCTCTTGTGAAATTTTGTGTGTGAAAATCTATGTTTATGCGAGAGATGAATACATCAGTTGTAAAGTAAAAGAAGTAGAAGTTTGTTGTCTGTTGAGAAGAGACAATAATAACTGTTGGGATACGCTATCGTTAATGGTTATTAATGATAGTTATAGACAATCAAAAATTGTTTTCGCTTACTAGAATAACATATATCTTTAGGAGTTCCTCAAATGTATCAGAACTAGCAGGTACCTCGCGTGTTGCCGCAGAGTTTTTGAGTAAACAGTAATATCAAAACTTCAATAAAAGTAAACAAATAATGGTATAATCGAAATTTACAAATCATTATATATTCATGAAATTTTTTTGATGCATGTGTTTTGGCCACGCGTTTGCGAGGTCTCTCTTATAATAAAATTTATATCGAAACGTAAATAAAAACGGTGACACCAAATTGCTATATTTGGAATATTGAAAAACATTACGTTGTTGCGGAAAAAGTTAAATACATGATATTTGACTTAGGTCGGTTTCAAATGAAATTATACCGAAATATAGATTAAAATCAACATGTTGCAATGGTATATTTAAACTTTAATAAAATATTATGTGTTACAAGTTGTAAGAGGAAACAAACCATGTTCAAAATTAATTATAAATTTAAAAATATTATTAAAATACCTAGCAAATGAATTGAAGCGTTCAAGTTTGTTTAAATGTTCATCGCACTTTATGCAATAAGGTGTTAAAAAGAATATTCATTGGAGTAGCTGCATAAGTGATTTGTACTATATCATGCATTAAATGATTGTAAATCACTAATCATCTCATTATTAATTGTATATAGTATATAATAATATATAATATGTGTTTATTTTCATTTAATTGTATTTTGTGGGAGATTGGATATTGCTAACATATTATATTTAACCAAATCAACTATAACAGAAACAACATGATAAGATACATAAGGGCTATTATTGCACTACGCTGATATTTTTGAGCCAATACAAAGACGAAATAGGTCGATGATAATAAATAATTTATGATTAAAAACCATTGGGTGGTTAAAACGATTATTTGTTTAAGTTCTCTGCATGCTTTGATTTAAGCTCAACTATTTCACTGGACATGATCATATTGCAAAGTCAAGTTGATTAGTATTTGTTTTTCCTTAGATCTTTCATTTCAACAAATTTCTTAAAATGTATTATTAATTCATAAATTTCTATATTTGCTCCATTGGGGTCACCAATATATAGTTATTATCATGGTCAAGCCAATTTTTTATGAGAAGAACGTATTCAGACATTCTTCGAATCATGATTTAAAAATTATCACTTTTGATATGCAAGGATTAAGCTTCCAAGAAGATTAAAAATTATCACTTAATTATGATATGCAAGGATTAAGGTTCCTAGATGGTAACTAACATTCCATTACACTTATAGTAACATTAAAAAAGAAACTTTATCAAATTTAATTTAAACATATTATAACAACTGAATTCGTACATAGTTTACTCAACTCAAGTTCTTTCACGCATAATGGATGATTGTAACCCTAAATTTTCAATGTTGGATGATAATAACTCTAATACCATAATGATATGTGATTGCGACCCTAATTTCATTGTGTTGGGTGATCACCCGCTAAGTCAACGTTTAGTTTAGATAACACATATCACTCAATACATAATTGGTAGTGTAGGTAATATGATCTATACCAATTAGCTATGTGTTATTTCAAGTATATTTAACACTTAGAAGGCATTAACAACCTTTTTGCTTTTTCAATGTATGACATATACAAATTATGTGAATCATTAAGAGCATATCGGTATTGCAAGTCATATATTAATGCTTTTTTTCTGTAGTTCTCTTCCTTTTTTATCTCTTAAATGATGGACCGGATATATTCCTCCATTTAAAATTGATACTCTCTCTCTCTGTCTGTCTCTCTCTCTCTCTACACACACTGACACACACGACACGACATCCAATAGTACTTGTATTTCTACATTAAACGACAAACTATATCCTTGTGACTAATGTTATGTTCTTTTTTTCTCTCATATATGTGTACACATAGATAGCTATAAAGTTGTTTGTTTTCTTACAAAACATTTTTTTTGCCTTTTTCCCCTTTCTTTTGGTAAAATGATTTGTTTTTTTAGCGAAAACTAACTCATATACCCTTAAATCCATATATTTTATTTGTCAGGGGACTTAAACTCTAGATAAACATGTTTTATCACACATTTATACCGCTATCTCAAACATCCTCTTCTACATGTTTTTGTTCTTTGTTTGCTTTTTAAGGTTAAGAGATTTTCTTCTCCAAATTAATTATTTAAAAAAAAAACATTGTAGTCATTTTAGTCACTTAGTGGAAGGTAAACAAACAACTTGGGCTTTTAATATTATGATATTGAATTCCACCTTATTTACTATGAATTCTATATTTGGGATAAAATTTTGAAATGAGGGATGATATTGGGTCACTCTGTAAATAAATTATTGATAAAAGAATTTTAAAGATTTAAGAATGGAAAGGTGAAAGCTTCCACGCCACCTATTGTGACACCAAATCATATATATCTATATTTAATATTTATAAATTAAAAACCTTCTGAATTTGGATGTAAGACGGTTCGACCAATTGTCAAGGGCCATGTTTAAGGCATTACCAATGTGTATTAGCTAGGTGTAAGTGGGTGCACCATCTCCATGACTCCATGTAGGAGTTGAACCTCCAACTACTAACTTGAATAAAAAATGTGTTTCACTAGAATATTTGTTACTTGTGTTAAATAGGTGTGGGTGTGATCATAAATACATGAATTAAACATGTGTTACGGTTAGTGAGTACGACTAAGGATTTTATTTATTAAGTTAAAATTGAAAAAGGAAACAAAGACATGAATGATTTTGATTGGGTAACAATTCAAAAAGAAGAATCTGATGCTAGTGAGAAAGCTCATGTTCCTCTCACGCCTCCCGAGCCAGAGTTACACGCCCATGAGCCACCTACATGGCACTCACGATGATATAACACATGGGTTTATATCTTTTGTTGCAAACAGAGTAGAAAATTTTATAACTATGACTATAGAATATAAATATACATACACACGCACGCATGTGTGCACACACAAAAAGATTTGTATCATGTGCTAACTAGTTCTTAGAGAGTAAACTTGTGAAAATTAATCAAGATCAATCAAGACCATTATTATTATTTTTAGAATAACATTATTACATATATATAACATTATAACGTTTTATGTATATGTGTAAATCTGTACATATTAAAAAGCTAACACATGTATGTTGTAAACTACATATTGTAAACATCTGTTAATTTATGTGCAAATAATTAATTAGCCAGATATTTTTGTAAGAAAAACTAAAAACATAGTATTGTTTTATTCTATTTAGCCCTATAAATAATTTATTATCTCAAACGAGCTTGAACTTTTGCCCTATAAAAAAATTTTCAAGCTGATCTGGCAGCTCGACCCCAGCCAAAGGCTCTACCCCTTGGACCCTGCCAAGGGCTGCCGCCCCTTGGACCCCGCT
The DNA here is from genome assembly GCA_025215565.1 of Flaveria ramosissima. Classification (NCBI taxonomy): domain Eukaryota; kingdom Viridiplantae; phylum Streptophyta; class Magnoliopsida; order Asterales; family Asteraceae; genus Flaveria; species Flaveria ramosissima. The sequence continues at coordinate 73,915,129 of CM046035.1, forward strand.
ACCAGGGGCGTTGCCCCCGGACCCCTGCTAATGGGGCGTTGCCCCCTTGGTACCCCATTGTTTAGGGGTTTCGCCACTAAGAAGGTTTTCAATATCGAAGATCATAATACACTCAACACAAGCGTGCACTTCAGACCTCCTAACTTGTTTGATGAATATTATGATCACATTGATCATTAGTCAATACAATTACACTAAAATATCTAATATCATGATACAAACCTAATCTTCTTAAAAGAAAAAAACATTTTTGACTAGTGCACCAAACTATCAATTAACCCAACAAAGTTATAGATATTATATTATTATTATTTAACCTCAACTAAATTTAGCCACTCGGACAAGTGGCCCATGCAACGTGGCTAAAACAAGAGCCGAAAGCCAACTGCATTCACTCGGTGCGCTCACCCCATGCAACTTTCTCCCATCACCGACACGTGTCCACACCTTCATGCTTTCCCTCACCAGTCACCCTATATATATACATCATCATCGATTCATCATCATCATCATAGGCATCGTAACTATGCCTTCCGTGAAGCAATCGCCGGAGAAAACGGCCACCGGAGACCTCCGACTAAAGGGTGACGAATCGTATGGGTGTCGGAAACCGGTGGTTTGGAGGACGATGAAGGTGTTTGGGGGTCGTGTGCGGAATCAGATCGAGAGAATTAGGGCGGAGGATTCGCATCTGGGAGAGGATATCGGCGAGTGTCTAATCGCTAGGGTTTATCATGCAGGTGTCGATGATGTTGTCAGTTTCTCGAGGCCTGTTTCTCCGCTCAGCGGAATTGAAGCAGTAGGGGTTGCAGGTAGCTAGTGTTCATATGATTCGCTGATGTCTTCTTCGATCGTTTGCGATCTGATGTATATATCAGTGGTGTGTATCTTTGTATATATGTACGTGTGCGATCGATCTAGATATATATGTTCATTGTTGATGATGTTCCGAGATGTACGTGTATGATATATGATTCTCGTAGTTCAATTCTCACGTAGGTTTTGTAGTTTATACGGCTTTTAGTAAATCTGTGTATTATACATTTTGAATAAATAAAATATTATATGAAATAAAAGTTTTTAATATTTGAAATGATATTTTAAGAAAAATGTCTCTTTTCAAAAATTTCTTATTAGAACACCAAATTTTAATTATTTTTTGTTTAAATTTTTTACTTTTTAAAAAAATTAATTTTAAAATATTTTCGTAGTCTTAAAAAATTTTGATGTTTTAGAAAAATTTCTTATTTTATAAAATGTTGTTTTTTTAAATAACATTAGTGAAAAAAACTCTTTCTTAATTTATTAAAGAAAAATTTTAATCTAAAAAAGAATTAAATGATTTTATTAGTAATAATATTGTGATTATTTAATAAGAAAAACACTATAGGTTAAAGCAATTTGAGACAACGGTAAATTTAATAATTTCATAATTTAGAAGTAAAAAAGATATGACTTTTCTGATATGAAAATACATACCAGAAATTGACAATAGAATTGCGTTTTATAAGTGGAGCCCATCGAAATACTTGTTGGAACAGCGTACGACCCTTCGTAAAGGAGTAGGTCATCTAGGGCTGTACAAAAAGTTCGTAGCTCGAAGCTCGCTCGAAGTTCGCTCGAAAAAAGCTCGAAAAAAGCTCGGCTCGAAAAAAGCTCGAACCTAAACGAGCCAGCTCGGCTCGGCTCGAATTCTAAACGAGCCGAACTCGAGCTAGGGTTAGCTCGGTTCGAGCTCGGCTCGTGGCTCGGTTCGTTGGCTCGGCTCGTGGCTCGGTGCATAAAATATATGTATATATATATATTTATATAGTACTAGCTTTAGTAACCCCGTGTATTACACGGGCTGAATAAATAAACTATTAAATAAAATAAAGATTATTAATTATAAAATAATAGATTAAGACATGATATGATTGAAATTATGTATGAGTAACGACTATAAGTAATAAAAAAATAATATACAAATTTTATTTTATTTTTTATTTTTTTCAAAGATAAATTAAACATTTTGTTTTAAAATAACGTTTTAAAAATTTTCATTTTAAAAAAGTTTTCTTACTATAACTTCTTATTTTAATTATTTTTGTTTAATAAAAAATTACTTTAAACAATCAATTTTTAAATATTGCATAAAAACAGTTTTATTTATTTATTTTTGAAAGAAATCATTTAAAAAAAACTATCTCTATATAAATAGCATTAATAAAAAAATTGTCTTTCTTCTTTTTATTAAAAAGCTAATTATAATGTAAAATAAATAGATAATATTATTAATAATTAATATGGTTATTTAATAGGAGAGAGAAGCGGGAAAAGTTTGATGAGAATGAATATGATGGTGACAAGTGGCACACCCATTTACCCTTTTATTAGAGTAGAAAGATAATATTATTATTATTATTACTACTACTACTATTATTATGATTATTTATTTTTATATTAGGATTTTAAAAATGTTTTCTTAAAAATAAAAATGGATTCTTTTTTAAAACATTAAGTATTTTGTTTAAAAATATATATTATGATAGTAAATTGTTTATATTCAAAATAATAATCTTTGTTCCCATAAGTACGGAGTACCCAACAAAATGTAAAAATCCTAATATATATTTTTTGTGGTTTCATATAAATTAATGTGAAAAATTAAAAAAAAATATATTTAAATCGAGCCGGCTCGAACGAGCCACGAGCTGGCTCGAGCTTTTCACGAGCCGAACTCGAGCCGGTGTTTTGAGCTCGTTAAAAATTTTCGAGCCGGCTCGGCTCGGCTCGATAAGCTTCGAGCTCGAGCTCGAACCCATCCTGGCTCGGCTCGGCTCGGCTCGTTTACAGCCCTAAGGTCATCTAACGACTAACACAATTAACACATATTCAGTTACCATGAGTTGCAACTTATTTTGAACTCCAGCAACCGTAACTTAGTTAATGTTAATGGTGAACTAAAATAATGTCAATGTTTATTGACCCTTCAATCTTAAGTATATACAACTAAACTAAAATGGCTTGACGACTCGCTATGGTGTGCCGGCCGGCGACTCTTGATCTATTTCTTCCTTCTTTTTTCTTTTCACTCATGAACAGGGGCGGAGCATTGTTGGGACCGGGGGGACCGTCGCCCCCCTCTTTTTTTCGCCGGTAGTGTAAATTTTTGGCTCGATAGTGTAATTTTTTATATAAAACTCGAGTTCGCCCCCCATAAAAAAATTAATCTCGCCCCCGCTCCCCCTACAGAAATGTTCAAGCTCTGTCACTGCTCATGAACCATACACTCACACACACACTTTAATTTAAGAGCCAATTATACTCGCATCGCTTGAAATCTAATACCGCTATTTTTAATCAATCGTTTAAAATTTAAACTTAAGATGCCGTATTTAAGTTTAGGGTGGTTTCACTGTAGCAGCACTTTTAATTTAACCCAGTAGCTAGTCAACACTTGGGTTACCCACATACAAATGGGTTTGGCTTATACGCATTTGAAGTGTTTGGGTCAATGGAGTAGCCCATGGATTTTACCCAAACATATGTGGGTGGATTTATTTATTTATTAATTATTAAATGGGTGAGTTATTTCACTAATTGATAGATTCATTGCCATAAAATAAATTGTTTAATTGCTTATCCGATACAACTCGATATCTTAACGTTATTATCATGAACTTCCTTTTATATTAATTGTTCATCTATTTAGCTTCAAACTCAAAATAATGATAATAACCATTATTCTATTGTAAGTGACTACGATATTTTAAATTGTTACATTTATCTTAATATTAATGCTATACTGAGCCTTCGCTTACTCAATATACTTTATTCTTTTAGTGGAGATGTAATGACGAGCATTGGAAATGTATCCTTGAATGTAATCCATGGAATGATATCAAATGATAGAGAACAAGTGTGTTTCTATATCTTAGGCTATTGACAGAGCATCACCGGTTATTAAAATTTAAAAAGATAAAAAAGGAACATAAGCCCTTAGTTTATGTAGGAAAATAAGCAGATTCCGTTATGCCTTAAGGAACAAAATGAGAAGCCCGAAAACCACATAAACGTTTATGTATGTCTCATTTTTAGCCCAACACCCTCTACCACTAATAACTATCATCTACAAGTATTTAGACACCTTAAATACCAAAGTTTTCACCACTACAAAAGTTATGCCCATTCCTTTTCCTCACATAGCATTATTATTGTCACTTGGTTTGAAGTCTCATAATAAGAGTTAAAAAAAGCTCTTTAAATACAATCAGAGTTTAAATCTTTACATGATTTTTTCTCTCTTTAAGTTAAATTCTGATTCTTTGTGTTAATCTCTAACGTTTGAAAGTAACAATCATATCCTTAGTGAGACCCCAAATCATTCTCCTCTTTACACACATATTAACCCCTTTTGCACTCGATCCATCCATGATGTTCGATCAAATGAAACTCTCCCTAAAGTTTCATCTAAGGTTTCACGCTTCTTCTAACCACACTCACCAATCAAACCCATTATCGTTACACATAATCCCTCGATGATCTTAAGGAGAAAAAGGCGATACTACTTGATGTTAGTGAATAGGGAAAAAGCACACATTTGTCTCTCAAAGAAAAGTTGCAAGGTTTCTTAGTACGTGTTATAATAATCATTGGGGCATCTAACAAGAATATACATCATATTTACCATGATTTGCATCAAATGGTTCATACATCTTATAACTTTTCTTAGTTTAAAGACAAACCTAAAAAATCACTTATTTCTGTGTTTTGCTAATTAAAGGCACTCACAATTTATTCTAACAACAAAAATAGCTTAACCTTTTAATATTGTTATATTACTATGAACTATTTACAAGCATTATATATTTTTATCAAATTAAGTGACTTAAATAGAGGATATATGAAAATTAGTCATTATTTAGTGATTAGAGGCACTTGACCTGGTGATCCGATTGTAAGAGTCAGATCTTTGAAAACAATCTAGGTTCAAATCTAGTTATAGATATTTTATGGGTCTTAGAATGTTATTGAAAATTTTACCGATTTAACTTTTTCCCCCAAAATTTAAACTATAAAATGAGAGGTAATTGTGAAGAAGAAAAAGTTTTATTAAATATAACCGAAATTCATAATTATTCTACTTAAGTCGATTAGAAAAAATAATTATCGGATAGTAACCAAGTATCATGTACATTTTATTTGAGTCACTTAATTTTTTAAAGATCACAAACTTATCAAAAAAAATTCACAACAATGAAAATGAAGTTAAGTGGATTTATAATTAAAAAAAAGTATGAGAAATCTATTGAGCTTAATGATATTGATTTTATTTATTAAAAATGTTAAAAACACATGCAAGACTAATATATTTTTTTTGCAGAAATCTTTTTGAACGGGGATTGTGTTTGCAGAAACGTTTTTGAACGGGGATTATGTTTGCAGAAGTTATTTTTATTTTTTAACAAATGTACTTATACTTAAATACACAAAATATTTTGATTTTTGTCTATGGAACCATTTAATTTTATTTAAATTATTTTTGAGTTTGAATCTTCTTCTTGGGCCGACGTGCGCTTCATGGGCTCTTATTTATGTAAATGATATAGATATTTATCGTTTTCTACGTATGTAGAGGTGATCAGGTGAACCCTATCTCGAACATGTACCGAAGCCAACTTTGAAACCAGGTTCGGTTGAACTCGGTTTTAACTCAAACAGAACCGTAGGGTTGAAATTAGTTTGTAATCATAAACTTTGAAACAGGTCAACCCAATTTTAAATGCGTAAAACCCGATTCTTTTGTTCTTTCAAAAACTGGTCTTGACACGAGCTGTTAGGACAAAATCGGATTTGACCATATTTGATCCCATCCGAAGTAGTTTCAATTAGAATTGGTTTCGACCTTAGAAGTTAGAAGTAAATTTGCACACTGCTTCCGTCATTTTTCTAAAAATAGTGATGAACATTAATCAAACTCTTATATCAACGTAATAACACAAATAATTTATTAAATAAATGATCAATATATCCTATCATGATGTTTAATTATTTATCAACATAAAAAGTGTCATTACTACACAAAAATATAAGCCACGACACATTTTATAAAAGCCAAGGCTATTTCATAAATTTCTTTAAGCCAGAATTATTAAATTATAAATAAAATATCAATTAGTAAAGTTAAGGGGCGCTTTATTAAAGTTAATTAAAATCATTGAAATAGACATGTAAATTGTAATGTTTTATTTGGTGTGGGTGTCCCATGACGGACCTATTATGTCTTTTTCACTAGGGTTGTTTTTCGGTGTTCGAATGACGTTTAACTCAGCATCTTAATTTTTTGGCTCGTGCCAGGTCACATAAATATAAAGATTTGCCGTTGCATCCGTTAAATTTGGAGCTACATTGATGTTTTTAAGGTAATTATGACCATGAAAGAGTAACGTACTGTTCAAGAACTATTTAGAAAAAAAAAACAAAAGTACTTAATCGAATTTCATACTAATGTTCAATTTGCAACATATGTAAATTAATTTTCTGAGTAAGCTCAAAAATCTCAATGGTTAACGCCTTAATGGTGGATCGAATAACAATAACATACGTTGCATATAGAAACGAAAACTACAAGGATGGTCGACCCTGCACGCTTTATACAATGTATACACACATCAATTTACAAAATCCACAAAGTATGATATTTAAAATTGTGGGAAAACTAAAAGTTTTAAAACTCTAGGGGTGGTTGTTAAATTAAAAGTAATAATAACCGAAGTTATTAAACATGAATGTCACTTCTGCATTACTCTCAGGCCCACCAGAAGATAAGCCCACATGCCACAAATTAAAAATATAGCCCGGAACCTAGGCCCACATCACGAAATCAGAAAATGGTGCACCTATGTCGGTTAGGACTTGTGAAAGATCGAGATCTTATGATTTTAGTATCTTGTAAAGCTGATATAATTTATTTATTTTTAGCCACATAACAATTTATATAAGTACTTGTTCATGAAAACATTTTAAAAGAATTCGAAGTTATATTTTTTCTAGTCATAGAAATTTAAGCTCGTTTGTAAGTCAGATCTAAATTTATGCGTAATTTATAATCCTAGGTCATATCATATTTTAGTAGATCAAAAAAAGAATTTTAATCTTATTTTCAAGATGGATGATAAAATGATATAATGTAAAGTCGATTCATTATAAGTTACCTTCCTACTCTAATAAAAAAAATATCTTAAGATGACAAGTGTCAACACCACAATCATCCTCACCAAAATTTTTCCGCATCTCTCTCCTATTAAATAATTACCTTAATTACTAATAATATTATTTAACACTTTTTTAAATTTAATAAATTAAGAAAGAGATCTATTTATTAATGTTATTTCTAATCTTCCTACTCTAATAAAAAGGTATCTTGAGATGACAAGTGTCAACACCACAATCATCATCACCAAAATTTTCTCGTCTCTCTCTACTATTAAATAATTACCTTAATTTACTAATAATATTATTTAATATTTTTTTAAATTTAGTAAATTAAGAAAGAGATATATTTAATAATGTTATTTCTAATTAAGAAAAAAATTAAAACAAATTTTAAAAAAATGATATAACTATTTTATTACTTATAGTAACTTCTCATATATAATTTCCGTTATATCATATATTAAAATATCATTTTATAATTAATAAATTTTATTATATTAATAATTTATTTATTCAACCCGTATAACACACGGGTTTACTAAAGCTAGTTAATAACATATATATCGTTACATTGTTATAATAAGAAAACTTTTTAGTAGAGGCTCTTAAGAGCAATCACAATTCATGAAAATAATGTGGTATTGTAGCAAATATCTAGCTTGCCAATATATGTCCTTCATCTATAAAGAACATGCCATGTAGCTTCAAATTTTATTTGCCTTCAAAAGCTTACCATCTCTAAATCTTCTAAACAAACATAATTATCACCTTAGTCTAATTCAACATTTAATTTATTTTTCTATGTTATACATATGTTTGTGAACACCTGTCCCCAAGTGCGTATGTAAAATGTCATTTAATACGAGATTAAATTTTAATAAAAACCGTACGTATAAACCGTATAAACACGTGTGCATATCATTTTAACTTTGATACGTAATATGACTATATAATGCCAGAACCACGTCTTTTTCTCTCCTCAAATATTTGTCAGCACTACTTACAGCTAGTTGATTATGTGATCTCTATATAAACTTGTTTATTTATTAAACCCTACCTATATATGTATGTTAGAGCATTCACAATCCACCCTATCATAATCCTTATAATTACATTAAACATCACTAGTTTTTCTCTTTTTTTATAGTTAAATAATATTTTTTTCATACATTTATCATTAAAATTTCTCTCTAATCCACTCACAACCACTTTCAAAAATATTAAAATATTTATGAGGGTTGTACCGTATTCCCCCGAATATGGAGAACACGGTACAATGTTCATAAAATTTCTACCTATTTCACTCACAATCACTCACAATCATCCCCATAATATAAGGCACCCACTCACATATATATAGGGAACGAGCTGTGAATGCTCTTATCTATAACATCTAATAAAACAAGGTTTCTTATGTCACTTGTCATTCTTTTAACCCATTTTTTTGCCACTTATTCATTTTTTAGACATTCACATTAATTTTCCTTCCAAAAGGGTATTATAGTAATTTAAATACTTATACGAATTTCTCTCTCTTATTAAAAATAAATTTTATTAATTGTTATGTTTCTCTCTCTTATTTATTTTTTTTAAATCAAACTATCTTTTTTTAAAATAAATTTAATGAAGAAAATTAGAATTTACATATTTTAACTAAAATCTAAATAACACAAAACTAAAGTTTTATAGAATACGAAATTTTATAAAACACTAATTTTTTTAAATAATATATTTAAATTGTTTTATTTCTAAAAAATATAAACAGGTGAAATATATTAAAACAATCTTATTAAAAGAAATAGAATAATTTTAGATTTTTTAAAAACAAGATTTTTATAAAAAAATTGTTATTTTTTATAAAAAATCTTGAAACGAATGTTTAAAAATGAAACTATTTAGATATGAGAGTTAAAAAATGGTATAATTATTTTATTTTTTAAACTATTATGTATGTATAATTTTAATTATATTTTACATTAAAAATTTCATGTGTAACTATTCATGTTTATTTTACATTAAAATTTAATCCATTTATTTAATGAGTTTTTAGCATATCTATTTATCTATAAAAAAACTAAAATAAAGGTGAAACAATTGTAAACCTCATCATACTTACTTTCTCATTTCTCTATATTATTAATAACAATATTGAATACTAATAATATTACTCATACAATTTTTAAATTAAAAAATGTATAAATTAATAAATTAAAAACCTATTTTTTATTAAAAACACACTTTTAGAAACAAAAATTTATAAAGTACTGAATACAACGAATTATTTTTTTAAAAAATATCATTTTTCTTAAAACAATATATCTGAAAATCATAACTATTTATAAAACAAAACTTTAAGAAAAATATATTATTATTTATTTACTTAAAGTAGTTATTTATATGTAATTATAATCATATTGTATCTTCAAGCATGATTTTATAATGCATAAATTTTTATTAATAATTATTTAATATTTTATTTATTCAATCTGTGTATTACACGGGACTAACCTAGTATGTACATACTTGCAACAACTTCACTCTATCATAAATAAATACTCTTAGTTTATATGGAAGAAAGAAAACAATGTATAACTTGTAATATAATCAATTGATCCTTTTAAGGATTATTAGATACCAGTATAAATGCTCAATAAATTTTTTTCCTTTAACAATGAACAAACACCTTGTAATCTACGTCAATAACTATATTATATTCATGAAGCAAAAAATCTTAAGTTTGCCATTTCTAAAACGATTCATTTAGACATACTATCTTTAAAAAGAAAGAAGAAACTAAATCAATGTAATAATTTAAAAACAAATACATTGGTACCAATTGGATGAAACCGACACCCTTGATAACATATCATCCATCCATGTATGAGTTAAATAAATAAATTCAAATATGAATATAAAAACGCAGAGAAAAATAGTATAAATGATTAATGTATTATTTAATATGAGAATCGTTTAAAATTATCATACCTACATTTTTATTTCTTAATTGTCAATATAGAATGATTTTGATCAACATTCAACCTACTTAACCGCATTAACAATGTATTTATATTTATTTTAATGATTTGGTATTTACTTTGTGAAATATTACATATAAGTTAATATTTTATTTATAAATAAATGATAAGGAGATTATAATATATTGGCAAAAGTGTAAGGTACATACCCTTACAAAAAAACATGAGATTAACTGTTGGTGCCGGCCAATGCAATATCACAGAAACAAACAACTTTGTAAATTGGCTATTAAAATTAGGTGAAGGTGACCTTGGTGGATCAAATGACGGGGATGCTACGATAGATATACCACACGATCTTCTTATTACTAATTCGGTGGATCCTATATCAGATTTAATCGAGTTTGTGTATCCTTCTATCATTACTAATTCTGAAAACCCAGCTTTTTTTCAAGAGAGGGCGATTCTTGCTCCAAAAAATGAAGTTGTTCAAGAGATCAATGATCGTTTACTTTTGTTGTTTCCAGGTGACGAAAAAGAGTACCTTAGTTCTGACTCTATAAGCCAAGAAGAGTATATTAACGATACATTCGATGAAAGTTTATGCTCTCCGGATTTTCTAAACGGAATAAAGGTTTCTGGATTACCAAACCACTCTTTAGTATTAAAGGTTGGTGTTCCCGTCATGCTTTTGAGAAACATTGATAAAAAAAGTGGTTTGTGTAATGGAACTAGACTTAAGGTTATATCACTTTGCAATCATGTTATAGAAGCTGAGATTATATCAGGTAGCAATGTTGGTACTCGTACATTCATTCCAAGATTGAGTTTAACACTTCTGACAAAAGGATTCCTTTCAAGTTTAAAAGAAGACAGTTTCCATTGGCTGTATGTTTCGCTATGACAATAAACAAAAGTCAAGGTCAATCTCTGTCAAGAGTTGGTTTGTACTTAAAAGAGCCTGTTTTACACACGGTCAGCTTTATGTCGCATTGTCACGAGTCAAGAGTAGAGATGGATTGAAACTCTTAGTTTTAGATAGTGATGGCAAACCTACTAATATTACTACAAATGTAGTTTACAAGGAGGTTTTTGTTCATTTGTGACCTTATGATCGAAATTTGTTATGTCTTTTTTAATATGTAACGCACTTGGTTTTAATTTATGTATTTGTCTTTTTAATAGTTAACTTTGCCCCTCCCATGTAATACACGGGTAACTAAAGCTAGTATTTAATATGAGAATCGTTTAAAATTATCATACCTACATTTTTATTTCTTAATTGTCAATATAGAATGATTTTGATCAACATTCAACCTACTTAACCGCATTAACAATGTATTTATATTTATTTTAATGATTTGGTATTTACTTTGTGAAATATTACATATAAGTTAATATTTTATTTATAAATAAATGATAAGGAGATTATAATATGTTTTTTTTTTGAACAGCAGGAGATTATAATATGTAATTGCCAATTTGCCACCGGTTTAATTAGATTTAGACTTAAGATTAGGTTAGTTTTAAATGATCACGTGTTTAAGGAGAACCTAAAATCATGGGATATCCGATATCCTCACGTGACGTTGTTTCTACAAAACATTGGTTTTTAATTTCATTTTTAGTTGTCTTGAATTAGGCGAGTAATTTATTGGCACGTGTTGTGTCGTCTCACCAGGGAACACACATGTGATATGCCATGATGGTAACTATGCCTAATACTTAAATTAGATATCAATAATATTCGGTTAAAGTTTAACTGGTCAAGGTAGGTTACCTTAAAATCTCATAAATATAAGTGAGAATATTGGGTTTAGGTTCTACCGTGACAAAATAAAGAAGGGTTTCAAGTGGGGCAGTAAGTTTTCTCACTTAATTTTTAGTTTTTTTCTAGTGGTGGTCTTATGTTTCGTACTTGAGTAATGGAGATGATCAGATGGTTCAGTAACCTGTTAGTAATTCAATTAGCCGTGAAAAAAACTTAAATTAGGTGTGTGAAATAAAAAACTAGAAATGAAAAATAATACCAAAAATGAATTGCATCTGAACCGAAAAATACACCAGATTGGGATGCAGATTTTGCCATTTTGGTTTAGTTTGCAACTGTATTCGAAAATATTGTTTAATATATATATGCAAATGTAGCTTTATATGATGTTTTCATTTCAATAGATACCCAATGGTATACCCAACGAATAATTTTTATAATCTTAACGGGTATACCTGATACCCGACATATAAATAATTAAATACATACCCGATGAGCTAAATTTCACTTTGTTCGGTTGCTCCTCTTTCTAAGGAAAAATTTATGAAAGATTTTATGTTATCATATCATGAATTTTGTACCTCAATTGTTTGAAGCTTACACCAAAGCTACTAGTCATTTTGTGTGGTGGGGGAAGAAAGGGTTGGGGAGGAAGATGAAGTGTGTAAGGAAGGTTTGATCAAACATCCCAATTTTAAAATATACTTTTACTTTTATATATGCATTTAAATAAATTAAGTAATAAAAAATAAAAAGTAGATAGTTTATTACAATAAAGAATTTTGTTATAATAATAAGTGTAAAAGAAGGTGATCGATGATATAGAAATGAAAGGATATTCGTGAAGTATGAATATACAATAAATGTTTTTAAAGGATGTGTGTTTATTTATCATATGACAAATAACTAGACGTGTTTGTGGGAACTTGCACTGGAGTCTGAAGATCCTCTTTTACATTTTCACAAAAAAAATGGTTTATCATCACAATTGTTACTACTAGAGCCTAGTATCACATTTATAAGAACTAAAACCCTAATGTTGAAAATGGAACCAATGAATCGAGAATCTATCTCCAAGAAAACACAACATAAACCAATCTAATGAGATGAAAATATTATCTAATGGATCCCGATTAACAAGAAGAACCAGACAAAGAACGTGTGGGGGCACAACATTCATTATTAGAGTTATCTACGAGACAAATTACCATAATGCTATGGCGCGCCTATGAGAAATGATACGTGTTAGAAATGACATTTTTAAACACCATGTGAAAATTCGCTTGTTTTTTTGTTAGACCTAAGCAATCTAGAAGAAAACATGAACACTAATGAAAACTAACCAACGAAATAAACTATCAATGTAAGAACATATTTATGATGATTTGGTAAAATAAATTATAACCCCCGTACGTTATAGAGGCCTTCGGAGTTGCAGCTCGTAACTAAACATGGATTTTTCTTATAATACTAATCAGTGTGTCACCTGTAGGATTATATATTACATAGTTGTATTTTATTCTCTGAGCACATATAGATCCAACACTAATTACTCTATACACTTGGCCATGATTGGTTTGACATCTTCCTATTCTAATAAAAGGGTAAATATGGTGCCACGTGTCAGCACCACAATCATTGAGATGACACGTGTCAGCACTACAATCATTCTCATCAAAATTTTCCCGCCTCTCTCTCCTATTAAATAATTACCTTAATTACTAATAATATTATTTTAATATTTTTTAATAATTAATAAATTAAGAAAGAAATCTTTTTATTAAGGTTATATCTAAATAAATTGATATTTTTAAATTATCAAATTTGGGAGTTGTAATAAGAAAACTTTTATAAATGACATTTTTAATACGGTTTGTTTTAAAACAAAATATTTATTTTCAATAAAAGAAATTTAAAAACAAAATTTTAAAAAGTTGATATTATCGTTTTTTTATTTCAATCATATCATATCTTAGAATATTATTGTTTAATTAATAAATTTATTATATTAATATTTTATTTATTTAAACCGTGTAATACACGGGTTTACTAAAGCTAGTTGTAAAATATCTCTTTTAAGGAAGATTCTTGTCTGATCAAACGCAAGAATAAAAATGTAAAATAATTTTATAAAACTTTAAGTGGTTAATATAAAAATTCAAAACTTGATTAATAATAAGATAGCTTAGGAAAATATTTATTTTCAAATGACCATTCAAAATGTCCTAACACCTCTATTCAACCATCTATTGAATTTATTTTGAATGCTTTGAAGATGTCTACATTTCATTTAACCATCTATTAAATGTATCTTGAATGCTTGAAATGTCTATACTTAAGTTTGTCTTGAACTGTTCGTTCAAACTAGATCAGGAATGATCAAGCCACAATTGCACCATGAATCTTTGGTTTTGTTCAAACTAGAGAGACAAGGTTTGACTCTATATAATTTAGAAGTATACATAATTGGTTTTGTTTATAAAATATTTCTTATGAATCTTTGTAAAGACGTATTCATTTTGAGTGACAAAAAACTCAATACGAAAACACACATCAATCACTTATCATTAAATTTGACATGTCTTGAATGTATAAAGATATATATATATATATATATATATATATATATATATATATATATATATATATATATATATATATATATGCGTGTTGTTGAGTTAATTAGACAATGACATTTAGCTTGGTGGGTTTCTTGTGATGGAGTATGGTCGAACGATCATATGATTGACTCGGGGTCTGGTTGTCCTTAGCCTTGTTTATTTTCATTTGATTACTTCATTTGTTTGACTTGCACATTTTCTATGATGTTTCAAAATGTATGTTACAAGCACATGTGAATTTTTATTGAGCATCTATGTCAATGTTTATAGTTTTCACTAAAAGATGTGTTTCGTAATGTGCACAAATGTATTAACATATGTGTATGTATGTGGTGCATATATATAGAGAAGATCATACTTCAAATGCTAAAAGGCAAACACTTACACATAATAGAGTTTTGAAATGACATTTGATTAGAGAAATAAAAATAACTTTTCGAACATGTACACATTAATAACTCCTACTACGATACATTAAGTGGTGAACATGTGAAAACGGTTTTTATCGATGGACTTTAAGGCTTCAAATTAGGCCAGAAACAACTTCAAGTGTGTTCATCATTTTAAACGAGCGAAGAGTACACTCGTTTAAGAATTCATGTATTTAGTAACAATTAAAAAAAGATTTAAATCTAACGTGGATTACTCTGAACTTTATCTACAAATGAATGCATGTATGTTAAAATATTAGGATCCACGTGTTCATGTTGACGGTTTAATAATAGTAAAAATGAATAAATTATTAAGATAATCAAACATGTGTTTGTAAATACAGGAAATTATCACAAGTTCTAAGGCAGCTGGAAATTTACATTATAACCGTTATATGTATATTGATTATTCGCCTCCTTTCAAAACCTAAGACTTGAATAAAGTTAAGAGTAAATGACGGTTGTAATCCTATGGTTTGATGGTTAAAACATTTTTCATCTAATACTTTAAAAACATCGAATTTAGCTATTGTGGCTTAAAATTTGTAACATTACAACAAGATACTAACCGCCATTTATTTCTTTGTTAAGTTTATGTAAAAAAACAAAAAATAACTTTTGACTTAAATTGTTATTTAAATATACAAATATAAAATAGATACAAAATCATCTATGAAATTAAAAAGAAAAAGTATATAAAAATAGTTAATATACACAGTTAAAAATCATATATAGTTAATATATATGCTCTCTCTATCTCTACTCTCTCTCCAAAACCACCGCTACCTCCTGCTTGAGCGACCACCACTATCCGCACCACTATCTCAACTTCGGTAATATCACATATCCGCCACACCACCACCACCACCACCTCACAACCACCACCACCACCTCATAACTAGCACCACACAACCACCAAACCCACCGCCACACACACACCACCACCTCACAACCACAACCACCACAATCTCTATCTCTTTGAACCTCATCCCCACCAATAGTTGCCCAACCTTCCACCTCTAGCGCCCCCTAACCTTACACCTATACCACCACCACCTGAAAATAATGCCCCCACCTGGTTCATCCGCTAGCACCACACCACCTTGTAACAGTAAATTTGTGTTCTTGGTCGATCAAAAACCATAACTGGTCAGATTAGCAGACCTGATCCAACCTTAGCAATTTATCTTCATCAAAAACCCTAACTATTCGTCACGCCATTTGCTTGATCTCATCACCTGCTTCGTCTTTAAAAGGAGGGGCAGCTAGGGTAGAGATGAATGTGAAGATGGTGGGTGGCGGAGATGGAGTTTGCCTACGATTTAATCAAAGATGGTAGAGGTTACTGGTAATGGTGGGAATGACGTGGAATATATTTTCTGGTAAAAAATGAAAAAACTTCACAGAATAGTAATCAAGTTTAGGAGTGTTCCAATTATGTCACTCATATTTTTATTTGTCCAATTAGACCACTAATATTCTTATTTGTTCTAATTAGGTCACTAAAGTTTTAGGAGTGTTCCAATTAGATCACTTATATTTTTTTAAATTTTTAAATATTTATATAATTTTTTAAATAAAATTTGGTTATTTATAAACATTAGTAATTTTATTTTAAATATAACAATTATTTAAATGTTTTGCAAATTATAAAATGACCTAATTCTAACAATTCTAAAATTTTATTGACCTGATTGAGATAAAAAATTAATAAATGACTTGATTGAGACAAAAAAATTAATAAGTGACTTAATTAGTTCTGAAATTTGATTACTATTTATTTTATGTATTTGTTTTATGAGGTGGGGGTTAAGATTTGATAAAGTGGGATGGGATGGGACCCACAATTGTTTATTTTAAAAAATAAATAGATATAAATAAAAATAAAATTATATTTATTTTATGTATTACTATTCTAATTAAAATGTTTGGTCAGTGGTGGCTTTTCCCCATTGTTTTTTTTGTGTTTAAGATTTTCTTTTATTTATTTTGTTTGTGTTTTAATTTTTTTCTTTTTTTTGTTTGTGTTTTACTATGATTTGTTTTGGGTGTGGGTTCGAGATTTTAGGGTGGGGTTTTTTGTGGGTTTTTTTATCTGGACACGTGTCTTTGATTTGTAGGGTTCGTTGACGTTGTCTTTCTCCGGGTTCCTGCTTTCTTTCTTTCGTTATCGATACCCTGACGATTCTCGCTATTAAGGTTTGGGTTTGTTTTTTGTTTGCTCTATTCGGGACTTTGATTTTCATCGGATTTCTATTTTGGACTGTGTCGCTAGCCATTTTCATATGGTGTTGGGTTTTGATTTAGTTTTTGTGTTCTGCATGTTCTGGTGTGTTATGGATGGTTTTGGTGTGTTTTACTTTGTGTATTTTACTGATTTTGTGATTTTGAACCTTCATTTTGATTTTGATTTAGGGTTACATTAAAACTCGCATACGCGCGGCAACGCGCGCGCCAAAACCTAGTTTTTATTATAATAACAATTTTAGTACAAAGGTAGTTTGGTTTTATTTTAAAATATTAACGGAGCAATTAGATGGAGTTAACGATTTTGGAGTTGATTGTAACAAATCTTAAACCAAATATTTATATTGATTGTGTTTAAATTATTGGATGAAAATGATTATGACTATTAAACCACATTGACTAACACAATAACAAACTCTAGAGTAAAACCCCCAGCCATTAGTTCGCATCCAATTAAGAAACATAAAGATAAATGACAGAAATTCCTTACACTAACACTTTCTAGTATGCTAAAAAAATTAAAAATTGCATAACCGCATATATAATAAATAATAAAAATGATGTATGAATCTCTATATATAATAAATAAAAAGGGTTCAACCATGTGACATAATTTTAAGTATTGTGTTGTCACATGATACCTTCAGAGTATACGAGTGCCACATGTCATGTTATTAGTAATATGGTGATAAAAAGTAAACTCGCGGATCCTATTTAAACAATATTTAATGTCTAATTAAATAGGATTCTAAAATTAGAATTCAAAATTTAATGATTGAAATGAAAATGTAAAAACTTTAAATTTTAAATTTAATATGAATTTAATCCGAGATTTTATCTAAAAATAACTAACTAAATTAGTCAAAATTTAAAATTTCAAACTAAAAATTTTAATATTAAAACAGAGTTTCTATAGTTCACAAATTTCAAATTGCAATAATAACAATCAATCTGAAATTTTGGATTATAATTTTAGATTGAAAATATTCTATATTTTAAAAATATCATATAGTATTTATCTGTATTATATACCATCATACAATTATTTTACTACATATATACAACATAATTTTTTTATTGTTTTTCCACTATCAAAGACATTTGATACTTTTTTACGAAATAACTTCTCCTATGATCAAAGATTATAAGTATTCTGCACTCTTTTTACTTCTCCATTATATACACAATCATTATCTTTGACTCATTTCCTTATGCATTCATTTACAATATCACGCACACTTGGATTTATGAAACAAGTTTTTAATGATCAACCTTAATACTTATATTCTTTGTCTTGCGATCATAACCTTTATTTATTTTTTATGTATGTATATTGTTTTATTCGTTCTTGATAAACTACCAAATTATATTGGTAAACAAGGCATCTTCAATATCAAAAGTAACTTTTTTAAAAGATCTTGACATATCACGCTGTAATTATATAATCAATATATAACATTAGGGTAGAAACTTACTCTATTGAGTTTATTGTGGTTGAGAAGGATGTATTGTTCAACCAATGTATAACATTAGGGTAGAAACTTACTCTATTGAGTTTATTGTGGTTGAGAAGGATGTATTGTTCAACTAATCGAATTGTTATCTTATTTTTTTTAATATTTATCTTATGAAACATATCTTTTATATATCCTTAATTTTTATATTTTTAATTACATGACACTATAATACAGAAGAACATTTTAAAAAGATAATTTCTTAAGTTTAAGAAGTTGTTGAATACATCTGGTTAAATATTTTTATATAGAAAAACCTTTTGGAGATTCGTAAACATTAATATTATTTTTTATGTATTTAATTCTTTCATGTAATTTAAATATATTCATATTTATTAAATCTATCTTCACATGCGTATATATTACAGACTTATTAATAGTAATTAATAATTTATATTTACATTAATATTTACTTTAATTTTTTCAACACGTGTAATACATGGGTGGTTAGACTAGTTTAGTATATAATCAATAAAAGTAGTCAAAATTATTATCATAGAGAGAGAGACCAGAAGTCACCAGGTAGGACTCGTAAATGGTTGGTCGTCAGGATTGGTCGTTTAAGACTTCATCAAATGGTTTCTATACCACAATATTGCAAAGGAGAAGGCGATCGACATTGTTGGTTGTCCGGTGATTCCAATCACAACAAAAGTACCAGAGATTAAGAGCTTAGAAGTTGTGATTGAGGAAGAATTTGATATAAAATGTTACTATGATCAAACGTAGTCAAATCATAAAAAAAAACAAAAAAATAAATAAATTGGAGGCCCATAAATATTAAGGCTCTAAGCATCAACTACTTTCTTTAACAGTGGAGCCGCCCTACAGTAACGAAAATATATTAAAAAAGAAAGTTAGATATAACAAAAAAAAACATATGAATAACAACATTTACAGGAGAGACTTCATCTCTATTGTTTAAAGATTTATTATATTTTACATCTTTATTAGCATCTCCATCTTTTTTTATATTTTCAAATTTTAGAATTTTAGGAATAATGAGTCATGTGCCGATTCTTTCGTTCTAGCGATTTTACTCAAATATATTTTTCATTATAGTACATATATAAATAATTATACTTAAATGCCTATAATATTAAAGTGTATTATTAAATAAGAACCATTAAACAATTAGCTACTAAATAAAACAATTTCAGGCTTTGATAGAAATACGAGGAGTATGATCGTGATTCATGGATTTCAAAATATATAATTAATTTTTCTCTTTCATTGAAACACGATTCAAATATTAAAAAGCTTTTATTTAATTTAAATATCTAATACCTTTAAATAACATGGAGTTCAAATTATATTATTTTCTTTTTCATTGAAACATGATTCATATATTAAATACATTAACTTAATGTTTAAATATTTAATACCTTAATTTAAACATCACACATCTCTCTCTTTTTCTTTCTTCTCTCTTTCACTATATATATATCTCACTTGTTTGCTCTATATATAAGCACATATCCTATTAACCTTTTCTATCTTCATCTGTATAGTATATACACATATAAAAAACAATCACTCATTCACGATCACACACATAATAATGTCAAGCAGAAGATCAAGACAATCGTCATCCGGAGCTTCGAGGATCACCGATGATCAGATCATACAACTCATCTCCAAATTACAACAGCTTCTTCCAGGGACTCGTATTCAGCGATCTAACAAGGTTAATACTTGTTATAATAATTATTCTTATTGTCATGATATTAATCAATCATATAAATACTGAAATAATATTACTGGATATGTTTGTTTGTTTTATAAATACAGTCATCCGCTTCAAAAGTGCTACAAGAAACCTGCACATATGTGAGAAGCTTGCATAGGGAGGTTGATGACCTTAGCGATCGGCTTTCAGAGTTGTTATCCACCATTGATGCCGATAGCCCCGAAGCTTCAATAGTTCGAAGTTTAATTATGTAAAATGCCCATCTCTACACACATATATAAATTATTTCTTAAATAGTTTTTACTTAATAATCACTCTAGGGTTTAATCTAATTGAAAAAAACCTTAATTTAGATGATAATAATTAAAATTATTACATTACAGTGTGTTAAAAGTTTCTTGTAATAATATAGTAAGTTAAACATAAAACATTCATATTGTTCCAAAGAAATGTTGTTTGCTCATTCTTTTCTCGCCCAAAATATTGGCCCGTTGATTTTGTACGAGATAAGATGAAATCATATTAGGTGTTTATAAGCGGTGATTTAATGTATAACGTATAGAATGTGTTTTCATTGGTAAAAAAGAAAAAGTAAACACCTAAGATTGCATAGTTTTATTTTGAGTATCTCATTTGAAAAAGTTTTACCATAAGTAGTATTAACATGTAATAATCATCCCTTGAACGTCTCAATAACATGAGGGTAGTGATCACCCCTTTGACTTCTTACTATTTGGGTAGTTATCGCCCATCCAAATGAAAATACATGAATTGGCAAATATGAATGTACAAAAAGATCTGAATAGGAATATCTGTATGCGAAACCTGAAATTTCAAACCCGAAAGTTTGGTTTCGAACTACGGAGTTTCCAAATTTGGATCCGGATGGTTATTCTAAAAGTTCAGATAATTCGTATAGCCAAAAATCTAATGTATAGTATTCGTCATATATCTTTCATATGACGAATAATGGGGGTGATGAGTTTCTGTGTGATATATGTAATATGTACATAGACATATATATGCATTCTAAAAATAGAATTTAGAAATAAAACCTGTAAAAAGACATTAATACCCTTGATTTAATTGACCACTTACTAGTCAAACTAGATGAAGTTAACAATATAGACTAAAATGGCGAGTTTTAAAAATGTTAGGGAGCCATATGCAAGAAAAAAAGATTTTAGACGAAAATGGCAAAAGTGACCAAAACACAGGGACGAAAATAGCAATTTACTCTATTTATTATATTTTTCTTTAATTCTGGATATCTTTTCCAGTAGTCATATATGTATCTGAATATTCAGATATTCGATTTTTAACA
This sequence comes from Flaveria ramosissima, assembly GCA_025215565.1. NCBI lineage: Eukaryota > Viridiplantae > Streptophyta > Magnoliopsida > Asterales > Asteraceae > Flaveria > Flaveria ramosissima. Next base: position 73,936,899 of record CM046035.1, read on the forward strand.
TCATGTCTGGCAATAGATGTTTGCAACAAATAACAATTAACATAAATTTAAATCTCTTACTCTTTATCTTTATTTTCTTCTTCTGTTAATAATATTTGGATTTTGTTTCAAAAACATTTCAAGACATATTTTTGATATAGTTCTTTTTAGCTCTTTAGAAGTTTAAAGTTGGACAAAAGTTAGGATGAGAGTTGTTTAAATAGCCATGGAAAGAAAAAGTGAAAAAGTAAGTTAGTACTCGTATGTAATGTTGATCAGACCGGCTGGTCCAATCGGTACGATTGGTGTGACACCCCGTATTTTCAGGTTAACACTATCAACTCAACTCCTCGAAAAGTTAATTTCTTTATGCCACATGTTTATCTTTTTCGTCATTTTCGTTTATTTAATTTGCGGATAATAAACAAAGGCAGTAATAATTCTATTGTTATTAAAAGCCAAATATAATATATATATATATATATATATATATATATATATATTAATTAAGTTAGTACTAAACCTAATGTGGTTATAACTTAACGTTACAAAAAAAATAATAAAATAATATAATGATAATAACTTAAACAATCTTGTAGTCAAAGGATATTATCTCAACCTAACAAACCACCCCACCATAACCGTCTGCCCAACACCCACGACTCCATAACCTCCCCATTCCATTCGCAACACTCTTAAACTCTCCTCTCCTCTCTCGACAGCGACCACCCTCCCAATAGCCTCCCCTTCCCCTTCACGACCTTTCGTCTCCGGCGACGCCTCCGCAGTCGTGCGCACCGTGGTGAGAAACGCATCTCTCCGTTCGAGTCCATACGCCTCCCGTAGACCGTACGGTAAGAATTTTCCTCATTATTTCTATTCGTGTTTGTTACGTACGGTTTCGGGATTCTAGACTGCGGTGTTCGCATATGTTCACGTATGTGGGTACAAAGGTCGTCGTAATCGGGTTGTGCGGGTGCGTGGTCAATCTTGTGCGTATTTGAATATATATATATATATATATATATATATATATATATATATATATATATATATATATATATGTATATATATATAATCCTGCGTGTGTTTGTGTATTGTTGTGTGCCTTCATGGCAGATTATGGAAGTGAGATGTGGTTCTGCCAAATAGTGGAGGCAATATGCATGGGTAGGTGTAACATGGGCATATAATATTATACATATTTACTTGCATATGTGGTCTGCATGTGTGTGTGAGAGTTTACTTTGTATAAGTGTTTGTTGGTGTATAATTTTTGAGTTCATGGATGTTTTTTTTACATTTATTTATATAGACATGTTATGGAATGTATGTATGGTTTATTCATGTGTGTTTGGGTTATGCATTATGTGTATATGGTATGAGGAAATATTAACATGGGTATGGCAGTAGGATTTCGTGGGTTTATTGTGAGAATGTAATTCTTTAATTTTGAAGGTGAAGTGTATAATTGGTGTGTCGTATTACATGTATATATAATATGGTGTTTTTGCATGTTAACTACACTTGCGGTTATAATATATAATATGTGGGTGTATTATATTTTTATGTAGTATAAAATTTGGGGTTTATACATTTAGGATGAATTGGTATATTCTAATGCTTGTTTGGGAATGGGGAAATATCGATGACCGACACCGTAACCGAGTTGTGAAACGCGAAACCGTACGACTAAAATTATTAGTATTTAATATTAATTATATATATTAAATAAAACTCAGGTTAATTGGAACCCGATCCATCGTGCTTACACTTATTTCTGCAACGCACTCGAGGTGAGTCTTCACGGCCCCTATTTTACTTTCTTTCCTTTTTGGGGGAGAAAACATGCAAACGTATTTACAAAATGGTTTTAGTATTATTGATATCGCCTGTTACGTTAGTGCAAACATTCTTGAAAAGTCCTTACATTCTCGAACCGTAAGTAATGTGTAGCGAGGTAATTCTAAGTAGTACTACTGGGTTTAACAAACCCCGCCCGGGCTAGTCGCGCTAGCTTGATTGGAGGTCAAACGGGTGCGTTATTGACTTAACATTTGTCACTGTCTGGTGAGACGTGACGGGAAGGCAACAAACATACGAACATACGAACATACAAACAGTCAGCCTCGGTTCGAAACACTAAGTAACTTGATTATAGGCTAGCTACCTATCGATATGCTTTAATTACTATACCATTCGAACAGTTACAAACATTTTTATCTGTGATAAAACCTGTGAACTCACCAACTTTATGTTGACACACTTTAGCATGTTTTCTCAGGTAACAGGAATGCTTAAGCATGATGCACGATTAAGGAACGCACTCAGGACATGCATCATCAAACTTATTTACTTGCATTGAACATTTTGTTTTGACTTAGCACTTATAACTTTCAGTACTAGTTTACCTTTCGTTTATTCGCTTCCGCACTGATGTTTATTTCTTTATGTTTCTACTTTGATCAAAGTCAAATGTTTATTTTAAATTCATATAGAGTCGTTTGATATGACCGTGTCTGAGATCCTGGTATGTCACACGCCTAACGGTAAAACCCCGTTCGTGGAAATTGAGGGTGTGACAGATTGGTATCAGAGCCACTGGTTATAGAGAACTAGGATTGCATTTGCATCTAGACTATAGCCGTAGACACAACACTAGCATTGCACAGACACTCTTACATGATTACAACTGTTGAACGAACATTCTTCCGACATGCTAACATTTGCATTACTAAACGAACATAACATCATTTGCACTACCTATGACACTTGCATCATCCTCTACGAACAGAGGGGCGGAGAGTCCCGCTCGCTCACTTCCAACATCTACATCTGTTTCTTCACTCTCTTAGTTGAAGCAACGACGACTTGGATCGAACATTATCACTTTGGAACACGAAACACTATTCTAGCACACACGACAAACCTAACGACGACGAACAAGGAGAACAACACACATTACTCTTTCAAACTCTATCGTACTTGTCTCTATTTCCAACATGCCCTATCATCTTCACTCGTCTGAACAGTAAACGTGGGACAACCAAGGGATTTGAAGTCTATCAGAGGATCAGGTTTAGACATGAAGACGCTTAGAGCTTCAAAGGGAAAAGGCCAGATCGTCTTAATTCCCGTTGTTATCTTAACCGAATCCTTTGTACAACCTTAGTTATTTGACCCTTAGTATAATAAACATATCTTTGATACCTCTATCATTGATAACACTCGGTACTTGACAAGGCATGCTATCTCGAATGGGAGGAACCATGGGTGACCATGCAAAGCAAATTAGAATCACGAGGGCACACGTAATTGTAATTTGTCGTGCATGAGAACTCTGGCAACTCTATTTGGTGATAACGGTCATAATCAGTACAAATTTTCATTTGCTATACGTGGAGACATGAGGTCTCGGTGCTCATAAAACCTCACTATCGATATGCAAACAAATCCTCCATTCCTACCAGTATGAAACAATTCATTGTTATCAATAGTTATTATTTGATAGTGACTGTCGTGTATTGTGAATTGAAGAATCATGTCTGGAAGAAGAACTGGACGCCCGAGTGGACGAGGAAACATCAACATGACTCAGGCTGAATTGGATGCCATCATCAATGAGCGTGTAGCTGACGCGCTTGCAGCTTATGAGCAGACCCGCAATCAGAACCAGAACAATCAAAATCTGAATCAAGGAGGTAAACTAGAATCAGCAGACACGTTAGTTTTCCCTACGATAACATATATTGATTCTTAAACAATTATATGTCCTTTTGATTCAGGTCCAATAATCTGTACCTTCAAGATGTTTATGGACTGCAAGCCCCACTCTTTCAGTGGTTCTGAGGGTGCTGTCACATTACTTCGCTGGCTGGAGAAACTTGAGTCAGTATTCGCCATGTGCAACTGTCCTGTTGAGAGTCGTGTCAAATACGCCTCCGGCACATTGGAAGGACCCGCTCTGACATGGTGGAACTCACAGGTCCAGACCTTAGGACTTGATGCTGCTAATAGTCTGCCATGGGATGACTTCAAGAAATTGATGAGGGAAGAATATTGCCCAAGGAACGAAGTCCAGAAGCTGGAAAGTGAATTCTGGAATCTTAAAATGGTTGGCTCCAACATTGAGGAATATACGACTCGTTCGCACGAGTTGGCTACTTTATGTCCTCAGATGGTAGACCCAGACTACAAAAGGATTGAGAGGTACATTGATGGGTTAGCTCCTCAGATCCAAGCTAGTGTCATCGCTGTGGACCCTGAGACTATTCAGCATGCTATCCGACTAGCTCACAAACTCACCGATCAGGCAGTGGCGCAGGGTACTCTGCCTAAACGTAGCACTACATCTGGCTCATCTGACTACAAGCGAAAATGGGAAAGTACCACCAGCAAATCCTCGAACTCGAACAACACTCAGCAACTACAAGCCAGAAAGTTTGACTCTTCCCGAAGCTTCACCAATAATAATCAGAACAACAACAACAGCAATGGTCAGGGATCAAGTAACTATGTGGGCAAGTATCCAAGGTGCAACAAATGTAACTTTCATCATCATGGCCAGTGTGATCGTTTTCGTTGTCTAAGGTGTGGAAAAATGGGCCATGCTGCTAAAGACTGTAGGGGTGAACTGATGACCAAGCAACAACCTCATCAACAACGACAGGGTGAAGCGACTAGAGGCTGTTTTGAGTGTGGTAAAGAGGGCCATTACCGGAAGGATTGCCCACAACTGAAGAATGGGAACAGGGGCAATAATGGAAATAACAACAACGGAAATGGCGCCAGAGGTCGAGCTTTCGTGATTGGTTCTGGAGGCGAGAAACGATCAAAATGTGGTTACCGGTACGTTTCCTCTGAACGATTGTTTTGCTTCTGTGTTATTCGATACCGGCGCTGATAAGAGTTTTGTATCTACTAAGTTTAGCAAGCTTTTAGATTTAACCTTGACTGAAATGGACCCTAGTTATACGGTAGAACTAGCTGACGGTAAAGTGATCGAGGCAACTCATATTCTTAAAGGATGTAAATTAGAGCTATCAGGACACAAGTTTGAGATAGACCTTATGCCAGTTACACTTGGTAGTTTTGACGTGGTCGTTGGCATGGACTGGTTATCTAAGAACCAAGTTGAGATATTTTGTCGCAAGAAAATTGTTCGTGTACCACTTCCTAGTGGTGAAGTCTTATCCGTACAGGGTGAGAAAAGTGATGTCGTTTCTAGCATCATTTCGTATATGAAAGCCCAGAAGTGTTTACGCAAAGGCCATCCCGCTATCCTAGCTATAATCACTGAAAAGACCACTGAAGAAAAGAAGATCGAAGATATCCCTATCGTTCGCGACTTTCCTGAAGTTTTTCCTGAAGACTTACCTGGTCTTCCACCGCACCGTCAAGTCGAGTTCCAGATTGATTTGACACCTGGAGCCGCACCTATTGCTAGAGCGCCATACAGATTAGCTCCGAAGGAATTACAAGAACTGTCTACTCAACTGCAAGAGCTCCTGGATAAAGGATTCATCAGGCCTAGTTCATCACCGTGGGGAGCCCCAGTCCTGTTTGTCAAGAAAAAGGATGGGACTTTTCGCATGTGTATCGATTATCGTGAACTAAACAAAGTGACGGTTAAGAACCGTTATCCTCTACCTCGCATCGATGATCTGTTTGATCAACTGCAAGGGTCGAGCTTTTATTCGAAGATAGATTTAAGATCAGGGTATCACCAACTGAGAGTCCGAGAGGAGGACATATCAAAGACGGCATTCAGAACCCGATACGGACACTATGAGTTTCTGGTAATGCCATTTGGTCTGACTAATGCACCAGCGGTTTTCATGGATCTTATGAACCGAGTGTGCAAACCCTACCTGGACAAGTTTGTTATCGTTTTCATTGATGATATTCTGATCTATTCAAGGAACAAGGAGGAACATGAGGAACACCTTCGGCTTATCTTGCAACTACTAAAACAAGAGCAGCTCTACGCCAAATTCTCGAAGTGCGACTTCTGGATTCGAGAAGTCCAATTCTTGGGTCATGTAGTCAACGAGAAGGGCATACATGTCGATCCAGCAAAGATAGAAGCTATCAAGAACTGGGCTACGCCAAAGACTCCGACGGAGGTACGACAGTTCCTTGGATTGGCTGGCTATTACCGACGATTTATCGAAGGGTTTTCGAAGATCGCTCAACCACTTACAGCGTTAACTCAGAAGGGCACTGTGTACAGTTGGGGTGACAAGCAGGAATCAGCCTTTCAGTTCTTAAAACAGAAACTCTGCACGGCACCGATATTGTCTTTACCCGAGGGAACCGAAGACTTTGTGGTGTATTGCGATGCTTCTATTCAGGGTCTCGGTTGTGTGCTAATGCAACGCGAGAAGGTGATCGCATACGCTTCCCGACAGTTAAAGGTTCACGAGAAGAACTACACGACACACGACTTAGAGTTGGGAGCCGTTGTGTTTGCTCTCAAGATATGGAGACACTACTTGTACGGTGCCAAGTGCACCATTTATACCGATCACAAGAGTCTTTAGCACATTTTCGAACAGAAGGAGCTGAACATGAGGCAACGTCGTTGGGTCGAGTTGTTGAACGACTACGACTGTGCAATCAAATATCATCCGGGTAAGGCTAACGTAGTAGCCGACGCCCTAAGTCGAAACGAAACACCTAAGCCAAGCGAGTTCGAGCATTGCAACTCACCATTCACACTGGATTACCCGACCAAATACGTAATGCACAACTTGAAGCTTTGAAAAACGAGAACCTGAAAGCCGAATCATTAAGAGGCATGGAGAAACAACTAGAAACCAAATCGGACGGAATCCGCTACTTTATGGACCGAATATGGGTTCCTTTATATGGAGACCTACGAGAGCTGGTAATGGACGAAGCTCACAAGTCACGGTATTCTATTCATCCGGGTTCAGACAAGATGTATCACGATCTAAAAGTACTTTACTGGTGGCCAAACATGAAAGCTGACATTGCCACTTACGTAAGCAGATGCTTAACCTGTTCTAAGGTTAAGGTGGAGTATCAACGACCGTCTGGTTTACTACAACAACCAGAAATTCCAGTATGGAAGTGGGAGCAGATATCTATGGACTTCATCACGAAACTGCCACGAACACCCAGCGGATGCGATGTCATTTGGGTAATTGTAGATCGATTGACGAAATCCGCACACTTCTTACCAATTAGAGAGACTGATAGAATGGAGAAGTTAACACGTATTTACCTCAGAGAAATAGTCTCTCGGCACGGTGTGCCAATTTCTATCATCTCCGATCGTGACGCTCGATTTACCTCACATTTCTGGCAATCATTACAACGAGCATTGGGTACACGGCTAGACATGAGTACTGCATATCATCCCCAAACGGATGGCCAGAGTGAGCGTACGATCCAGACTTTGGAAGACATGTTACGCGCTTGCGTGATTGATTTCGGCAGCAGTTGGGAAACTCACTTACCGTTGGTTGAGTTTTCTTACAATAACAGTTATCACACGTCGATCAAAGCTGCTCCATTCGAGGCACTGTATGGGCGTAAGTGCCGATCACCTATTTGTTGGGCGGAAGTTGGAGAAAGTCAACTTACCGGTCCTGAACTTGTGCATGAAACGACTGAGAAGATAGTACAAATCCGTAACCGCATGGCAGCAGCACGTGACCGACAGAAGAGTTATGCTGACAAACGTCGCCGACCGTTAGAATTTCAAATTGGTGACAAGGTACTTTTGAAAGTGTCACCTTGGAAGGGTGTGATTCGTTTCGGGAAACGTGGAAAACTAAGCCCTAGATACGTGGGACCGTTTGAGATTGTCAAACGGGTTGGCCCCGTAGCCTATCAGCTAAACCTACCCGAAGAACTCAGTGGAGTACACGATGTGTTCCATGTTTCAAACCTGAGGAAATGCCTTGCAGACGAGACTCTCATCGTTCCGTTAGACGAGATACATGTGGATGAACAACTACGTTTCATTGAGGAACCGGTGGAAGTTATGGACCGAGAGGTCAAAACTCTTAAGCATAGTCGTATTCCTATCGTCAAAGTCCGTTGGAACTCAAAGCGTGGACCAGAGTTTACCTGGGAACGCGAGGATCAGATGAAGAAGAAGTACCCACAACTGTTCAACGATCAGACATCTACTTCCTAAGGTATCATTTTTTTTTCAAGATATCCTTTCCTTTAAATTTCGAGACGAAATTTCCTTCAACAAAGGGATGATGTCACAACTCTACCAAAACCTTACAAAGTCTTACACGTTATAAATCGCTGAATCTCATACATTTGACTAAACCTATCTTTCTAATTTTCGGGACGAAAATTCCTTCAACAAGGGGATGATGTGACACCCCGTATTTTCAGGTTAACACTGTCAACTCAACTCCTCGAAAAGTTAATTTCTTTATGCCACATGTTTATCTTTTTCGTCATTTTCGTTTATTTAATTTGCGGATAATAAACAAAGGTAGTAATATATCTATTGTTATTAAAAGCCAAATAAAATAAATATATATATTAAGTTAGTACTAAACCTAATGTGGTTATAACTTAACGTTACAAAAAAAATAATAAAATAATATAATGATAATAACTTAAACAATCTTGTAGTCAAAGGATATTATCTCAACCTAACAAACCACCCCACCATAACCGTCTGCCCAACACCCACGACTCCATAACCTCCCCATTCCATTCGCAACACTCTTAAACTCTCCTCTCCTCTCTCGACAGCGACCACCCTCCCAATAGCCTCCCTTCCCCTTCACGACCTTTCGTCTCCGGCGATGCCTCCACAGTCGTGTGCACCGTGGTGAGAAACGCATCTCTCCGTTCGAGTCCTTACGCCTCCCGTAGACCGTACAGTAAGAATTTTCCTCATTATTTCTATTCGTGTTTGTTACGTACGGTTTCGGGATTCTAGACTGCGGTGTTCACATATGTTCACGTATGTGGGTACAAAGGTCGTCGCAATCGGGTTGTGCGGGTGCGTGGTCAATCTTGTGCGTATTTGAATATATATATATATATAATATATATATATATATTATATATATTATATATATATATATAATATATATATATATATATATATGTATATATATATAATCCTGCGTGTGTTTGTGTATTGTTGTGTGCCTTCATGGCAGATTATGGAAGTGAGATGTGGTTCTGCCAAATAGTGGAGGCAATATGCATGGGTAGGTGTAACATGAGCATATAATATTATACATATTTACTTGCATATGTGGTCTGCATGTGTGTGTGTGTGAGAGTTTACTTTGTATAAGTGTTTGTTGGTGTATAATTTTTGAGTTCATGGATGTTTTTTTTTACATTTATTTATATAGACATGTTATGGAATGTATGTATGGTTTATTCATGTGTGTTTGGGTTATGCATTATGTGTATATGGTATGAGGAAATATTAACATGGGTATGGCAGTAGGATTTCGTGGGTTTATTGTGAGAATGTAATTCTTTAATTTTGAAGGTGAAATGTATAATTGGTGTGTCGTATTACATGTATATATAATATGGTGTTTTTGCATGTTAACTACACTTGCGGTTATAATATATAATATGTGGGTGTATTATATTTTTATTGTGGGTGTATTATATTTTTATGTAGTATAAAATTTGGGGTTTATACATTTAGGATGAATTGGTATATTCTAATGCTTGTTTGGGAATGGGGAAATATCGATGACCGACACCGTAACCGAGTTGTGAAACGCGAAACCGTACGACTAAAATTATTAGTATTTAATATTAATTATATATATTAAATAAAACTCAGGTTAATTGGAACCCGATCCATCGTGCTTACACTCATTTCTGCAACGCACTCGAGGTGAGTCTTCACGGCCCCTATTTTACTTTCTTTCCTTTTTGGGGGAGAAAACATGCAAACGTATTTACAAAATGGTTTTAGTATTATTGATATCGCCTGTTACGTTAGTGCAAACATTCTTGAAAAGTCCTTACATTCTCGAACCGTTAGTAATGTGTAGCGAGGTAATTCTAAGTAGTACTACTGGGTTTAACAAACCCCGCCCGGGCTAGTCGCGCTAGCTTGATTGGAGGTCAAACGGGTGCGTTATTGACTTAACATTTGTCACTGTCTGGTGAGACGTGACAGGAAGGCAACAAACATACGAACATACGAACATACAAACAGTCAGCCTCGGTTCGAAACACTAAGTAACTTGATTATAGGCTAGCCACCTATCGATATGCTTTAATTACTATACCATTCGAACAGTTACAAACATTTTTATCTGTGATAAAACCTGTGAACTCACCAACTTTATGTTGACACACTTTAGCATGTTTTCTCAGGTAACAGGAATGCTTAAGCATGATGCACGATTAAGGAACGCACTCAGGACATGCATCATCAAACTTATTTACTTGCATTGAACATTTTGTTTTGACTTAGCACTTATAACTTTCAGTACTAGTTTACCTTTCGTTTATTCGCTTCCGCACTGATGTTTATTTCTTTATGTTTCTACTTTGATCAAAGTCAAATGTTTATTTTAAATTCATATAGAGTCGTTTGATATGACCGTGTCTGAGATCCTGTTATGTCACACGCCTAACGGTAAAACCCCGTTCGTGGAAATTGAGGGTGTGACAATTGGGAATTGGAGATGTGGCCGAATCGGTTCGCATCAATTCGTATTGGAGGGGTTCGACCGGCCGGTTCGTCCCGAATCGGTGGTCGGACCAGGGGTCGAACTGGATTTTGATTTTTTTGGGATATCAATGGGTAAAAATGGAGTGTTGAACCATAAATTAGTGTGTTGGACATAAAAATATAGTTAAGTTATATATATATATATATATATATATATATATATATATATATATATATATATATATATATATATATATATATATATATATATATATATATATCTATAAAATACACACTTAAATTACTTATATTAAATTATATGTATAACTATATATATAATATATTATATATAATTATGATGTCATCCGGTTGTAAAATCCGGTCTGACCACCAAACCAGTAAGACGTCCGGTTCAACGTCCGATCTGGTTCTGAAAACATTACGTGTATGGTCTATCCACGGTTGAGCGACCGAGGATTGAGTGATCTACTTTTTCACTTTAGAGAATAAACTTGTTTCAATGAGTCAAAATTTATTTATTTTTTAATATTTATAAGGTCTTAAACAAAAACGAAATCAATTTTAGCGAGTTTAGTCTTTAAAGAAGGAGATGTACTAAAGTTTGTTTTGCAAGCTTACAATCAGAGATTTGGCTTAATCCATTTCTCACTTTAGTTGATCTCTTCCTAATTGGTATAAACCTTCTTCCTTGGACTTTATTTAATGTATATGGTTAAAGAGAAAAGATTTTATATTTTAAACAGTCTAAAAAGGATTTTTTTTCCACTCACAAAGCAAGTCAAACGAACTTTGATTAAACTTGCTACAACGGCATTGGCTCGCCGAACTAGACGACTTTAGTATTTAGGGTTTAGCTTTTGGGTTTTTAACTTGTAGATTTCAGAATTTTTGTACTTCCAGCTTATTGTGTCTTTACTGATTGTCATTATATCTTTTATGTTCGTTATTGTGTCTTTATTGCTCGTAATTGCTCATCATTATGTCTTTCTTGCGTATCCTTGTATCTTTTTATCCTTTTTAGAATAATGAGTATTTTTATTATAACCTTATCCTTTTTTTGATTTGAAAATTATCTCAACTAATATTCTCTCTATGACCTTTAATCAAGAAAATGATTAACATTTATAAAACTTATACCCATGTAATATATTTCAAGTCATAGTTTTTTTTATACAGTCTGGTCATATAATAAAATGCTTTACGCCCTAAATATATTTGGCCTATATTTGTTTAAGAAGATTTTACCTAATTTTGTAGGACTTTGTCTATAAGTATTTCATATTTATAAGAATTTTTTTGACATTCTTTAAAAGTTTTCAAATGATCTTCTCGTCATTTACCAAATTTCATTAATAGGTCTTTTACTTCGTCACTTGACATTTCACTCTTCTTAAACTTGAATTGCGTGCATGACTAAAATTTCCCAATACATTACAGACGATCCCATGTTCGAACTGTATATCAACTTATTCGATCTTGTTTTTCTATTAATAACTCTTAATTCACTTCTAAAATACTTCACTACATATCATCTGTAAGATTTAAACATTTGATCTCAAGTATAGAAGCAAGTCATTTTACCACTACAACTGATACCCATCTTAGCAAGGTCATCCCATGATCGACACATGGCACTGACCATAATGCTTTTGTCTTACGTTTCTTGATCATTTTGAAGCTTTTGAGCAACCATGGTCCGTGGTAGGGTTTAAAAATGTTTTTCTTCTAAATCAATGGGTAAAAAACAACATCCTCATATGCCTTACACATTACTGGAGTTAACGTTTGAGAACATCCTCAAAAGAACAAAACATAGACACAAACACAAAAAGAAAAGATTTTTGAGTAGCGTTTGATATGCAGAAATGAGAGACGGAATGAAATAAACAACCATTAAGTATAAAAAAACACTTTGTTTGTTGTAGGTAATGAAATTAACTATTACAAAGTTGATTCCATTCACTCACGCATGCAAATAATGCAATATGAGTATATGACCAATATCTATCGTTCAAGGAAAACATAACGTGATGGTATTACAATAATATAGATATGTGGGCTAAACCAAAACGTAAAGTTCAATTGGGCCTTAAAGAAAAATGTATCAGGCCCAATAAGTTGTACTACTCGAGTATTAGGCACTAGCTAAACTTTAAAAGAGCTTTGAACATCCAACATGTGTAAAACCCAGTAGCCTACTTTCAGTATTAATATTGGGCTGTAGTCTACAGATAGAACCACAAAACGGCATCTAAACCCTAAAGCAGAGGTGCACATCTGATATTCTAATCCGGTTACCCGACCCGACCTGAGGATGTGACCCAAACCCGACCCGGGTTCAACCCCGTAGTTCTACAATTCAGGTCCAACCCGTAGGGTTCAAATTTGTTTGCCCCTTCCACACCCAACCCGGGTTTAACCTGGGTTTTCCCCAACCCGACCCGGTATAAACCCGGTTTTTTAACCATTTTGCTCTTTTGAAACTGGGTTGGACCGAACCGAAACCCGATCAAACCCGGGTTGAATTTTTTTACCAAAATCCGACCCGGTTTCAAGTTTCAACCCGGTTTGTGCACCTCTACTCTAAAACTTATATTAAAGCTATAAGAACATATAATTAAGTGTTTTGTTATAAAAACGTTTTAATTACTTTTCGATTCTGATTATGTCACTATAGTTATTGTATTTTGTAATAATATTAATAAAGATGTTTTTGTATAGAAAATTTTCAAAATTTCTCTTTTACCAAAAAAACTTCTTTAAAACGTCCTTTTGGAAGATCTTTTTTCATTTTGTCCTCATTAAATACATGAGAATACGACCTTAAAATAAAATCGTTCGAACTTATTTTCTAAGGTTAAAAAAATGTCACGTGTCAAAATACAGATGACCCGCCTATACTATGGGTTCGTCCGAACGGGAACGAAGTCGTCCAAACTTTGTCAAATATGTGTAAAGTTTATGATTTTATTATTATATTAATTAAATTAATTTCACTCATATATTGTTTTTCCCTTATATCATAAATTCAGATCATAAATTTGAACCGACTTGGTCATGAACAAAATTTATGTTGGTACGTAGATAACATAAGGATGTCAAAATGCTATATTCGAAATTTTATAAGACGTTATATTTTGAAACTTATAAGCGAATATAAAATATGAGTAAAATTAATATAATTAATATAATAATAAAAATAATAAATTTGAGACATTACACAAAGGTCGGACGAACCCTTCGAACGACTGCCTTTTCGTTCGAACGAACCCATCATATGGGCGGGCCGCCTGTGGTGGCTGTTTTTTAACATTAAAAGTTAAGTTCAAAGGACCATGTTTCAAGGTTGTTTACGCGTGTATTTAGGGGACAAAATAGAGAAAATATTTTTCAAAGGGACATTTTAAGAAAGTTTTTTAATAAAATAAACATTTTGGGAATTTTCATTATTCAATGTGAAAGATTACGAGCTTATTAAGATGTTTATATATTCTACTAACTTGATCATCAAAATATGTGGTGTTTATAGATACATTATTTTAAATATTTAACTGTGTAATGATCATTTGGAAGACATCGAAATTTATTATCTTTATCGATGACCTAAACCGGACCATGTTTAAGACTTGATCACTCTTTAATTTCTACTTTTCCTAGACTATCAGTCATGTTTTCTAGCGGTTAATCTTATCCCGATGGACACATGCGCGATAATAAAAAGTTACTATATTCCTAGAGTGAGCAGGGGCGGCCCTAAGGGGGTTACTGACGAGAAGTGATGCTTAATTGGAAACATAGCTGCAGGTAACTAGTTTTCACTTATCTAAACGATTGTAGTCAAACACTACGACGGATTATCGACAACCCTACAAGGATGTGTTTAGACTATTTATTGAAAATGTAGTGACGAATAGTTTCTGACGGATCAACGACAAAATATAACCGTCTGCTAATCCATCAGTAATTTTTTTATACAAAAGATTTAAAATTTAACATATTTTTATTTTCTGGAAATTAAAAGTAAAATATGAATTCTTGAAGTTAGAAACAAATTATAAATTTTGGAACTTAAAAAGTAAATTACAACCTACAGTTATTAACAATAATAATTTGTCTTGAAGGACATGCGTTGTTCTCCATTTTAACACGTGTGTCGTGACGTAACTAGCCAATCTAATCTACAGTTAACACTTAACACAAGATGTTTTATAGAATAAAGTTTCAGCTTTATGAGAATTAAACCCTCAAATCGACAAGAATCAAATGCTCTCAATGTCCTCGTCATGACCCATGCAAGTTATAATTCACCGTAAGCATACATTATCTAGCATATCTCTATACCTGATAAACAAACAGGAAATATTCAAATAAAAAGTGTTTTTAAGATAAAAAGTGTAATAAATAATTCCAACCATCAATTTTCTTAATCAATAACTGAGATTAAATTGTACGAAAAAGTTTGTTAAATGAGTGTTTAGGAATAGTCATTTTTGTTTACTTTTGCAAGTTCTCTTTTTTTCAAAACGTTTATAACTTTTATGTATGGCATTATTTTTTAAATAAATATTACTCCATAAAAACGAGCGTTTTTTATCTTTAAAACAATTACAGTATTGTTATATAAAAAGATAATATATATATAAAGCTCATATCTCGTTATTATGTCTTTAGTGTTGTTCATTGTGTTTTTTTATTAGTTATTGTGTTTTTTAAATACTATTATATTTTTCTAAATTGATTAAATAAAAAAATATAATGGTGGAATAAAATTGTTGTGTATCTCTAATATGTATAACACAATAATAAATTAACAACTAATTAATCTAATATATTGAAAATAATAACAGAATAACACAATTTCTCATTGTGTTTTCTGATTGTCATTATGTTATATTGAACACTATTACATTGGTGAAATAATATAATTATGTATTTTCTAATTATAAAACACAATAATAGATAACAAAAAGCTTATATAATCTATTAAAAACAATGACAAAAATTGCACATTGGTAAAAATATCATTGTGTACTTCCAATTGTAAAACACAATGACAAGTCTATATAATTTATAGAAACAATGACAAAAAAAACACAAAATGATTTAAAACGTAAAGCACAATAATAAATACATATAACAAATGATGTAAACATGACACAATTAACTAATATTTTGACACAATAAATGTATAAGACATAATAAGCTAACGTACTTGACACAATGATTAAATGTCTTACTCTTTAAACAATAAATTAATACATGTCAAGCCCATAACTTTTATTTTTTGTCTCCCTTCTATTATTATATAAATTTATTTAATTACTCTTATAATTTATTTATTTTCCATCTCTCTCCTATTAAATAATAATAATTTTATATTTTTTTATAAAACATATTATATTTATAAAAAGGATAGGTAGTTGAAGATTTTTTTCATTCTTAAGATAAAACATTTCTAAAAAGTAATTATATAACGTTTCTAGAATTTGTATTAAAATTTATGTACTATGTTATAAATGTATAATATGTAAATCATTATTAGTAAGTATATAACATTGTATTTATGCAACCTAGTTTAATAAATAGAGTTTCTAACTTGGTATAAACATATTCACATAAAAAGATGCTCGTAATCTTGACCAAGTTAGACTAATATGTCAATAACTCAAATTTGAAGCGCTAGTTTCATGATAACGTTTGAAGTTTTGTGGGCCATTGGTTTTCTAGAACTTTTATATAAGTAAATAATTTACACTTATCTTATGGGTTAAAGATAAATGTAAGTTTAGTTTTGGATTATCCTGATTAAGTATTAGAGTCTAGTTAAGTTTTGTTTCTTTGTTATTTATAATTTAATGAGTTGATTATCGTAAATAAATAAGTCAATTCCTTTATTATATCAAAACATTTTATCAACAAGATTATTCTAATAATTACCCCCTCCAATCTTGTCTCGGATATAGTCAAATTTGCCAAGTCTTCTTTTTATATTCACTTTGAACACTCTGTCACATAATGCCCTAGCTCATTATACTTAAAAACACCGTATACGACTTTTGTCTCGCTC
The DNA here is from genome assembly GCA_025215565.1 of Flaveria ramosissima. Lineage (NCBI taxonomy): Eukaryota > Viridiplantae > Streptophyta > Magnoliopsida > Asterales > Asteraceae > Flaveria > Flaveria ramosissima. The sequence continues at coordinate 73,953,626 of CM046035.1, forward strand.
CTTTTGACCCTGGTTTTGTTGGACTCAACCGTCCCCCCTTGATTAACCCCGTGACCTCTGCCCCAGCCAGGCCCATAATCTTCACACGTGAATCGAATCTCCTTGACCACCTAGACCACAATGCTCCCAAAACAAATTGTTCTATTTTTATTGAAAATTAATCTAAGTCATTCACTTAAAAATTTACTGTTCATAAAATTTTGCCCGTTTTGATGATTTTATAATAAAAAATAATAACATTTATGTATTAAAAAGTCATAGACAAAATATAGATTAATAAATAAGATAATTTAAATCATATTATAATTAACTCAAATTTTATTTAAAAAGTGACAATATATAGCACCCACACATGCTTTGCACATGAGGGGATATCCTATTAAAAGTTAACAAATGTTAGTTATAATATCTCGTGATGTTACAAATATGAAACCTCAAGTCTGATAGTTGTAACTAAAAAAAAAATTAATGTCCAAACCTATTACTTACACTAAATCACAACGGACTATTTTTGTAATTAAGTCAAAATATAAATTTGTTATTTTTTCACATACTCATATAAATAAAAACAAAAACAATAATTCTTTTTTATATAGTTGTAATTTTAACTCGTTGAATCAATTTTATCAGAAAATAATTCATTGATTATGAATATCTTCTTTAGCTTTGTACTTTTTTTTTTAATTACAAAATTGTAATTTTAACTCGTTGAATCAATGTTATGAGAAAATAATTCATTGATTATGAATATCTTCTTTAGCTTTGTACTTATTTTTAATTATTATCAAATTGACCATGTGAGTATGGTATATTTTAATACTAGGCTCATGATAAAATTTAAGCTTAATCAATATAAATAATTTTTGGGTAAAAAGTTATATAAATTACAATTTAGGCTTTAAATTGAAGAAGCGAACAAACGAACCAGCCACAAGTCAAGTTAGTTATCTAGCTCAGCCTTTGGCCGGCAATTTCAAGCAAATTTTTTTCGAGTAAGCTGCATGTTTAAAACTATTACAATAGCTTATGCTCGTAGTTTATAGAGCAATTTACGTAATAAGTTTTAACCTTCTAAGGAGTCTTGAAACATACATCTAGCTACTTGTTCACACCAAAATTAAAGATGAGAAAATGACGAAAACGACCTTAGATCATTCTCTGAATCAGCAGCCATGAAGAGTAATATTTAATTGCCACGATACTTAAACCACAAATAAACTAATCGCATAAACAACATCCTTTGTTCTTCTTGTCCCCAACACTTCACTTTTACAATAAACAAAACCACAAACTATAATACTAGTGTACAGTGCTATACCACCCAAAATGTCTCTCTCTCACAACAAGTTTTTAATATTAAAAATTAGATTTTAATAACTTAAACCGGTACTTATCTCCCTATTTTATTAAAAAGATAACTAGAAGGACACGTGTCAGTACCACATTTCTTTTCACCAAATTTTTACCGATTTTCTCTCCTATTAAATAATCACTATAATTATTAATAATATTATTTAATTATTTTTAGATTAAAATAGTTTTTAATAAATTAAGAAAGATATTTTTTATTCATGTTATTTCTTTTTATAAAATAAGAAAATCTTCTAAAACATCAAACATTTTTTAAATACAAAATATTTTAAAATTGATGTTTTTAAAAAGTAAATTTTTATAAATAAAAGATAATTAAAATTGGGTGTTGTAATAAGAAAGCTTTTAAAAAAGACATTTTATTAAAAGTTTTGTTTTGAAACAAATTTTGAAAGATTTCAATTATATCTTATCTTAAAATATTATTTTATAATAATAAAATTTTATTATATTTAATATTTTCTTATTCAACCCATGTATTATACCGGTTTACTAAAGCTAGTTAACTAATAATAATAATAATAATTCATAATAACAATATGATTGGTACAACTCTAAATTTCATCTTTGTTGCCGAGGGAAATTTCATTCCAACAGAGAAGTAATTTCATAAGCTCTGATGACATTGCAATGTCAATAAAAATATTCAAAATGGTTGTCACAAGTAATTGACACATCATATTTTATGTCATTATGGCACGATATTACTTTCCTGTTAGAAGTGAGATAGTCTCACGCAATGAAAGTGAAATTAATTAGAAGTACGTACTGGATGTTATCGAACAATAAGTTGTAAATCAAATTGTAATCGACTTTCTACAAGGAGTATAGTAAATTGTTTATTTATAGAACATTAATTCAATATTAATTTGTTTAAAAAAAATATACGTTGTGCACATTCATATGTTGAAAGTTGTATGTGGTGTATATATATATATATATATATATATATATATATATATATATATATATATAGAGAGAGAGAGAGAGAGAGAGAGAGAGAGAGAGAGTGGGGGCACATGGGAACACGATGGCATGTGAAGCCAGAGTATAATTTTTGGTTTTTTGAAGGTAGAATTTGCATGGAAGATGCTAAACCCTATTTCGAAGGGGGTACCCCACCAACCTTCCAACTAATGGGGTTGGGTCCCATGTGAGTTGTGACAAGAGACTTTTTTTTTATTTCTTAGTGAATTTAAGAAAAAACACAACTAAAATGAGGTGGGTCATTCACAAACTAAACCATTGATTAATATCAAGAAAATCTTGAAAACCCTATCAAAATTAACCTACATTGGCCGATGGTTTGAGTGTATAGTTTCTGATTTTGTGTTTGTATATCATTGTAATAAACTACAAGTTTCGTATATAGGTTAATTTATGATTCATTAATCGAGTTTTCTATACCAACCGCACATGTACTCGAGTTTAAGTAAAAATTTGAAAATTAACCCATTCATAAGCTAGAATTAATGGTTATAAATATGTTAATCACTGCTTAAAATTTGTTAATTTACAAGTTACAAGAGATTTTCAGTATCAATTACGGTTTCTTAACTAAATCTTATAAACCATCTTGATGATCAATTGCTTCGATACGCTTTCTTTACTCATCGTAGTTCCACTAAAATGTCTTTTGTGGTGTCACTTGTGAGTTGTTGATGTTAGGACTTAAAACAAGTCACGTTGTCTATGTATTTCACATAATATCATATTGATTAAAGTTGTAAACCAAATTAGGTTATTTACATTAATTATGAACACAATATATAGCAAAATTATTGATTCACTTTTGTTCTTTGATTTTCTTTCAAATTTCTGACCTCATGATCCACGACTTTCAAGCTCGAACTTTAGTTAGGCACGGTTTGTTCACGCAATTTATGATTAGGCCAACATATGTGGTAGTAATTGAGTATGCATTCCTAAAAGCTACAAAATCCATTTTTGAATAATATGTTTTATTTATATTTCAATTATGCATAGGTATAGAGGTATAAGTGTGTACGTGACTTCATTGTTAAAAAGCTTAAGTTTCATTTATATATACAAATATTACAAATTATCTAAAATTAAAATGCCTCATCATACCTAAAATTTACTTATGATAGACACATCCTAGCCTATCAAGTCAAGGTTTCTTTCTAACTTTTTTCAAATTAAATAGTAGTTGTTTAACTAACATGATTTATTAATTTGATTATAAAACCATCATATAAGATAACATCATTAGTGAGCTTGTTTTTAAACTAATTATTCTTATTAAACTACTATTATCATTGGTATAAAAAAACATGATCACATTGCAGGTGAATATATAGAATCTATAAGGAAATTGCAATAAAATCAAACATTTGACCCCCACCCCCATCTCTTATCTCTTTTGAGGTTTAAAAAGAAGTTATTGATGTTTCTTTAGTGTCTTTAATTTGTCACCCCCCATGTTGATCTCCATCCAAGATCCATACCATAATAACCAAACTCACATACATACATACAGCTATCAACAAAGCTGATTGATCAGAGGTCGATCTGTGACTTTAGCCTAACTTTACACATTAAAAAAGGGCTTTCTGACATGTCTTTCATCCCACCTGAACCCATGTTTTTTGGCTATGAAGATGACCACCACCCTCCTGATCATGACTTTCAAGGTTTAATTCCTCTCTCTAGATCTGCATGCAGCTTTCTTGATCATCAAGCATCAGTTCATTAAGTTGTATACTCAAATGGGCATGTTTTAATTACTCTCAATTGGTGTTAATTGAACTTTATTGTGTATTTGTGTGTATGCAGGTGTTCAGACACTCTTGATGAGGAGATCCATGTCATATTCTGGGATGGACAGGTGTGAAGAAACGCGTGCGGATGATGATCTGTCGGAAGACGATGGATCGCAGTTGGGAGAGAAGAAGAGGAGGCTCAATTTGGAGCAAGTGAGAGCTCTTGAGAAGAGCTTTGAGTTGGGAAACAAGCTTGAACCTGAAAGGAAAGCGCAACTGGCTCGCGCCCTTGGGTTGCAGCCGAGGCAAGTGGCTATATGGTTCCAGAACCGAAGAGCGCGATGGAAGACCAAACAGTTGGAGAAAGATTATGATGTGTTGAGGAGACAGTTTGAGTCTGTTAAGGCTGATAATGATGCTCTCAAGAACCTCAACAAGAAACTGCATGCAGAGGTATAGTTATACAAATCTTGTTTTTCACATTGATAGTTTGAAAGTACAATTAATTCTTGTAAAGTCTTTGAAATTTGTTTCAAAATCAAATCTTTATCTAATTATTTCCTATGATTTGAATTTCAGACACTACATGAAACATCACATGAACATAACATAAAATTTTAGGTCTAAGCTTAGTCTAAATAGGTTTGCGCGTCAAATCAGTAAACACATTTAGCTAAACATGTTGTGTCAACCCTTCAGGTTCACGTATAGGTTGACTCGATCCGTATAACCCTTTTTTTACATCATAAAATAACGTTTTATGTAATAATTTAAAATATTTATGTATCATCTATACCAAAATATAAAGTTTAAAAATAATTTACATAGTTTTAACATAAATGCTTATAAAAAATACAAATAATATGTCAATTTAGTTTTTTATTGCCTAAACCTGTAAAAAATTATATAACTTTTCTTTCGGGTTAAACCGGTCGTGTCAACCAGTGAATACACTAATCATGTTTGTGTTCACGTGTTAATACAATTTTGGGTTTTTAATTTGGGGTTCGTGTAAAATGTTCTTGATCGCGTCAAGTTCGACCCATCAATGTGTGAACACGACCCGTTTAACAGCTCATTATACACTTATCAAGATTCCATTTTTCTCCTTCAGTTATTGGCTGCAAAAGGTGCAGAAGCAAATGGCATTAGACCCATAAACCTAAACAAAGAAACCGAAGGTTCATGGAGCAATGGAAGTGAAAACAGTTGTGATCTCAACACAGTAACATGCACCATGGCACAATCAGAAGAGAGCCCAATATTCTACTCCCAAATTTCAAACAACATCTTCCCTACAATGTCATCTATGGGCTCGAATTCGGGTCTAACACACCTCTTACAGAACCCTTTGACATCGGACCTCATCGGCCAGCGATTGAATCAAACGGCCAGTAACGAAGGCCTCTGCAACATGTTTAATGGTATCGAAGATCAGCCCACTTATTGGTCATGGCCGGAGCAGAATCCGCAATAGTTACATTGAACAAACAAACGTACCCAGTTGAATCACAGTTATGGCTTTATTGGAGTTGGGTTTATTTTTTCATACAAAAATCCCTTTTTAAGTTCATATTTGATACAAGCATTCATTTTGTAATTTAATTGGTGTATAGAATTGGATCATATGCATTTTGTTTTAATTGATTAACACTTCTACAAAATTGGCCATCTGTGACACTTGATGTGAATCGATCGCTGAAAATGTTTTGCGAATTTTGTTCGTCACATAACACTGATAATCTAAATAGTCGAGTAGCTAGGACACTTTCAGAAAGAAATTATTCGATAATTTCAACGATTAATTAATTGAATTCTTCGATAATTGCCACGATTAATTAATTGAATAAAGCTCAGAATATATCAAGAACCAAATATGTGTAATTGTGTGAATTTTTATAAACCACAAGTTGACCGAATAAGACCAATTCGAATTCTAGGGAAGAGGATAGAAAAACTGTTTGATAATAGTCAATCAATTTTTTTAACTCAGATGCACAAAATAAATTAGAGCTATTTTCTAGAAGTCGATAGCAACTTACCTTGATTGGAGCTAATTTTTTATCTACGTTTCACATGTAAAGTTTCGAAAAAATCAAATTTTAATGAAACTTTATTGAAGCAGTTGTCAATAAAAATAAAAAAGTTTTAAGCTCAACTTCAGTCAAGAGTTTTTTCCTTTGGACCCTACTCCCAGAGATGACGCCCTTGGACTCTGCTTAGATGTAGAATGTATTTAGTATCTACAGACTTGTTTTGACAAATATTACAATTAGTAAATTCAATCACACTAAAATACCTAACAGTATCATTGTTTGCCACTAACCTAATCAGAAACAAGATAAATTGCGACCAACTTTGTTTTTTACTGTTTATTAGTCGTAATTTTTGTCTCTAATTCTCAGTTATGTAGTAGTGGCGAAAATTTTTGAAGTGGTAATATAGCATCTATGAATACGAATATAATCGGAATTTCTTTATGGGGAAAACTCACAAAATGATTTTTAATTAAAGTTTTACTTCAAATTGTCTTTTCGACCCTTCCTATCACAAAAGTCCCTCAAACATGGGTGCCGACGTTCATATATTGAGTTCGACCGCTCCTATTAGTATCCAATGACTTTAAGCCACGTGTCAAGCATGAATAGAAATACCCGTATTTTTCTAATATCGGTGTTTCCGCGCGCCCATCTTTTTGTCATTCATGTCACCCTTGTTGCAAGGTCTGTCGGTCATGTTTTGAGAGCTTCCAGACGCGTTTTGAGCTAAGTCGCGAGTAAAACTAAGAGCGGGCTTCGGCACAAATACATATTGGTCGTTTGCTTATGTTGAGGGGACAATTTGTTTAATGAAAAATTCAAAGAGACAAAATAATGTATAACTCTAATTAAAATAAAAAGAATTTTGAATATATTTCATTATTTAATTTGTGGAATTCATGTGATATGTTTAATTGATAACTATATATTCTAATGTAATCTATTTGATTATTCACAAAAATTCAAGATGGACAGCAAACAAAGGCACGAAGGAGCAAAAAGTCATGTTGCCTTTCTCCATTTTGATCACAGTTTATATTAAAGGATAAAAATACATGCCAACTTTTATGTAAAGTTTCAGGATTCCTTTATGTTATATTATACATATATTAATATATAATAATTATACTTATATTAAATCATAACAGGTGACGAACAGTAATAATTGAAATACTGTTTCTCATGCCTAATATATAATATGCTACTGTAACTTTTTTTCCTCTCTATTATAATACATTAGTTGTTCTCTTCTTTTATCTGGTTTGCTTGGGTTCCGTAACATTTGAGATTTTGTTATATGATCAAGCTTGCATGTTGTATGGTGTTCATTCAACAATTGTATGGTGTTCATTCTACGTTATTTCTGTGGTAGATGATGAATTATTGTTAATCAGAGACGGTAAATAAGCTATGATTGAGATGCAAAACCGGTGTTGGTTGCCACGGCTTGGCAACCTTTTTTTTTAATATGCAGCAGCAACTGCCCGTTCAGTTCTGAGCCTGATTAATACTAAACTCTTATTACTGTAGTTATTTGTTTAGTAAGATTGTATTACAGTTATTATGATTTGGTTGTTTTTAAAGGACTTAAACGCCACTCATTCAGTTCTAGGCATTGATATGGAACATCGTCTATGACTATGATGGTATATCTGAGCCTTGGTTAACCCCGTAACCCACACGCGCAACGCGCGTAGATGGGTTTTACTAGTTGCGTTTAATTTGTAGAGTATATGTGTGTGAATAGACAAAGGTTAATACTGTTATAGTGAAGTGGTTTATATTTATTTCTACCAACAAAAATCACTTAACTTTTATTATTGCTGTGAAGTCTTTTTATAAATTTAAAAAAAAGCAGTTCAAAATTAAGTAACCCAATAAAACTTGGTTATTTTAGGGTGACTACTCTTTTGTTTTTACTAAATCTATAATAATAGGTAATTGTGAAGAAAAAACCTAATAAATAATAAGAGTTGTCTGCGCTCACAGGCGTATGGGATGTCTTTTCACAATCAGGGTACCCCGAGTAGCCGAGCTTTGTTAGTCGATCGCTCAAAAAAATCACTTCATTTAAAAACTTATGACATTTATAAACAAATTCACAATTAGAACAATACTAAAACTTGAGTCTTTTATATTGTTAGAACATAATATCATATGGTAAAGAAGAAACCATTAAGATGTTACCTCTTAAGATATTAGCTTTTAATCATTTAAATTTAAGGTTACCTCTTAATCATTAAGAGGCTATAAAATCTTAAAAGGTAGTCTCTTAATGACCATTAAAAGACTACCAAACACCATTAACATTGAATAAACTTTTTTACTATTAGGTCATATATTTCCAATTTAGCATTTCCAATTCAATAGAGCTCGCTTAAGATCGGCTCGATTTGTGTTTTAGCAAGCAGTGGCGGACCCAAGAATTTTTTACAACAAGTTATCTATAAAATGAATCACCTACTCAAAGTATTAATCTAGATAATTTAAGTAACTTATTTAAACTAATCAATCAACTTTAGTTTAACACCATCCACAAACTCCTCATAAATTGACACCTTAACTAGTTTAAGGTACACATTTTCTTATCTTATTTGAGTGTTACTTCAACACCTATCAATGTTGAATGCTCAAATCAAACAAATAAAGCACATAAATGATCTTTAAAAACCTCCAACATACACTGCAGGTCCATCACTATACATTCTAATGAAGGCGGAAATGCACCACGACACGAGCTTCACAAAGACAGATGACAAACTGCAAGAGACGAACTCAAAAGGATTCACTGGATTCCGCACTCACCTCTTCCATCCAGTCTGAAGCATCTTGTTATCTGAAATTACCAGTAATCAAGTATAATATTTGACCCTTTTACTTATGACTAGGTGATTGACTTGATTCGGGTTATGTTTAATATCTAACGCGTCAAATAGGTAAAATAAAAGTAAATTAAGAACGGGGCTGGTTATAAAAGTTACAGCTTATACAGGTTTGAAGAGCTTGAAAATAGCCAAACCGTACTTTTAATGCATATAAAACCCTTTAAATCATTCTATTCAAAAAACTATTTATTATGAAAATAATATATTTTTCGTTTCGTTTTTAACCTTTTCTACGCAAAATAAAATTTTTGAACAACCTGACCCGTTTCTAGCCATGAATAACCACCCATTTTGCCACCTTCAGTTCTCTTATAATAGTGCATAAGAAGATAACATATTACAGCCAAATAGCACGAATATAGATTTGCTTACTAGCTGATATCTGGGGTTTGTTACTTTTTGGCCATCCTTTGACATTGCCTTGTAAAGGCTTCTGAACCCGAGGAGACTGCACGCTCAGTTTTCCGGTGGAGGATGGCAGAGAATGCCGCCTAAAGAAACCATTTTCAGCTCCATCTTCCACCACCTGTGCTCTAAGCTTGGCCTTCGCCGACTCAGTTGCCGCCATATAACTTGGCAAAGTGGGTGTGTTCTGTAACATGCTCTCGGGATGATGCTCTTCTTTCGCTGGAAAAGATTTTCTTCTTCTCGTTTTCTGATTTTCTTTGCTAGGATTACATTCCTTGCCATTTATCTCAGGGGGGCTGGTCTCGACGAGATGATGATCATCTTGCAAAACTATGTGTGGTTTGACTTTATCGTCGTCTAGAGGTGGAACTGGAAGTGATTCAGGCTGGGGCAAAACAGTCGTTACATTATTTGAATCATTTACTTTCTCAAGAGGCTGATCTGTACTCTGGGCATATAACTTGGGATTCGGGGATCCTGATGATTTATCCAAACTAATATCTGGCTTTTCGGTTGCTGTTTCAGGCTTTTCGGATGTCCCGACAGTTGATACAGAAATTTTCCGTAGGCTTTGTTTCACCTTCTCAAGTTCACTATTTGATTGCTCCTGCACTGATTCCATTTGCTGAGTAGACACCTTCCTCAAAGTAGGCTTTGTTTTTACATTTTCAGACGAATTGACCAATCTATCCTCGAGATTTCGTGCAGGAACTCGACGAGCACTTCTCTTTGGCCTCCCGGGTTCTATTTCTTCATGTTGTAATTTCATCTGCTTTCTTTTAGTCTTTGTATCGGGAAATCTTTTTGGTTTGGGAAGCGGCTCCCAAAAGTGGGAAGCTGACCAACGCTCAAGCCAGTTTCTCACTGAATTTGGTTCAGTTGGATCATACTGGATTCTTAAGGGCATGGTACTGTGTGATGAAGCAACAAGCTAAATAACCAATAAAAGCACATGTCAATGCCTCATGATATAAGAATGATGATTAAAAAATAACTACAATGATAAAAACCTCTTAACATACAAATGATTCAATGTGATAAAATAAGCCGATTTATGTATTTTCGGATACCTTAGTGACAAATGCATTTGTTGATAGCTTCTCTGATCGGAGAGATTTTTCAAGCAATTCCATCCTTTTCTTATCCTAAAGAAACAAATTAGAAATTTACATGTGGAATAACAATACTGTCTACAGAATAAGTAAAAAACAGTCAATAAGCAAAATAAGGGGAACCTGAGAACATCATATATTAATATAAGGAGTTAGTTACCACAAGTCCTCCTAGAGGGTATTTTTGGAGCACATGACGATTATCAGCAGAAATTCTGACGATCATGCCACGAGTCAGCGCCTGAAATTCGATAATTGCACGCATGCAGTTCAAAGTAGCAACGGCTTGTCTCCTAACCAAATGACCACGAATCTGTGCTTGAAGCTTTGTGATGCCCTTGAGTGCCCAAAATGCCCTGCGAGCCTTCACATGTAACTATTCATATTAGTATATGTACCCCATAGCAAAAGATGTAAAGACAGGAGACTAATTGTACAATGTCAAACAGTTTCAAAGGCATGAAAATGGAGAAGAATAACAGGAAAAAAAAAAGAAAGAAAGAAAGAAAGGTTTGGACTGACTGCATGTCAACTGCATTCTATTAGATTCCTTTGACCCACGAGATATTAATGCTCAATCAGTTTGAACATCAGTCAAAATCATATAAGAGCTGGAGAAATTTTCAGGATACATGTCAAGTTCTTCTAAATAGAGTGATGACTTGGTTTGCATTGAGAAATGTCTATGGATATTGTTCTGACCATGGTTTAAAAAAACGGCTGAGGCGTGCGCCTCGAGGCGCGACACCCAAAAAAACGAGTTTGAGGCGACACCTCAGAGGGTTATTATGTTTGTGCGCCTGAGGGGGCTGAGGCACTAAGAAAAGTTGCGCCTCAGGGGGTTTTACCGTTTGTTTTTTATGTTTTAGAGTATTTGTGTCAGTTTTAAACATTCCATATCTTTTTAATGTGTGTTTTTGATCTTTTTGATGAATATGATGATGAAATTAGTTTGTATTTTATTTTTATAAGACAATTTTTTATTTATTTTTTAGTTCCGCCTCGGTTCGCCTCGAGGCTTACGCCTCATGAGGCAAAGGGAAAACGCCTCGAGGCTCAATTCCATACTTTTAAACTTTGGTTCTGACAACAATGTGGAATGGGAATCAGTACGGATTTCTTAACCCAACCCTTTAGGTGGGTATGGAGGATAACCAATTTTATTGACATCAACTCCTTTCCTTCATGTTAAATAGAACAGAAAACCCACTTTGCTTTTTTGGGGTGGAGTTGGGTGGGGTGGGGGATGCTATTTCTTGATATAAGTGATTCAATATTCCATGGCTCGTCATACTATAGATTGGAAACTATTTAGAACCATTAAATAAAAATTCTACAAGTCATTAACCACTGAAGAGCTAAATGTACTTTTGCAGAAGGCAGGATTAGAAATATAAATTCTAATCAGCATCTTTATTTAACAGAAGTTTTGAATCAATCAAAAGAACATTACCATGTAGCCCCTTAAAGCGGCTTGTGCCATTGTGGCAGCTTGCTCTAGCTTGATAAACTCATCTTCATATGCAGCATTCGACTCCAAGTTACTTCTTACACCTTCAATTGTATCATTTGTTAGGTTGACGCCAGATTTGCTGGCTGTCTTTTCTAACTCTATATGTTCTCCACCAGCATGCATAACATGAGGCATCGGGCTTGAGATCACCATAGAATCATCATCAAAATCATTTGATTGTGGCTTACTGGTGATGGAGGTTTTTCCGTCTAAACTAGCATTCTTCAAGAATTAAACCAGAAATAAGAATCCAATTGTTCATTTATAGATCCATAGAGAGAAATTAGTTAGTTCATTTCTCCCATACATATGGTACAGGTTTTACAAGTAATAGCCAACAGGTACTCGGTCACTACTTCTACGATCCATAACATATACTCAGAGACAGTGATGGGTCTAAGACAGCCGTTTCTTACCTTAGAGAGATTAGATTTCGATGACTTTTTCCTGAAAAGCACAGTCTTGATCCACTTTCCAGGAGATTTCCCCATTGTTAACAGATGGCTGTTAGAACAGTTAATCTTCAAGTCTCTGCATGAGTCAGAAATGAACTTTCAGAGAAGCTACAGGGTATTAACATGCTATTCTCAAGCATAGACAACAATCTGTGTCCACTTACTAAATCTGAATAAAGATCTCTAAAGAATCACTTTTCATACATTATTAATTATTACTTCCCATCATTATAGTAAAATATTTGCCCTTACACTGGACTTGCTGAAAGATATTCCTCATTGAAAGTACAGTTGGCCTCTTTAAAAAGTTCCCAATAAAAGGGCCCCATACCATATAAATAAAGCAATATACACCAATCCACCACAGATAATTACAAAGATCCTTAACTTTAAGCACATCAAGTAAATACACAGATCCAGGTGTAACTTTTATATCCAATTCAATTACAACTACCCTTTTGCTAGTTAGAAATTGGACGAGATACACACACATAGCCATTAAGGAATAAGGAACTGTAGAATTGCATTTTGCAAGTAGCTCCAGTGAGAATTAAAATCAATGTAAAATAGAAAAATCATTCGATGATACCTAACATGTAAACAAAAAAATAATAATAAAAACTGCCTAAATTAAGTACAAACTAGAGCAAGGTATCTAAACATCTTGATATCATCACATCAAAAACAAAAATAAGATCTACATACATACCGAAAATCAAATGGTTTTCACTTTTCAGAACCCTAAGTCGCCAATCCTGAAACAAAAACACAAAAAATTAATAAAACGCATATAAGAGGTGATCAAAAGCTCAATTCAAATGTGATGAACACTGTTTGAACTTTGATGCGTAACATACTAACAAGTAAATAAAAAAGTTCAAAAAACTGCATAGAATAAGTACAAACTGGAGCAATGTATCTAAACACCTATCCAGAAACAGAGAAACTCGATATTAAAAAAAAAAAAAAAATTACACTATCAGCTACGTTTTAAACGCAATGTGCTTTAGATCTACATACGCACCTGAAAAACAAACCATTTTCGGAACCCTAAGTCGCCAAACCTGAAACAAAAGCACAAATAATGAACTAACACACATATAAGAGGTGATCAAAAGCTGAATTCGAAGGTGATGAACATTGTTTCAGATTATACCTTGTATATGGGATGTCAATATGCGATTAACCTGATGAAACATGCACAATTGCTCATGAATTTCTCTGCTGAAACGGTGTCGTTTCCGTTGAGTGTTGTATGTGTGATTGGGTGGTGGTTCACTATAGTAAAGTTGCTCACCGGAGCAGTTAATGGAATGCATTAGAAAACAATAAGAGCACGAATACCCCTGTTGAAACGGTGTCGTTTTCCTGGCGATTCATTTATGCTTTTTCTTTTTTCTTTTTTAATTTTGAGTTGAGTCAAACTGAGGTCACTTCTAATATTATAATATTTTTTTTATGTTTTTAGGTTATTATTAAATTAAACTAGATTCATTCTTTGGAGGTTTGCCACAGTAGAAAAAAGTTGTTGAAAAACAAAAGTTAGAAAATCTGAAAAATAGTTAATATGAGGTTACTTTACTCGGTAGAGGCTTTGACTGTTTAAAAACAATCTTTCGTTTTAACCCATACATAATGTAATTTAAAGTAGTTTATGAATAAATATAAGATAGATTTGTCTTTAATAACAAAAATAAAAAGATTTGGCCGTAGACTAGTTTCATACCAGGGTCTAGTGGGAGAGGACTAAAGTGCCAAACTCCTATAAGTGAGTTCGAGCATGTTGCTTGTTTGTAAGTGGACAATCAATACATATATGTATACAAAAATTCTGGTTGATCAAGTGAAAAATACTTATGTCCAATAAAAATCAGAATAAAAAAACTCATTCCTCAAGAATCGAACCCAGGTTGTTTGTGAAACCAACCACTCCATCCAACTAGGGGAGTTGAAAAAAACTGAAATTTGAAAAAAATTGTAATCGGATTCGTATATGCATTGCAATCGACCCGTATCCTTATTCGGATATTCAGGCCGGATCTCATTCGAATCCGAATTACTTATTTGGATTTAAACTTTGGATTTGTGTTTAAGACTAATTTTTATTGATAGGTTTTATATGTTTTGTTGTGATTTTAATTAGTTAAATGTCAGGAATAAAAAATTAAGAAAAAAATAGGAACTAAACTTAGAAAAAAATGTTGTTTGAATTAAATAGAATTCAGATAGACTCGGATCGGATAGAGTCATCACTTATTCAAATCGGATTGGATCGGATTTTGGATAGGATCATAAAAGTTTTAAAAATCCGAATAAACTGTTATCCAAACCGATGAACACTCTTACATCCAACCTTCAACTTGTTTGGTTCAAATACAAATTGCTATAAAATTAAAAAGTATAAAAAGGAATCTCAACCGTTCATCTTTTTAATCAATGATTGAGATTAATTTATAGAAAAAAAATTGTTAGAGTGTTTTTTTAGTAATAGCCATTTTTGTTGACTTTTTGAGAGTTCCTTCATTTTCTTAAAAGTTTATAAATTTTATATACGACGTTATTTTTTTTAAATTACACAAAAAACGAGCGGTTTTTTTATATTTAAAACGAGTACAATATTGTTATATAAAATTTTAATAATTTTTATGTGTTTAAACTTATATCTTTTTATTATGTCTTTTAGTGTAGTTTATTGTATCTTTTTTATAGTTATTGTGTTATTCTATATACTATTGTGTTTTTCTAAGATGATGAATTTACATATCGAAACGCGGGTCTAATCTGCTATTATTTACATATAAGGTAGACCGATATTCATATCCTTTTCTCATTTTACGAATTGGAGATTTAATAGTGTTTATCTTTATTGTTATAATATTTAGATGATAACGTTTTAAGAAAAAAAACTTTATATTCATGAAATTTGAGATTTTTAGTTATAAAATAATATATTATCATGTGCATGGATTCACATTAGTAAACACCGGTAAAAAAAGAGATAACATGTTATATCATCTAGCAGGACCGATTCAATCCTAAACTAGTAAAGTTATGGCTTTGTATATTTAATTTTAAAGGGCCTTCAAATTTTATATATTATGTTACATGTGTAAAAGATTTGAATAGCGTAGACATTATATTAATTTAGTTAGACCTCCAATACATATATAAGTGTAATGTAGCATATATAAGTATAAAATAAACTAGGAAGCATGAATGTAGTCTTATGAAAAAGGCAAAAGAAACAAAAACAAATTTTTTGGCCCCCAGCCTAGATGAAGAAGGATTTATCATGTTAACTTCCAAAACGATCTTGTTTTTTTTTTCGCTTAGGGTCTTCAAAATTGTTGAGACGGCCCTGCTATCTGGTACATATATTATGTATTATTTTCGCATTCGAAATTAAAGTGATGCCTATAAAAAAGTTTCTAAATCTGCTAACAATTTGTGTATATATCTATACTAATAAAAGAAGATTTTTATAAGTCACTTGTCATAATTCTAGAGCTCCTAAATTTTATTTTCCCGCTTCTCTCTCCTATTAAATATTTTATTAACTACAAATGATATTATTTAATTCTTTTCATATTAAAATTATTTTTTATTAAACTAAAAAAATAGATCTTTCTACAAATGTAATATTAAGCTTTAAAAAAACATAACATATTTAAAAACTGTGGCTTTTAAAAATAAACTTCTTATACAACAAAAATAATTAAATTTTAAAGTTATAATAAAGAAATTATTAAAATGACACTTTTAAAAAACGATTTGTTTTGAAACAATTCGTTTTTAAATCAACTTGTTTTGGAAAAAAAAAAAAAAAATTAAACAAAAGTCTGAAAAATGATATCGTTATTTTATCATTCGTACGTAATGTCAATCATATCTTATATCAAAATATCGTTTTATAATTTATTAATTTTTATTAATAACTATTTAATATTTTATTTATTCAACCCGTGTAATGCACGGGGTATTAAGCTAGTTCACTTATATATGTAGAAAACCCTTGATCCAAAAAGACCAATTATTATTGACATACCCAGATAATAATAGTTAAGATCATAAACTAAAACTTTAGATCATTAAAATGTTCGATAACAGTAAATAGTAAATAAGTAATGGGTCACCACCAAAATTTAGTTATGAATGGTGATGGGTCTTGATAATCATTAGCTGTTTCTTAATGCAAGTGATAAACAACAAGCTAGTAAATGATTAAGATATGATTAGTCTTAGATTAGTTGCGAGGCTTTAATCTAAGGTTTAACTATCATCATAATTTAATTTTGTTTTTTTAACTCTCGTTTAGCATAGTTGGTGTATCACTGTATCATTACCAATATACCCAATCATCTAGAGATGGTGACCCTCCTAGTACAATTATCATATTACGGTAGAACATCATTTCTCTTTGTAAGTACAAGCAGTGGACACCAAGGATGGTTAATAACGACAAATGATAATAACGGATGTATAGGTTATTGCTTACTAAAAGTGTGAATTGGTTAACTAAAATCATATAAAAATTAAAGTCATAAATAATTATCAAGTTTAAATATAGTTTTAGACTTTTAGTAAAATCACTTATACATTTGTTTAATTATAAACCCACTCGAGTTTCTTTTATTGTTCGGAAACTTAAGTTTTTTCAATGGCAACAGAGATATTATTAGAAATCCTTTAAAGTTAAATGAACTAGATGTAATATATAATTATAAATGAAAATTACTAGATATAATGGTTTTTTTTTTCAATCTGGCTTTAATGAAACCATTATGAAGCTTGGTTTATTTAGTGAATATTTTATCTCGGAATAAATATAAGAAAAAGTAACAAAGTTTCATATATGTTTACATAAGTCACTTTACTTTTAAGAATTTAACGTTTATAAAAAGTTTCACAACAATAAAACAATATTTAAGTAGCTTTTACTCCCTTGAAATAATAAATAATTGTAAGCAATTGAATATGCTAATGTGATCACTTGTAAGTAATATAAATAGTTTTGAATGTATATTAAAAGTTTAAAACTTCTTATCTCAAGATGCTTATTTACAAATAAAGAATTTTAATAAGCAAAACCCAACACCTCATAATCCTATATGTCAAAGTATGTTGGCCATAACTCTAAATATATATCGTATCAAACATAACATGCAAATGACATAAGTCAACTTGTCCTAAATGAATCGGTAGACTTATAAAAATATTTTATTTTTTTCAAGATACTTTTTTCATTTTTTTCAAAATTATTATGCTATTTTAATATTTTAGAACTAGATCATGAAAACCCGAAACTGCACGATGGCAGGGGAGAAGCCAGAAATAGTGTAAACAGGATATATGCATAAGTTAGATGTATGAGTTCTTTACACCCTACTAGATATGACATTATGAACCCTCTGATTTTTATCACTTAAATTTTTCATATCTCAAGTACCTTCCGAGCTACATTCGTCATAGTTATTAAAACATATCTCATGCACCTTTTGAGCTACATTCTTTTGAGTTATCAAAACTGCAGTTATCAATATCATGCCTAACATCACTAGGCTGTTTTAATGACATCTTGTAAATTGGCATGCATCAAAGGATCGGCCTTTTCATTTTCATGAGATTGTATGAGAATATTGCTTAAATAACACTGATTTGTTTGTTATGGTAAAGGCACAAGAAAACTATGAAGCTAATCCACAGGTCTAGTTTATTGGACCGATATTGTTGGCACTAATTTAGAGTAATATCACCTCGTACTTCTATCCCTTGCCGCTAAATAATACTAATGTTTCTAAACTACCTTCACCCTAGATGTCTAAACAGTAAATGTTCCTTGAAACTGATAACATAATAACAAACTCGAGTTAGATGAATCTTTTTCAACTCGATCTTTAAATAACATTCGTCGCGAAACAAGTAACCACCCCATGCTAAAATTAACCACGCAAGACTAACTTTCCCTGATGGGAAGCACAATTTGCAGTCATCACATGACCATGTGTAGTCTCAAACAGTAAACACTTCTTACCCCCATCGAACCAGAAAAAAAAGGTAAATTTCAAGACATTATATTACATGAAATCATTATGTACAGAAAAGTCATAAAATGCAAGCAACAGAACAGTACAAGATACTTAAAATCCCTAACAAATAAAACTTTAAAAAATCATGACTTGGAATTAAATATATCGTACCATTATTAATGTTTAAGTGGCTTCTTGAACAAGCATGCTATAAAGGTCTGGAAAATGATGCTTTTGCAACTCATGATACAGACCAGCAGGTTGAGTCTTAGTCAGCAGTCCAGCTCTGCTCAACAATCTCACGCACTTTTCTATTATACTCCCGCTTATTCTCACTAAACAACCGTGCTGCTTCAGAGTTAGCTGGTGAGTTTGGGTTCGGGTCACAGAGCAATGACTACAATGGAAAGGCCACTCAAGTATTCAGCTTTCACACCATATATCAAAACAACTTTATAGGCCACACAAGTACTTATCCAATTACATTTATAACAATTTTGCCCAAATTTATGTCTGAAAACTTAAAATGACAAAAATGGCCATAATATTATGCAATTAAAACAAACAAACAAACATATCCAAGAAAATCACACTTGTAGAGTAGGGTCCGGGGGTAGTGATGGAGCCCTGGCTCATAGAACATAAAGCACAATACAAGAATATGAAGCACAAAACAATAATACATACAAACAAAAATACGAAGGATAAAACGGAGCGGGAAAACATACACATCAAAGATAAACTAAAAGCTAAGGTATGTCCGGCACACCTAGAGCTAAAAGCATCCCTGAAGCTAGAGGCACCCTATAACTAAAGGTATGCATAGAATCTAACTACAGGCACACCTAACAATATACAAATCAGTAGCAAAGGATAAAACAGAGCAGGAAAGCATACACATCAAACATAAACTTAAAAACACTACTAAAGCATAACTCATGAAATACGAAATAAATCAAGGTTGACGACTCATGCACATCACGGATTCACGATGCGCACACACGAGGCATTAATAATTATATACAATTATCTTTTAACTGCTCGTGATGCCACATCTAAGTATCTAACCAACTTCCTGCTATGATTTTTTTAGCTTTACCTACTATTCAAGTGACAATCAAGCCTCTTATCCTCACCAAATTGTTCTTTTTGTACAACTTCTAATGTTATTCCTTTATAGTTTCTACTCCATCACCAAACAACAAATCATTTCTCTCAGGCTCAGGTAACATGCAGGGAGATGAGTCATGAGAATGTATATACATTCATGAAAGTGGGACATTTCTTTTGATTTTTTTCTTTCAAATAGCAGTCACATATACATGCTTTGTTAATTTACTTATCTAATTTAGTCTTTAAGAGAAACTAAAGTGAAATGAAAAGTTTCAAATGATCATAAAGTATTTGTTGCTACACGAATATTAATCAAGGGATTAAGACTCGGGAGCAGTGCGTAAATGAGGTTGCTGTTGTGGATTAGGCAGGGGCTTTGATTGCTGAGAAAGTGGAATGCAGCTGAAAGGTGGGATGTGACTGGGCTTAGGCTTCACTGAGTTGGGCTTCACGTGGACTTGGCTTCGGCTGGTCAGAGTACCAAGGACCTGGCTGGGACTTGATGTGAACTTCAGCTGACTGGAATATCTGCGAGACAACAACAACACCGTGAGCCTCGCCTCGGACAGAAAGGGATTTCTCCTCGAGACCACACTCCGACGTGAGAATAAGTATTTGTATCGAGAGAGTTTTGAGAGGATTAATAAGTAAATGGCTTGTAACTAATGTTGTGTGAATGTATGTGTGTATGGATTTCAATCTGGTCCTTCTTATGGAATTTCAGAAGTATTTATAGTGTTGAAACATGGGGATTGAACATAGCATGGCCTTATTTTTGGAAACCTGTGGTCAATGATCTGGGACTGAAATTCCCTAGCTTAGAGTTTCATACCCTTCTGGTGTAAAGGGTTTCTGACTAACATTAATGAGTCTTGATAGTTGACCTGGGGATATGGGGGCTGCTCTGACTTCCTGGCATTGTTTTGGCTTTACTCGTTTTGTCCTCTTTCTTATTCCTTTGTAACCAATGAATGGGTTCCTTGGTTGCCAAGTTTACATGAGAGTTTTCATTAGTGTTATACACAAGGTCTTTACAAAGTTGAGCCTTTGTTTTGGCTATAGTGTGGCCAGCCGCGGCATTGGGCTCGCCCCGGTAGCCGCGGCTTTGGGCTTTTTCCTTACGGCCGTGGCATGCGTTCTGAGGGTGAGATGTGAATTGGCCCACAGCTAGGAGTGAAGTGTGTTCTTGTGTCGAGTCCCCAGCCGCGGTCTAGGCGTATCCTTCTAGCCGCGGCTTATTCTGATGAGTGAGCCGCGACATGCTTCATGATGGTAAGCCGTGGTATTGTTTCATCGTAGCTTTAGTGGGTCGCGGCATGGGCCCAATATAGCTTGGGTGGATCGAGTCCTTGTGGATAGCCTGGATGGGCCGCAGCTGAGTGCCGCGGTATGGTTCCACCGCAGCTCTAGTGGGCCGCGGTTGCACCTTTTTAGTTGCAGTGTCAACCCTTATCATTTTGGGCTTTGTTTGGTGTTCTGGGGTGATACCCCTTCATGTCCCCCCAGTCCAATGTCATGATACCCATCATGTCATTGGAGTAATAATTGCATGAATGTTGACTATTGTACCTTTTGTTGTCTGCGTCAATCGATTTCTGATCTTCTCCCCTTTTTCTCTCTTTTTTTTTTGTGTGTGTGCCGCCTGCGCCGACTTTTACTTTCTCGAGCCGCGGTCCGTAAAGATTGCTTTATTGCTTGTACCTTTTGCCTTGGGACGCGAGTATGTATCTGTCAATCACATCCCTTGTGACAAATCCCCTTTAGCCGCGGCCCTAGGGCTGTAGACCACCTCCATCTCGAGCCGCCAACCTCCTTGGGCTTGGCGCAACCCTTGGACTCCTCCTTGCTTTCTCTATATAAAACCCCATCCCCATTCTTTTCTTCTTCACACTTCCATTTCTTTCATCCAAGAACAAGCAATTTTCTGGTAAGTCATTCGAACCCGCCTCTTTCTTTTCTAATGGATTGTAGAAACGATATGGGCCTTCAAACCTCAGTTATTTCTCAAGATTTTCTAAACAACTTTGTGCTTCGCTATGGTGTCCCTGCCGAGCTTACTCCTGTTGTCCCTCCTCGTTCGTCGACTGTAAGGGATGCTCCGGCTGGGATGGTAGCCCTTTATACTTCTTTCTTTAGCCTTTGTAACTTTCGGGTTCCGGTTAGTCGTTTCTTGTGCTTGCTTCTTAGGTACTACGATATTCATCTATCGCAACTAGTTCCTTTAGGCTTGGTTAAGGTATATCATTTTGAGATATCATGTCGTGCCCTTAACTTAGAACCTGAAACAAATCTTTTTAGAGCGTTCTATAAGTTGACTAGGGTAGGCGAATGGTTAACCTTCGAAAAAAGAAAAGCTCCCAAGCCTCCTTTGATTTCACGAACCATAACTAGTTTGAAACATTGGAAAGATCATTTCTTTTTCATTTCATCCAGCATAGTTCCTTTTGAAATGCGTTGGTTAGAACCTAGTAAACCTATTCAGGACCCCTTTCCCGAGCCTGACACATTTGGCCTGTCCGCTTATGACCTCTTGAGAGCCGAGCCTACTCCACTCCGTAGCTATTCTGAGCATTTCCTTGTGATGGCCGGTGTTAGTCGTAACTGGGCTGACCCTAACGCGGTTCCATTTATGACTTATCAAGGGAAACGTAAGTTGCTTCCCTACTTTGTGTCTTAATGCACATGTTTATCCATCTGATTATTGCTTGTGTGATGTGCTTTTACAGGTATGGGTCTGTTCGAGCGCATGAAATTGTCTGCAAAAGAGGATGTTTCTGAACAGGTTGAAGCTTTGCCTGAGGGTGCGACTTCTGTTTTGGATACCAACGCTGGCTACGTTGTTCAACCTGGTGAAACCATGCCACCGCCTACTCGTAAGCGAAAAGGTGTCGATGAAGCTTCTGTTCCCACTAGTCGCCCCAAGTTGAAGCGCAAACAGGGGTTGGGCGGCCCAGGGTTGCGGCCGCGGCCGTCCCCCCCCCCCCCCCCTCTCGCCTGCCGCGGCTCCTCAAGGAGAGCCCTCAGCCGCGGCTGAGGCGGCTTCTGGCTCGCATTCTGGCAGTTCTGGTTCTGCTTCTTCGTCTCCTGGTGAGAGCTGCTCCTCATACTCAAACATTATTCACATTCATATGTATATATGTTAACCGTTTCTAATCTTGGTGATCATTCAGTTGGTGGTTCAGGTAACGAAAAAACGGCTGCTTCTTCTGAGGACTCCGAGCTGAACGCGGAGGATAAGTTTATTCCCGATTGGGAGCTGACCAACGGAACAACTTTCGAGACCCCAGATGCGTGTAGGGATTTTATGTTTGCATCCCGCACACCTGCAGAATTCTTTCGTGGGGAAGCTTTGAAAAATAGAGCACTGTCGAATGCCGGTTGTTTGTCTATGGTGAACAGTTTGTTTTCATTTGTTGAGATTCACGGCCGTTGGGTGGACGGTGTTAATGAGATTCGTGACCTCAAGAAGCAAGTGTCCAAGCTGGAGGCTGAAAACGCTTCTCTCAAGTCCCGTTGTGATGCGTCTGACCTTGTTAAGGAAAAGCTTACTATGGATCTTAGTGGTGCCCAGGAGGAGTTGTGTATTCAGCGGGCTGCAGTGAAGAAACTTACCTCGGATTTGAAGGATAATCAACTTGCCTCTGAAAACCGAATTGCGAACCTTGAGGACAAAGTGTCTCTTCTCACATCTGAGAAGAAATGGATCATTTCAGAAGGTGTTGCCTTGGCTTTTAATAAGGTTCGTGACAGCGACGAGTTCCTTGATTCGTTGGCAAAGATTAACAGTTTGTCAGACAAAGTTGGTTACAATGCTGGATTGTTGGATGGTGCCCGCCTTGCTGCCGAGGGCAAGAAACCGGAGATGGCGAAGAACTTTGATAAAAATGCATTGAAGAAGCTACGAGCTGAATCAGACTCGTTTGACAAGGCCACATTTCCCATGACCAAGACCATTGCTGCAATGCATGATTCACCTCTTGAGGAGATCAAGTCATTCTTGACCACCCCGGCTGAAGGCCCTGCTCCAGCGTAGTTAGCTTGTTTGTTGGATATTTGTTTTGTGATGTTATTAGACTTGTACCCTGACTCTATGTTTGTTTCGTAATGATATTTATGCTTTTATGCTCCATGTCTTTGTGTCGATTGTTGACTTTGCGAATTGTTGATGCCTCACCATGACCGCGGGGTGTCGTGCGGCTTTTGGCCACGATTGTTTCAAGCTCACGATATTATTATGGTAATGCTTTGCGACGTGTCGCTTCCCCACTCGGACTTAGGCCATGACTAAGGCCTTCGTCGCGACCCGAGGCTTCGGCCGCGACTCGAGGTTTGGCTATGGGTGTCTTGAACCTTGCCGCGACTTCCCCTTAAATGCTGTTGGCCGCGGCTTTTGACCACAAACCACTTCTCGGCCGCGGCTCGTTTTAATGCTGTTGGCCGCGGCTTTTGACCACGAACCACTTCTCGGCCGCGGCTCGTTATGATGCTGATGGCCGCGGCTCTTGACCATAAACTACTTCTCGGCCGCGGCTCGTTATGATGCTGATGGCCGCGGCTCTTGACCACAAACCACTTGTCTGCCGCGGCTCGTTTTGATGCTGTTGGCCGCGGCTTTTGACTATAAAGCACTTCTTGGCCGCGGCTCATCTCAGCGATGTTGGCCGCGGCTTTCGACTATAAATCACTTCATGGTTATGACCCCACTTGCTCACAATATCACTATGGTTAAATTTCTAGCCGCGATTCGTAATTTCGGCCGTGACTATGGCCTAGGGCGCGACTTTGGTTTTGGCCGTGAATTTCCCCTTGGTTTCTACTTGCTTGTTGCTATGGCCGCGGCTTGTTCTTGGTTACAGTTTTGGCCGCGACTTCATACAACATTGTATAGTTTGGTTATCGTTTGTCATTCAACTTATAAAAGTTGTTATTTTCACTATATAGTCCGCGTATTGTTGCCCTCTCACTCGTTTTGATTTCGAGTTAACTGTTTTTCTGGCTTTGGTTTTACAGCCGAATGAAAAATGCATAACGTGGAATGGCTCTAACTGTTTGCCGATACATGACCATGCATAAGGATGCATGTCTCTGACTGGTTACTAACAACGAGTTGTGTTTAATCATGGTTATGTTTAACTTTAGCTTGACCAATGTTTTCATTGTTTGGTTACTTGTTTGCGAATATCGCTCGAGTATTGGTCTCATGTTTCTTTCTTTGCTCTCACGTTATTGAGGTTTCAAGACTCAATAAGACACTGGTTATAAAAAGATTCAATAACTGGATGTAACTGCTGGTGCTCGTATGCACCTTCTTTCTGAAAAACGAGTTACACTTGTTTAAAAATAAAAACTACTACATGTAGCACCGTCGGAGCTGAGCTCCGTTCCACGTTCTTGGGATAACTGCTCCATCTAGCTGGCTGAGCTTGTAAGCCCCATTGTTCCCTACTTCAATGACTTGGTAAGGTCCCTCCCAACGCGGACCCAGCTTGCCCTGATCTTGAACTCTGCTTGCCTCATTACTTCTTAAGACGTAATCACCTACCCTGAATGTTTGGTGTTTCACACGAGAGTTATAGTATCGTTCAACTTCCTTCTTGTGCTTTGCCTCTCGGATTGCTGCCACCATCCTTCTTTCCTCCAGCAAATCCAAATTAAGCCGCAGGTTGTCTTCATTCTCTTGTTCAGGGGCTTGTGTGACCCGAGTTGTTGGTATGCCTATCTCAACGGGTATCATGGCTTCCGACCCGTAAGTTAGACTAAATGGGGTTTCACCATGGCTGGTTTTGGGCATGGTCCGATGGGCCCACAAGACATTGGGTAGCTCTTCCACCCAATTCTTTCCTTCAACACCCAATCTCGTTTTTATTCCTTCCACGATGCTGCGGTTAACTCTCTCGACCTGACCGTTACCCTGTGGGTGTGCCACTGACGTGAAAATTTGTTGGATTTGCAGCTCTCTACACCATGATTTGAATGGATTCTCCGCAAACTGCTTTCCGTTGTCTGTCACGATGAATAACGGAAGTCCAAAACGACATATAATGTTTTCCCACGTGAATTTCTTTACTTGCTGCCCTGTGATTGACTTCAGAGCCTTGGCTTCCACCCACTTGGTGAAATAATCCACGGCCACTAAGAGAAATTTAACTCCTCCGGCTGTAACTGGGAAGGGGCCTACAATATCCATCCCCCACTTCTGGAAAGGCCACGCAGCATGGACTGGGATTAGATCATTCTTGGGCCTGTGGCACATTGGCGCGTGCCTCTGGCAGCTGTCACATCTTTGGATCTCCTCGGTGGCACTCTTGTGCATCCCAGGCCAATAACATCCTGCTCCCATTGCTTTCGCTACTACCATTCTTAGTCCTGCGTGAATGCCGCAGATGCCTTCATGTATCTCTCTTACGACATAACTTGCCTCGTCTGGTGTAAGGCATCGTAATAATGGCCCCATATAGGATTTGCGGTACAAGATCCCTTGCCGCAGCTCGTACTGCAGTGACTTCGTTTGAATTGCTCTGGCATCTCCCTTTTCCTCAGGTAGATCGCCGCTTTCCAGGAATTTGACAATTGGACCCATCCAAGATTCCTGCGCTACTGCGTTCACCGAGACTACCTCCTTTTCTTCGATTGACGGGGACTGTAGCACTTCAACTCTTACTTCTTTGGCCAGATGGCTGAAAGTGACTGAGGCAAGCTTGCTAAGAGCGTCTGCCTTTTTGTTTTGGCTTCTCGGAACGTGTGAGACATTACATTCCTCAAAGCTGCTGATAAGATCTCTTGCTTTACCGAGGTATTGCTTCATTGTTGCTTCCTTGGCGTCGTAAGACCCATTAATCTGATTTGCAACCAGTAATGAGTCTACGTGGGCGTGGAGTTTCTTGATTCCCATTTGTTTGGCCAACCTCAAGCCAGCCAACAGTGCCTCATATTCCGCCTCATTGTTGGAACTCTTGAAAGCCAACCTCAAGGCGTAAGTTACCTCTTCCTTCTCCGGCCCTATCAGTATCATTCCAGCACCTGACCCCTCATCATTTGACGCTCCATCAGTATGCAAACACCATTCCCCGTTGTTTTGACCCACAGATTTTTCGTTGTCATCACTACCTCCTTTCTCTTGTGGCATTTCTGTTAGAAAATCAGCCACGACTTGCCCCTTGATTGCTACTCTTGGCTTGTACTCTATCTCGAAGACTCCCAATTCTATTGCCCATTTCGCCAATCTTCCTGATATCTCTGGCCTTCTTAAAATTTGTTGTATGGGTTGGCTGGTCCAGACCTCAATCACATGGGCCTGGAAGTATCTTCGCAATCTCCTGGAAGCATACACTAAAGCAAGAGTTAGTTTTTCCATGGGCGAATACCTGGTTTCTGGATCTTTGAGGGCCCGACTGATGAAGTAAATCGGGGTCTGCTCTTCCTCTCTGCTTGTCATCAACACAGCGCTTACAGCTTCTTCTCCTGCGGATAAGTACATTACCAGTCGCTCCTTAGGGAAAGGAGCTACCAGCCTGGGCAGGTTGCTTAAGTATACCTTCATCTGTTGAAATGCTGCTTCTGCTTCGTTTGTCCATAAAAAATCCTTCTTGCTCAAGCAGTTACGCAAAGTGGTCATGAAAGGCAAAGCACGCTCAGCATGTTTCGAAAGGAACCTGTTCAGGGCTACCAGTCGCCCATTGAGTGTTTGTACTTCTTTGACTGATTTTGGGGATGGCATATTAAGGACAGCTGCCACCTTCTCAGGGTTGGCCTCTAACCCTTTCTTTGTCACCACCACTCCTAGAAACTTCCCTTCTTCCACTCCAAACGAACACTTCTTGGGATTTAACTTCATGTTTATCGCTTTCAAAGTTTGAAAAGTTTCAGCGATATCCGCAAGCAAGGCCTCCTCGTCGCGACTCTTTATCACCACATCGTCCACGTAGATTTCGATGTTCCTTCCTGTCTGCTGAGAAAAAGCTTTATCCATTAATCGTTGGTAAGTAGCCCCCGCATTCTTCAAACCAAACGGCATTTTCGTGAAGCAGAAGATGCCAACATCTGTGTAAAAAGCAGTCTTGTCTTCATCTTCGGGGGCCATCTGCACCTGGTGGTATCCCTTGTAAGCATCAAGGAAACACTTCAAAGGAAAGCTTGCCAGGGAATCCACCTTCAGATCAATATCCGGGAGTGGATAGCAATCCTTAGGGCACGCGTTGTTGAGATCTTTAAAGTCAATGCACATCCTCCATGTGCCATCGCTCTTTTTTACCATCACTGGATTAGCAACCCAGGTCTGGCACCATACGGGGATCGACCACTGCTCCACTTCAGCAACACCTACGAAAATTGCAAGATGGTCGTCTGGATCGCCCGTGCCATTGTACTTGCCTACATTGGATGGCATTTTGAGTTTTGGAGGGAAAGTAAACTCTGCTATTCTTGGTATGAACTTGGATCTGGCTCTCGCCGTGGATGGGCGGTATGGCTTGCTAAAGTCGTCATCGGCTCCCGCTTTCTCTCCGATTGCGGCGGTGCCTTGACTCTTCTTTGCTTTTGGATTACCTTCGGCATTCTCTACCTTGTCTC
The DNA here is from genome assembly GCA_025215565.1 of Flaveria ramosissima. Classification (NCBI taxonomy): domain Eukaryota; kingdom Viridiplantae; phylum Streptophyta; class Magnoliopsida; order Asterales; family Asteraceae; genus Flaveria; species Flaveria ramosissima. The sequence continues at coordinate 73,981,839 of CM046035.1, forward strand.
TTCGACCGCCCTCTCCTTCTTCATGATTCCTTTCCTCTGGAGTTTCTTCATATTCGAGACGTGTTCGGATGTCCCTAAGACGTCGCTCCCTTTCTTCTTGCTCTAGCATGGAGAGGATTTGTTCTCGATTTTTGTTGATGAATTCTGGGGTGATGACGCTACCACAGTTGTTACCGTCCCCTGTGGTGGCTGCTAACGGGGAAGCGGTGGTGTGTGGATTTTCGGCGTCACTAGTATCCTTACGGTGAGGGGTTCCCTGGCCTGAATCCATGACAATTGTTTGAGTAACGTCTGGGTCCCACGGATGGCGCCAAATGTTGCTACACGAATATTAATCAAGGGATTAAGACTCGGGAGCAGTGCGTAAATGAGGTTGCTGTTGTGGATTAGGCAGGGGCTTTGATTGCTGAGAAAGTGGAATGCAGCTGAAAGGTGGGATGTGACTGGGCTTAGGCTTCACTGAGCTGGACTTCAGGTGGACTTGGCTTCGGCTGGTCAGAGTACCAAGGACCTGGCTGGGACTTGATGTGAACTTCAGCTGACTGGAATATCTGCGAGACAACAACAACACCGTGAGCCTCGCCTCGGACAGAAAGGGATTTCTCCCCGAGACCACACTCCGGCGTGAGAATAAGTATTTGTATCGAGAGAGTTTTGAGAGGATTAATAAGTAAATGGCTTGTAACTAATGTTGTGTGAATGTATGTGTGTATGGATTTCAATCTGGTCCTTCTTATGGAATTTCAGAAGTATTTATAGTGTTGAAACATGGGGATTAAACACAGCATGGCCTTATTTTTGGAAACCTGTGGTCAATGATCTGGGACTGAAATTCCCTAGCTTAGAGTTTCATACCCTTCTGGTGTAAAGGGTTTCTGACTAACATTAATGAGGTTTGTCTTGATAGTTGACCTGGGGATATGGGGGCTGCTCTGACTTCCTGGCATTGTTTTGGCTTTACTCGTTTTGTCTTCTTTCTTATTCCTTTGTAACCAATGAATGGGTTCCTTGGTTGCCAAGTTTACATGAGAGTTTTCATTAGTGTTATACACAAGGTCTTTACAAAGTTGAGCCTTTGTTTTGGCTATAGTGTGGCCAGCCGCGGCATTGGGCTCGCCCCGGTAGCCGCGGCTTTGGGCTTTTTCCTTACGGCCGTGGCATGCGTTCTGAGGGTGAGATGTGAATTGGCCCACAGCTAGGAGTGAAGTGTGTTCTTGTGTCGAGTCCCCAGCCGCGGTCTAGGCGTATCCTTCTAGCCGCGGCTTATTCTGATGAGTGAGCCGCGACATGCTTCATGATGGTAAGCCGTGGTATTGTTTCATCGTAGCTTTAGTGGGTCGCGGCATGGGCCCAATATAGCTTGGGTGGATCGAGTCCTTGTGGATAGCCTGGATGGGCCGCAGCTGAGTGCCGCGGTATGGTTCCACCGCAGCTCTGGTGGGCCGCGGTTGCACCTTTTCCGTTGCAGTGTCAACCCTTATCATTTTGGGCTTTGTTTGGTGTTCTGGGGTGATACCCCTTCAGTATTCATATTGCATTATTGCTAATCTGATATTCCAAACTGTTTTTATATCATTTTCTAATCATGTCTGAAACCAACTATGTGTTTATACCTTAAAAATCGAATCTAGAACAAAAGTATGCTGATATGCAAAATTTCAAAGATCATAAGCCCTGTCATGAATAATTAAAGCTAGCTCACCTGAATTGATGTAAGAATAGCAGCAACATCATAAATTGGACTCCATTGGTTTTGAAGGATGTCCAAGCAAATGCTCCCATCTGCATAGACTGGTCGATAGAAAAATAATGAAGTAACCATCACCAACAGAGAAAATATGAACCGAACAAAATGCAGCAATTTGTTGTTATATATTAACTTGATACAAACACGCTCCTGTCATTGATCACAATTAACAGTTTGGCATCTCACGGGGGCGGAGCCAAAAAATTTCCATGTGGGAGCAAATCCAAAATTGACCTGTTAGCTAATATTATATTAACTATCAACTGAGATAAAAAAAATATCGTCCGCGGTAAAAAGATGATAGAATTTATCATTGAAAACTTAAGCATGACGCCAAAAACAGTAATAAGAGAAAATATTAAAAATAATGATTTCAAAAGAAAATTGAATGAGAAAAAAAAAAGATCAAATGAAAATTCGGTGACTTAAGAATTGAACACACTAAGCTTGGCATTATGCAGCTTTACCAAGTTGACTTAATAATATATTAATCAAAAAAAATTAATGGCTGATCAAAGCTCCTGGTGGTGGGGTAGGAGTGTGGTGAGGGTGGCCACTGTGGCACCGCCCATGGTTTCTAGTTTGGGGTGCCTGTATGCCTCTCTGATGACTCATGACACTCGGCAAAGGCTGAATTATATATAAATTTAATGCAAGTTCCACATGCTCCATTCACAAGGCTAACAAACCAAATCATGCCTCATGGCCAACACACACATACATCGATTGAAAAGTTATAATCTTGTTGATAAAGACAACTTACTGTTTGGATGAAACATTCTTGAAATAAAGCGCACAGTTGGTGGCTTATTTGGATAATCTTCAGAAAACTGCAATGTCAGCTTAAACGTACCTGAGAGTGCCCAGTACATGTTATCAAAGAATACAACCATACAACACATTGATGGTTGACCATATTGAGTACTAAAACTTTCAGAAAACCAAAAATTGGCCAACAATACCAACAAAATTTGTTATCTCAAAAGCTTACTCAAACATACAGACAAACCAATGGCAGTGTTTACATCATGAATAAACCAATTGAAAAAGGAATAAAAATGCACATGCAAGAAGAGCAAGTTAGCAATATGAGAATTAAACCCATGCTGGCCCAGTGGCCCTATGATTTGTGATTCTTCTTACTTTAGGTCTAGTGTGCCAATAGCCGTATACGCAAAAGCCTAAAAGGTACGTGCTTTAGAAAAAAAAAGAGAACACTAACTACACCCTTTCAATGCCCTTGCTTTCATTTTACTAATCCCAGGACATTACATTTCAATAGCGTACGGACAGAAAGGCGATACAAGCTCAATTCTGTTCAACATCATCTATGTGCTACTTCTACTTCTCTGTAGTGTTACATTTTCAACAGATATTCAATTCTAGATCTTACTATCAACATACACATATACTGTATACAACAAGATATGGAAGTGAATCAAGTACCTCCATCCCAAGGAGTGTCATCAGGACTGCAACAAAAATAGCACAAATCAGTAATAACTAATAAACTCACATCATCCTAAAACAAAAACAAACATTAATTCACACTTCCACCTACCCAAATATCACAGCGTTCCAAAGCATAATATTATTATCATAAGGTGCACCACTGATTCCAGCAGGAGGATCCTGCTGCAACCTCTTGAAATCCCTCATTAACCTCTTCCTCGCCGGCGTCGTCATCTTCACCGCCTATTACACACATCAACAAAAACAATTCACAACAATATCCAATCAATCAATCAATCAATCACGCATCTAGCTAATCACTACATCAAAAAAGCGATTTCAATAAACTATTTGTCCTTGAACCCTAGATCTGAGCATGAAAAGCGAAAATTAACCAACGGTTGAATGATTATAGCATGTTAATCAATTCTAGGGCTCCGTTGACATGAGATCAATCTTATGAAAATAATTAGGAAATTAACTAACGTTATGGCGCCGGAAAAGTGAGTTGTGAACGATTGACGTGAATCTGACGATGATCAATAGCCGGTGACGGTGGGAATCTCAGCCCTCTGTTCGTCGTTGTTCAGAAGTCGGATTTATTGAAAGACAATAGGACGAAGGTTCGATTTTAGCTTATCATGATGACATGATGAGCCACCTGAATGGTGTGTATATCCTTTTTGTCATGGTTATACTTGCTTAAACCAGAACAGTTGTTGCATTGGAAGGTGTAATTCCTGCATATAAATTTGTAAGCTAGGATAGATTTAGCCATTTGCTATGCTATTGAAAAAAATGTTTGTAGCGTAATAGCGTACATGTAGCATATAAACCTAAGTATAAATAATTATTTCGCGATTTCATACAATCAAAAGTAAAAATTATAGTTTGATCGTAGATTGAAAGATTTAACTGATACTGTGTGACGGGGTGACAGTTTTTTTTCCGCATCTATAGTCGTGAAGATTATACTTATAGTCGTAAATCGCAATTGTATATTTGAAACGTTAATACAACCGGTGTGTTAAAAGTTAAAAAAAGATAGGAAAAAAAACAACAAAAAATAAAGAAAAAGAAAAAGAGTCACCAAAACAATAAGCAAATAGAAAAGAAAAAAAAGACCGAAAATAATGAAAAACTTCTTACAATCACTAACTTATAAAACAAGTTTATTGAGTATGACCACACTTGCTGTAAATATGACGTTTATATGGATGCACTTTGTGCTCGGGCTCATTAAAACATAATGCTATCGGACGTACTCATCACTTTTCACATTCTATTTAGTGTAATATCAGACCACATCATTCTCCAATTTCCCATATAGATGGCTTTCACGCACCACAACCTTTCACTTCACCGTTTATTTATTATAGTTTATTATTATTCAATGTTACATGTGCTTGTATGAGCGCCTTCATTGCCGTGACTTGTCTCACGCCAACCTCTCGCTACTGTGAACCCCGTCAGGACGATATAGCACGCCACGCGTGAATGTGACGCGACGTGAGCCGTGATAACCATGCCAGATGGTCTAACACATAACCTAATCATGTCCAACCATTCCCCCTATTCTAAACCCGGGGCGAGACCCTTTAAAGTATAAATAATACAAGACACGTAATCAATCAATCATCTACAAAATACCTGAATTTTGATTTGATCCAAACCACCCCCTCTTACAATATCCGCCCCTTCTCACATCTGCCAATTTCATCTTCTCGATCTCCATTGTTAGGGTTCTTCAATCGGAACTCTAACCCTATCGAATTCAATTCTTCGTTAGATCTCCTTCAATCGGCCAAGATGTACGGATTTGAAGCTATGACCTTCAACATTCACGGAGGTTACCTCGAAGCGATCGTTAGGGGCCACAGATCTGGATTGTTAACCGCTGCTGATTACAACAATCTCTGTCAGTGTGAAACCCTTGATGACATCAAGATGCATCTAACCGCCACCGAATACGGACCTTATCTTCAAAACGGTATATTGAATTTGATTAATTGAATATGTTCGTTCGGATTTCTCTTGTTCCGTTGGTTCGTTTGAAATTGGGTTTTGGTGAGATCGATTTGAGGTCGTTGATAACTTGATTTGTCGGTGAGCTTAGTTTATGTGGAGAAGAACGGAGATCAGACACTGTTTATATTGAATATAAATGCAATTACAAACGTTACAATTCTTCATTATAGTTTGATTGGCTGGGGAGCTTAGTTTGTGTGAAGAACTATGATCAGATCACTGTTTTTACATTAGACTGGTAGAGAGTGAAGTCATTGTGCTAAATTGAATGCTCAGCTATAAGGAAACTGGTACCTATTGATCTACTTTTGATTCTGTGTTGGTGGTTGATCTTTTGGCCCATGAGAATCTATATGTATACCCACTTTGATATGCTCCCTCCTTAAATGAACCCTTTTTTTTTTTGCTTAAAATGTGACTTTTATGTAACTTTTGCATAACTTCGTATACCCTAAGTCCCTAACTTTTTCGCCGTTTTAGATTTAAATTACCCCAGGTCAAGGATGATATATATTTTTCATTTACATTCTCATACCCTATCCCTGCCATTATAACATTTTTTATAATGTGTTGTTATGTGTGAAGTTTTAAGGAAATGTGTCTTCAACAGCTCTTGTTTGGATTTAATTGACAAAGATTGGATAAATATGTGGAAGTGATTTTGTATTCCATTTAAATGTACATGAATAAGTATTTTTGTTTAAAGTAGTATAAGAAGAATATTTGGCCCCATGATTCTGGGATAAATCTGGAAATGGGATGACTCATCGTATGAAGATGTAGAATATGTTACTTTTATATGGTTTAGGTGATGTTATTTTAGTAAAATGTCTAGATTTTTCATCTTGCATCATTTAGGATGGGAGGTCACAAAATTGTCTTTGCTGATCATGTTTGTCGTATTTTTTGCAGAGCCTTCACCATTGCATACCACTACAATTGTAGAGAAATGCACCCTTAAGTTGGTTGATGAGTATAAGCACATGTTATGCCAAGCTACCGAGCCTCTGTCAACCTTCTTAGAGTATATAACGTATGTAGATTTTCTTATTCTTCTGAAGCTGAACATTCTCTTAACCACACTATGTTGTTGATTTTTTTTCTTTTTCCTGAAGAAGTGCATTTGCTGCAAATTGTATTTTACAAGTATTCTTGCATTTTAATCTTTGTTCTCAATCATTTATGCATGCTTATTGGGCCTAATAGTCTTCAAAGTTCATATTAAGCTTCTTGATTGTAGTTTTTGGCCAGCAGGCCACTGAATAGCATCAAGAGGAAAGGAAATTTACTAATCTAAATTTACCTGGGGCTAAGTTTTTCTGTTTCTCTTGCAGATATGGTCACATGATTGATAATGTTGTCCTGATTGTTACTGGAACCTTGCATGAGAGAGATGTTCAGGAACTGTTAGAGAAATGCCACCCATTGGGAATGTTTGACAGGTAATGTTTTTATTCAAAACATCTTCTGACTTTTGCTGCAAATGCTGATATGGTCTTATTTATTCTGTTTGTTTCTTCAGTATTGCCACACTGGCGGTTGCTCAGAATATGCGCGAGCTTTATAGACTTGTGCTTGTGGATACGCCACTTGCTCCATACTTCTCTGAGTGCATCACATCAGAGGTTAACAATTTTTTAGTTTTTTGACTGCAAATAGTATTGCTTGGTTTTTCAGTTGTCTTATTTTTTAGAAACAACTGGTATTATCTGCAGGATTTGGATGATATGAACATTGAGATAATGAGAAATACTCTTTACAAGGCATATCTTGAGGACTTCTACCAGTTTTGCCAGGTAAGCATTTTCTAATTATTTTGGAATCTGCAAGTGCTTTCTGAAATTTCGATTCTAACATAAATTCGTGAGTAGAAACTAGGTGGCGCAACTGCTGAAATTATGTCTGATCTTCTAGCATTCGAAGCCGACAGAAGAGCTGTTAATATTACCATAAACAGGTGCTGCAACTATCTGTAAACTTGTTCGTGTAGGAAAATTCTCCATACGTTACAGTTTCATTTTGACCCAATTACTTATGAATGGGTCAATTTGGATTTTGTTTTATCTCAAATGGTCAATTCAGGAAATCTAGCTAAAATTGAAACATGTCACTCGGGTTGAAAGTCTATTTTCACTGTGTAACTCCTAAAATCATTTCATTAGATGTTACATTATTATTGTAATAATTATTATATTATTCAAAAGTGGACAAAAAATGTTCACAGGTCAACCAACCCTGACCTGGCTCATTTCTACCTGTGTCGAAAATGACTCTTGACAAGTTGCTACCCAACAAACCTGTTCGCGCGCCCATCTTGCCACCTCTACTATTCAGTGATGTTACGTTCTAATGTTAACTCAGTAGTCTGTCTTTGTGGTTTGTAATTTTGCATATGTAGCATTGGAACAGAGCTTACTCGAGATGATCGTAGGAAGCTGTATTCTAGTTTTGGTCTACTGTAAGTTAACATAACTTTTCATGTATTTGCCGATTGGATATTTGTTTATCTTCCTTTTCATTAACTTAATATTATGTTCTCCTTTTGGTTTTGAAATAGTTACCCCTATGGCCATGAGGAACTTGCTGTTTGTGAGGACATAGATCAGGTATGCTTTATCTCTGTAATTGCCCTATCAAAATTTTCGAGTAGTTCTTCTATAAATACTCTCTAATTCTTCTAGAGGGGTAAAAGGGTAACTTACCAGTCTCATTTAATTCTTGTGCCTCAATAAACCTCCACTTAGGTTCGTGCTGTGATGGAGAAATACCCTCCTTACCAGCCAATATTCTCCAAGTTGTCGTATGGAGAGAGCCAAATGCTTGATAAGGCATTTTATGAAGAAGAAGTGAAGCGACTTTGTTTATCTTTTGAGCAACAGGTTTGTACTTCAAATTATTTTTTATTATTATCATGAAAATAACATTTTTTTGTAATATACTTCTATGGTCATGTCGGTACATTTTCACGCATACAACCATAACTTATGCAATGACAAGTTTGCGTACCAACTTTTACTCGTGTATCATCATATGGTAAAAAGACGAAAAGTCATTTTAAAGATACAAGAATTTAAAAGACAAATACACAAATCTAATCATGTAAGAAGGGGGAGAGAGATTTGTTTTGGAAACAATAATCTAAAAGACAAATACATGAATCAAGAAGGGAGGTCGGGAAAGAGATTTGTTTGGAAATTTAGAAAAAACAATGATGATACACGCACGTGTGCACACTTACACAGAGGGAAGGGGGAGTGAGAGACACATTCATTTTCAGATTGGATAATATGATGAAAGCCATGACTACTACATAATGCATTTGTAACATTGCTTTGAATGTGATATATAAGACACTCTTGAATATCTTTATGCTATATGTACAAGTGTATTAGCGATTCTTGCGGGTATATGTATATATGGACATGTTCTTTTCAGAACCAATATTATTTTAAGAACCACAAGAATTGTATAAAGCATGTGTACCGTAGTGCATGGATCATTCAATGGGAGAGAAAAAGATAACGGGGTAAGTGGTTATGTAACCGCCATGTCTAATACCATTGTAACAAAACGTACAAATTTATTATAAGATTTTCATAGTTCTCAACATAATAGTGGTTCTGAAAAGAACTCCCCCTCTTTATATATAATTACACACATACCGAAAATGACTTGTTCTTGCTTCAAACTAATGGGGACCGTTTGTTTTTGGTGGTATGCAATAACTATCGTGAATCTAAACATGAGATTCGCATATCCCTAAAATAGCCTCTTCATCTTTCCATATCACACGATACATGAATCGTATTCGTGTATCATACTTTTAGATTCACGTATTTCTGAAAGTGTTTTTCCTCTTGCCATATTAAATGATATGCGAGTAAAAGTTGATATATGAATTTGTTGTTGCCTAATTCATGGCTATAGGTGGTAAAAGTTGATACATGAACTTGTCACCTAAGTCATGGGTATATGTGTGAAATTGGACAAACATAACTAAAGAGGTATATTAGACTAAATAAATTGACTACATTTTCTCTTATTCTCATTAATTCATTATTATTATTATTTTAATTATTTTATAAACTAAAATCACTTTATCACACAATCTCCATTTGGTGAAATGCAAATCAATGTTAATGTATTTTTACAAAACCATTGTGTGAATGTGCAGTTCCACTATGGTGTGTTCTTTGCATACATGCGACTCAAGGAGCAGGAGATCAGGAACCTGATGTGGATATCGGAGTGTGTGGCCCAGAACCAGAAATCCAGGGTTCACGACAGTGTGGTTTTCATATTTTAGCTGTGACCAGTTGCAATATTTATGTACATTCAGTTGCTGCTACTATTCAATCACTTTTGGCCCTCCAGAATGCTGCAGATTTTCGCAAAATAAGGTTATCGTGTATGTTAAGTTTTGTTGTTTAAGATGTACTTGAAGAACTCGTGATAAATTGCTTTCCGAACATGAACCTGGATATGGTATGTAATTTGAGTTTGTTAGGAGGATTACATAGTCTTTTATATGATTTCCCTTGTGAGTGGTACAACAATAAGGTTAGGTTGTGTAACGGGTCAAAATGGTTTGGGTTCTAAACCGTTCTTATGTGATAGATTATCTTTGAATGAAATAAAATTACAACTTGGTTATAGTTTTGTTGATTAAGGATATACTGCTTTATACTTGATTGATCATCATCTCCTAAATGCAAAAAAGAAGTTGGTTTACTGTATACAGATAGAATTTGAAGGTTGAACCCTTGTGATTTATAGGGTAACTTCAGACATTTCTTTTTCTATAAGCCAAGCTTCTTCATCTCCATCTCTATATATAAAAAAGAAATAATTCTAGTGAAGGTAAATAGATCATCTTGATCTGGTTCTGTTGTTTGACAACTTACAATATTGGCCTGAAACACAACGAATGGCCTTTTAAGATGAACTTCAAGTACATTTTGTGTTGCTATTCTTCCAACATTTGTTGTTATTATCGCATCAATCAAACTTGAACTTGTTATTTCTCTTGCACAAGACTTAACTTCTCCTCTCGAAGACAGGATCTATGCTCAACTTTGGTTTGACTTAAGGCGTTGAAATTCCCGATCTTCGCTAAAAGTTCTTCTTGTGACGTCGATGGTATGGTCAATCTCTTGCCTTTCCTAGTCGGTCTCTTGGGTTTTTACGTTCTCATCATCGCTGAGATTGATGTCTGGAAATTGGGCTTCTGAAGATATGGTATGGTGACTAGATTCATTTGTTTTTAATCTCATCTGTCTTTTATGAAATGCTACCCATTGTAGGAATATTAGCTCCACCTAAGTAAGACCAAACAATCCTCCATTTCCTTGCTATTGCTGCTAGACTGCAAAACACTGGCTTATTTTTCGTATTTTTCATAACATGGTTTAGATCTCTCTCTTCTGAATACATTTGATCTAGACTTCGATCGTCGATTATCATTTGAATGTGAAAATGTCCTGTAATCTATAAAATTTTTATAACATTAAAATTTAAACAAATAAAATCTAAGAGAAATGATCAAATGAAAACCACACTTTTAATTGAACACCATGAAAACCAATACCAACCAATCATAAAATTATAAAGTTATTTAATTTTAATTTATTGTAAAGGGATTTTAGTAAAACTACACCTAAGTAGTTTTGGTAATTATCTTCTTTTATTCAAAATCCTTATTTATCTCATCTATTTTGTTTTTTTTAATTATTAGATGTTTTTAATGCATAAGTCTTCAACAATATCTTCATTAGTTCGAATATTGCATAAATTTTTTATACAAAATAACTAAGTCAATTAACGAATCGATCCGCTCTTAATTTGGAGTTCTCCTCCTTAAATCAAAATGGGATAACGTCTCAATCATTCATATGGATTTCTCCTTTGTCGATGCATTCAACCAAGAAATAAAACATCATAAAAACAACCTGGTATTGAATCGATCTACTTAGAAGATAATCGCTCAACGGGGTTCGTCAATCACATATGATATCTGAAGCTAGTTTGAAGATGAAAACAATTTTGAAGATTAAATCTATTGTTTACGTTGTTCTTTAATCCCATCAGTTGCATATCGTTCACTCATTCCATAACAATTGCTTTTATTTTCTCTGTCGATCTTCCATCATAGGTGAGGTGATGAGCGACCTGATTCAAGCATTTAGAGAAGTAGAGAGGTGGAGGTGTGGGGGTAGCAAAGGTATGACAAGTATGGTTGTGCGTTGGAGGATAGATGAAGAAATTGACGAGGATGATTAGCGACTCCTGCTTGAACAAAAGACACACCATTGTGATGAACAATCATACCTTGATTAACTATATGATGATCATCATCATCACCATGATGAATCTCTCAAGAACGATGATGATGATGATTTACATATATACCTTGCGTATAGTAATTAGATAGTAGAAGAACATGTATCTTCTGAACGAATTGATGATGATATATATATATATGTAAGTGCACTCAATTTTTTATGTGGATCAGAGCACTAAGCGTTACATATATGTAACTCTTACTGTTACATAGAAACACAAAATATTTAATTGGATCACTTCTTTCTTTTCAATATTTTAATCTTAATTCTTCTCTATCGTAACACTTTATTCATCATGTGATTAGTATACGGAACATACGTATCGTACATTAGAATTGTTGTTTACGTATACGGAACATACGTATACGTACCAAGCCATGTTCTGTTTCTTAGTAACCAGAACCACTAAATAAAACTACACCCTATATGCTTACATACATGTACCAAACCTTCTTTAGTATATAAGCAAATCCTAATCGCACTATTAAACGAACAAAGATTTACCTATATGCTTACATATACGAACCATGCGTATACGTACCAACATCTATTTGTTATGTATCCTTTAATTTTCAAAACCTCTTAATATTCTATGTTTTGTTTAAAAAATTAAGAGATTAAGATGTATCCTTTAATATTGTAAGTTATATTTATAAATATGATTTGTCCTATTATGCCCTTCTCTAATTATTTAGTTAAGATTTAATTAAACAAAATTTACAAAAATACCATGTTATACTATTTATGATCATTGATCAATTTATTTAATGGCTAAGATTTGATTTTATTGGTTTTCATTTATAAAATGATTTTTATTGGATCCTCCCCCTAAAAACTAAAACATTAGAATTTAAACATATAAAAATTAAATTTAAACATTCTTCTGAAAGTCATCTTGATTTTTGAAAATTGCCGATAACCGTATCTTCCGAACAATAAATCCATTGCTCTCGCTAACACCATGTCTTCTTGATTGGTCCATCTTCTAGCTTTTGCCTCTCCATTTACTCTATTCTTCCTTTGCATTTGACGCTTTACCTCCTTGTCGCCCGCCAACTCCTCCTCATCTTCCTCCTATCCCGACGGATGAAGTGTTATGTCATTAAAAATTGGAGTCTTCACGACAATAAACTTGAAAATTGTTTGAGTATGGCTTGAACATCAGAAAGTGTGAGTATTGGTTGCAGTAGAATGGCGGTTGAAATTACTGCTAATATGCTGAGGTGTCAAATGGATGAGACTATTGAGAAGGTGGTTATAGGGTTTGGTTTTTTAAAAAGTCTTTCGGAATTATGTCGTTTTTTTGGCTGAACAGGATGATGATTCCATATTGTTTAGAGAGAAAAAAGATAAGAGGTTGAGTGATATTTAAGAGAGTAGATTAGAATAAAAATAATATGTAAAAAAGATGTGAGATTGAGTGAGAGTTAATTAGTTATAGCGTTAAATGAAATGATCAATATGTTGTACAATGGTCCGCAACGGTAACAAAGGATCATGTGGTGATCGGTAATACCAGGAATTTTGACTGCGTCAATTTTTTTTCCCTTACCGGGTTCGGGAGGTTTTGTGTTTTCACCAAGGGCCGGGTTTTCCCCATCCTCTCTGGTGCCGACTCCGTGTTCCCTATGTAAATAATTATATAAAATAAAGTCACAATCATTAAACCAAATATGTAAAACACAATTACTAAATAGATAAATTAAGTTATGATTTGTCAATTAGCTGTATATGATACTTTGTTTTATCATATCAAACATAATTGGTTGGTCACTTGTCCATAGTATAATTATCAGCTCATTGTTTTTATGTCTTTTGTTGTTGAATTTGATTATAAAATTCTTCGTCACAAAATTGTTGTTAAAAAAATCATCGTCACGGCTCCTTTTTATTTATTTTGTGTTGTCAATTGTTATATTTTTTGTCCTTTTCTTCTTTGATTAGGATGTTTTTTGTCCATTAATATTATATATTATTTTTAAATTTTTTATATTAAATAAGATATACTTTGATGTAAGAAGATAATGCCGAAAGCATTATCTTATCTTTCGATGACGTGTAATAAGTGGAAAAACGTACATGTTCAATTTCTTGTTTCTTTAATTCGATCGACTCTATGCTTTCTTGTCCATGGATATTAAAATAAAACAAGCATCGAATTATATTATTCTTCTATTTAGAGATTGTAAATAGTCTGATCGTACATTCGTACTCATGATCTAACAATTGTCATTACAATTCATTGCCTCAAGTAAAAGGGTATTTCAATTTCAACACACGCGTTATATGAAGGGTTAAGTGAATGAAAAAACACGTATGGGTACAACCAAGCGACAATCAAGTGTTAGCCTTTAACCATTATCTTTGAGCTTTTAAACACTAATGCACGATGCAAGAAGACAATGGAAGCACCCTTGTCCTTTGGTATCCATTTGGCGGATATTCACGTGGCAACCATCTCATGGGTGTGAGTGTGTTACGAATGAGATACCCCTTAAGAGAGGTACCCATAACATGTAAATCAGTGAAGATCATGGGTTCAAGTCTCACTCTAAGCAAAATGCTAAGAGTTAAAGCAGTGGGTTTTCTTAGTAATGGGTTTCCTTTTGAAGGGGTGTCGTCCTAACTGGAAAACGGATAAATGAGTCCGATTTAAGATAACATATATTTTTTAAAACAATATCGTACATTTGCCGTTCAAAAAATTTATATATATATGTATACCCCTTAAGAGTATCCCATGGGTGCATCCTTGGGCACTTTTTGAGGCATATCTGCTGATGCATTTTGAGTGTTTGTGTAGAATCTCCTTAGAACAAATTTGCTTGGCATTTTCCTAGTCTTATCATATTGTTATTTTGATATTCAAAATATATTTTCAAGGCCGGCCTCAAGAATTTTCTAGAGACCATGAGTACGTGGTGAAAACAAAAAAATGGGCACCTATAATACGACGTATAAAAAAAGTCTAAACTGAATAACTTGTATACTATGTTAATAGGCTCTAAAGTAATGTTTAATAGACTAAGATAATTAAAACGTTATTGGGTTTGTTAATGAGTTTATTAATCCACTCTCGTAGCCACCCTGTACATTTTAGTATGAATAAAACCAACTCACATTTGACATGTACTTGTTATCTAGTTTCTTTTAATACCTGACTTTAAAAATTCATGTGCCATCAACACTGACACCAGCATTTTATATTGTGGTTATGTTACTAACAAATTGTTAGTTGTTATTTGTTATGTAAATATTTTAAGATCCCTAAGTTTCTTATGAACTCCCAAAATGACTTAGAGTCGAGTCTTTTGAATTGAACCCATCCTCAGCCTGTGATCTACATGCTTGTCATCAATTGAGCCTCTATTTGTTTCGAGATTTAGAAGAACCTACAACATTGATTTAGGCCTATCATCATTGTTTTCCCTTTAGGCAAGAGACATGTGATCGATATTTGTATGACTTGATAAACTTATTTTTAAAGTGCCACACACAAATTTTCTTTTAACCAATAGTTTATTTCTCAATTGAACTCTTTTATTTTCTTGACAAACAACAATATATTCTAGCAAAAAGAAATCTCTAATATAACATACTTAACAAACAATAAATCTTCTAGCTAGGTTATATAAAACAACTAGGTTAGTGTCTCGTTTAAAACAATATCTTGATATATGATATTATTGAAATTACGTATGAGTAAAGACGTTAAATAATAAACAACGATATCATTTTTTAAACTTTTATTTTTTTATTTTTTTCGAAGTAATTTTTAAAAAAATTTTATGAAAGTTTGAATTTTAATCATGTTTGTATCATTAAAAATTTATTTTTTAACAACACAAATTTTAAAATACTTCTTATTTTTTTAAAAAATTGATGTTTTAGAAAAATTTCTTATTTATTAAATAATTTATTTATATAGATATTGCATTTATAAAAAGATCTCTTTTATTAATTAATAAAAATATTTTTAATCTTAAAATGAATTAAATAAAATTATTACTAGTTAATGTAATTATTTATTAGGAGAGAGAATAAAAAAACTAAAATTTACAATCTCTATTATTGCGCCACGTGTTATCAAAAAATCTTTCTTTTATTAGTATACATAGAATAGATAATTATCACTTGGGTTTTAGCTAGTGGTAAGAGTTAAAAGAAATTTTTTTAAATTAAAGTTCAAAGAGGTACATGTGATAGATTAATAGTTTGTGTTGCTAAAAAGTAGAAGTAGATACGTGTATGATTCGGGATTTTAAGAAAATTAAAAATTTTACTAATAAATAAATAAATAAATTTAAAACACTTGTTATTTAATTGAACAGAAATAAAATAATCCCTCCATAGAATTCATCAAACCAACTTTTGGTCTTGTCGTATATGTCCACTTGTTGTTTTTTCTTGGTCACCTTGAAAGGTATGTGTAGGTGGCTAATAAAAAGTTTGTCTTTGAGGTTAAAGTGGCATGAAAGTCGACAATAAAGAGGACATCAATCACTTTCAAGAGTAAAACGCTTGTTAGGTGTTCCTTATCACGTTCTATGTGTTTTGAAATCGGACATAAACACTTGATTATTGATCAAATATGGATGGTGTGTTAAGATGTTTCATTTTTTAAAGTGGTATGCATTATGTTTGTTAATATACGAAGTTAGATAATCATCTTTCTATTTTAATAAAACAATCAAACTTTTACCATTATCAAATTGTTAAGTCATTTTTGTTAATGCAAATGATAACAAGTTTCTTGTTTAGAATTCAAACTTTGTCGTCTAATTTATAGAATTTTGTATTTGGTAAACAATCTGTAAATCAACTAACTTATTTCTTTGTTTAGAAAATATACTATTAAACACCGATTTATTATTTTTATAATTTCTTCACTTATTTCCCTTATTTTAGGGATTTTTGACTGGGTTTATAATTTAAATCTCTTAGTTTGCAACCTATCGAATTTTTACTAATTCTATTTATATTTATTATCTGATTTTGTTGTGGATAACAAAAATAAATAATATAATTTAGTTTTATTTGTTTTTAGTGGTAAGTAAATTTAGAGTTACAACTAAAGGCACACCCAAAATATTAGTTTTTTGATTAAAAAAAGGGTAAAACATTAACACCAGAGCAAATGTTGTATATCATAAAGTATTTGAATAATAGTGAATTATAACCGTTACTTTTTATTTTATTAACTTAATGTAATACATGCGTTAATCCATTAATAATAAGAGTATAAGTGATTTATCGATTGTATTTATAATCTATAATCTATAACCTATTATAAAAAAAAGATTTTCTTAAGATACGTGTCAATTAATTTGACTTTTCTTCTTAACTAAAATATGTTAAAAAATTATATTTATATTTATTTTTTCTGTCTCTCTCATATTTAATGATAATTATTATAAATAAATAAATTAAACTATTAAACATCTAAAATATAAATGTAGTTATTTTAATAATTTATTAATACATATTAAATATAGAGTAATAATTTCTAATTCATTATGTGTTATAACTTTTAAATATTCATTATATTTTTATTTCACTAATAGATAATAACATCTAGAAAATAAAATATTCATAAAACTAATAATTTTAATATGTTTTATTTGTTCCATCCATGTAATACATGGGCTCTAACCTAGTTTTTTAATAATTTAAACCATGTAATTCATGAGATATATCTTGTTTGGGTAAGGTTATCTTGAAAACTAGATTTTTTCGTGACAACTTTAGTAACCAATATAAATCACACATTTAAATCACATACAAGTCATATGTTATTTCCATTTATTTTTTAAATGTTCATAAGTTTTTTTCACGGCATTATTTTTTCAAAAATATTTCATCATTAATTTCACTATTTTTTATCTTTCCAACGTTTACCATATTGATATACTCTTTTAAAAAAAAATATCCACCCGTTATTTACACATGTGTAAATTAGTCATTACACAAGTGTAAATCTTGTTTTACACATGTGTATTTTCAGGTATTACATACGTGTAAAATGACGTTTGTAAAAAAATGAGTTTTTTTTATTTTGTTATAATTTTTTTAAGAAAGAGGAAAGCAAGGGAAACATTTTTGTCATTTTACTTTTTTTATTTTTATATTATTTTTTTGTTTTATAATTTTTATTATTATGTTATCATTATTTATCATTTTGCCCTTGAAAATATGTGGCTCACATTGATTCCTAAAGTTCTCACAAAATAAATGAGTTATCATTTGATCCCTCCCTTATCTTGTTTAAAATAAAACATGTTTAAAGTTAAAACTAATGTTATAATTAGTGACGAGTTTATGTTACCTAATTCATTGTGAAAATTTGAATGTTTATTAACTTGCTTTGCGAACTCTCAAAGTTCGGGTCAGGTCACTGAAATGAACTCGGTATTATTAGTTATAAGAAAACTACAATGATGAAAGAAATACATAATATAATTTACAACTCATGGTTTTTTTGAAAACAGGTTATTGATTCTTTTTCTAGAAAAGAAATGCTATCAATTGCTCAAAACTACTCACTAATTCAATAATGCAAATCCGACTTCTCAATTTCCATTAATAATCATAAGTTGATAATTGATACACCAAAGAATACAAAAGACTTTTCTTTGTTTACACCCTCAATATTACAAGGTTGAATATATCATTCAAATTGGTAAGTCTTCTTTGTTTTTTTCCATACTATCCACGTACTACTGAAGTTAATATAAAAATTTGTTTTTATTCACAATCCAAATCTTTTTAATACATCTTGGTCTTATTGTCTGAGATATATGGTGTCACAAAGATTCTCGATACATAAATGAGGGTAAAGAAATCACTGATGTTATATGACTGATGTAAATGTTTTGGTTATAAATGTTTTGGTTATCGGTAAACTCATTTGATTTAAAATTTTAAGACACTCTTTAAGGATTCACACTAGCTTCTCCATCTCCATCCATATATATACACTAAAAACATTTTTTTTATATTTTTTAATTAAATAATAATTTTTTTATATATTTATTATTATATTTTCTCTCGACTCTACTCACAACCACTTTTAAAATGAGTATTGTATTGTGTTTCCCCAAATATAAAAAAACACGATACAACTCCCATAAATTTTCTATATCATTCACTCACAACTATCGACTATAATATATAACATATATTCACATAAAAATGAGATATAAAGAAAAGGAGAGTGCCCTAAACTTAAAGATTAGAATTGTCTTAGAATAATCTCAAATCTCATACACACTCATGGATATTTTTCATCGGTATCTCTGATATTTCATCGTCTCTTGACTAGTATTCAATGTTAACTCATTGCATCATGTATGTTTACAAGAGCACCCTGGTTTTAATACACTGATTTACACTAATGTTACCGACAATAACGACTTCAATATGCAACATTCTCTTAGAAAATGTTTGAATAATCATACAAGCAAAAAACACATCTTTAAAAACTTAGGTAAAAACCAACACATATACAATTCATCTCCCTTTTTTCATCAAACTACATATCCAAAAGGTAAATGATTGTGTCCTAAAAATAGGAAAATCATCTATCGCAATATTCCCATCTTACCTACACTATCCAATCCCAAATCAACCATTTGTGCTCCTTTGCACATACAAACTTTAACCCATTTTGCCCTACAACTTGTGATCAAATGCAACTTGATAAACAAATAGATGTTTTGAATCCACCCGTATCCGATGATCACCCGAATAGCGCTACGATATGTACTTCGTGCTCAAATACTAGCACAAAAGTACCACCACACGCGCAAATACGCGATATTATAAGAGTTTCTACATCTGAAACGGCTTTGATGTGTACATAAACATGTCTTGTAACGGGGAGAGTTGATAATCATTATAAAACTGCGACTGAGGGGTAAAATCGTCATTCTGAAACGGGTCTACGTAACTAAAAGCAAAATCATTACTTTTCTGATCACTTTGGACCTCTTGTTCCGGACTCGAATCCGTATGTAACGTCGGGACCGACTCCGACGTGTCGAAATGAAACACGTCGTTAATAACATGATGCGGTACCGATGGCGGATGCACCGTGGTCGTAGCATCGTATCGAGCAATGTTCGGTTTCGTCTCGATCTCGATATCCGACGAGTGATGATCGGTAGCATAATGCTTCTCTAGTGTACCTTTCTTGTTGTATATTCGACACAATACCCAATCATCCAACTGCAAAACTTAAAACTGTTAGTATCTTTATCGCTGCAAAATCAATTAATCATCAACATTGATGTTGAATTCACAACCGCATACCCGAAGATTGTTGCTCCGTTTTCCGGCGGATCGATCGACGTTAGCAAGGCGATACTCGTGCATAATCCAATTGGTTTTCACACCTCTCGGAGCTTTTCCGGCGTAAAACACCAACGCCTTCTTAATCCCCACCGGATTCGGTTTTCCGATCGGTTTATCAGCTCCGGTGGCCTTCCAATAACCAGTTCCGGCAGCTCTGTTGGGGCGTGATCCGTTGGGATACTTCCGATCTCTAGGGGAGAAGAAATACCACTCCTTTTCGCCATACAACGCCATATCTATCGAAATCAATCAATCAACAATCAAAACAAACCCTAGATCAGATCCAAATCGGTTGTTGATATGAAATTAGGGCAAAATCGAAGCGACGAAAGATGAAATTACCGGGAAGCTGCCATGGATCGAACTTGTAGAGATCGATTTCAGCGATGATCGGGACGGTAATCGGCTGCGACGCGCATTTCCGAACAAGGTAATGCGTAACTAGTTCGTCGTCCGTCGGATGGAACCTGAACCCCGGCGGCAACTCCAAATCGCCACAACTCATCAACGAATCCGATCGAAACCTTCTTCAAAACGTCGATTCGTCAAATGCTACGTATATCTTCAGATCTGAATCACCTGATTCGCCTGTATATATCGTTATGGAGGTAGGGTTTTCAGCAGTGATGAAGGAGATGATGCAGAGGTGTATATATAATAGAAGACAGTGTGGGAGCAGTCTAGAGGTGTTAATTTTTTATTCACGACAAAACCCGAAAATAAGACACGAAACTCATACGAAATTTGTGAGTTTGAGTTTATTATAAATGGGTTTGGGTCGAACCGTGAACCCACTTAAAACTAAACAAGTTGGGTTCGGGTTCAACCTAACAAGATTTTAGGCCGACTAGTTTAACCCATTTTTTTATATATATTCTATTTTTTATATATTTTTGGTCACAAATCAAATTTTTTATGTATTTTATTTCAGAATTTAGAAGTTAAAATAAAAATTAACATAAGATTTTATCACTAGAATATAACTATTATATATATACAAATTACAAATTTTTTTATGCATTAAGTGTTGTACAAGATGTTTCAAAGGTTGTATTTAACTTTTGTCTTATCTTTTTTAATCTTTAACTTTTACATTTTAATTCAATATTTTTACATCTTTTACAATTTGACCCAAATATTTTTTTACTTTTAACTTTGGTCCCTATACTTTTTATATTAATTTTTTTTTTGTTTTACGTTCGGTCTACATTTTGCGAGTTAACACAACGCATTGTGCGTGTGCAGTTCAACGTTTTTACGCTTATATTTTCCCCGTGCAACGCGCTGTTCCAAGATCGACTTAGTTATTGTTTTATATATTTTACGTTTCGCCTAACGGTGATGTGTCTTTGGTTCTACGTTTGACATGGTTTTACGCCCACGCGGCAACGTTGGGGCTTAATACTAGTTTTATATTAATTGCTATTTTTTGTTGTACAATAGATATTTTTAAGTATTAATATGTGATAAAAAAAAGTTTAGAAAGTTAAAAAGTCAGATCATCGTGTTCGTGTCAACTCATAAGTTTCCGTGTTGTGTTCGGGTTGACACTTCTGACATAATTTTCGGGTTCGAGTTCGTGTAAAATTTCAGGTTCAGATCAGATCAGACTGACAACCCGAGAACACGACCCGTTTAGCAACCGGAGGTAGCACGTGGAGTATTGCAGCTGAAAAGGTGGGTTCGAGGAAGGGGCATGAGAGAGAATAAGGTGGTGGTGTTGCTTGGATAAGAAGGTTGTTGACTGCGGTGGAGGAGGGGGGATGGTGACGTGGGCGAATGCGGAGGGGACGCGTGGAGGGGGTGATGATGTCACTGCGTGCGTCACGTGGTTTGGAGGGATGTGGTGGTCGCTGACACGAAGTGGTGTGTGGATAGGTGTTATTTGGAGTGGGGTGTGCTTTTTCGTCATCATCTGATTCTGAGGTGGGTACATTCTGCCTAAACACTATTTTTTATAATTTATAAACACTTTATCAACCGAGTACATTGCGTGTCTCTCTATTTTGAGTTTTTTTAATTACAATTGTACGACTCTACTTCGAAAGATAATCGACAAACACACTGTTTGGGGTGGAGATCGGCTCCCACTTATGAAATTCTTTTCTATTGTTACATGTACGAACAAATCTCGATGACCCTTTGAAGCTTTGACACCGATCCTAATAAAATATTTAGTCGACCCTAAAAAAATATTGACACCAGCCTTAAGAAGTTTTGAGAATAGCCTAATGATTTTGAAAGTGGACATCATAAAGTAATTAACAATAATAATTCAATTAGTTTGAATGATAAATTCATTAAAACTATTTTGGATCATATAAGTATCAATTAAACAATTAACTATTAAGCCTATATTTCATTTAATTTTTTATTTATCAAGCGCATTCAACAAAACCTAATTTACCAATTAATAATTTATACAAAATTTAAACCCGAGTGTTAAATGAGGAAATAGAAAAGTCGAACCGAGCCTGAGCTTGTCTAGGGTTTTGCTGGGCTACTTTTTCCTAAAAGAACTCAAGCTCGTGCTTGAACTCAGTTCGTGTAAAACTTAAACTTTAATGCTTGGGCTCAACTAATATAGAACTTTAATTCTGAGATCGACTCGAGATGTTTTAGTTTGAATATTGTCAAGTTCGAGCTCGGCTTAGGATCTCTTGTTACCGATTAACTATTTTATAATTGTTTTTATAATAATAGTCATTCATATAAATACATTTAAATAGATTAAATAAAAATTATGCAAATAAAAATCTCGTTTAGACGCGCGATCGAACTTGATACGTGAAGTTCAACCCGAGCTCGTTTATTAAATAAGTCATAATATGAGCTCGAATTGTTTAAGATCGGTTCAATTTAAACGTTTTGCGAGTCAATCCTGAGTAATTCATGAGTTGTTATAACTCTAGTATTAATTGTGAATGTTAGTTTGAAAAGTAAAACATGTTTAATGGATAAATTTTCATATTAGTTGCTTTAATTTGCTTGTTTATCTTCTTTATTGCTTGACCTGACCTGATCCGACCCAAACTTTACCAAAAAAATTAATATTTGGTGATAGACAAAGGGCCCCTAAAAGTTTTCGACCCCTATTATGGGTCCACCGCTACGGAGTATATGTGCTATCTTAATCAGACGCAAGTATTCGTTTTCTAGCCGGGTCCGCATCCTTAATACTTTCATGAGTAAACCCACAACTGAAAAAACTCTTGCATTAACCCTGAGCATTTTTGCTCAGAGTAATACTCAAATCCAAAACTTTTTTTATTTTTTAATTGTCTGAGTAACTCACATCAACCATTTGAGCTAAGGATTATTGGTTTGTTTTTTAATTTTAAACATATAAACACAATAAGAAAAACATGTTGCATTTTTGCTTAGAGAAACACATATAATTTTTACTTTTCAATTTAAACAATTCTTTAATAATGTGTTATTAACATCTCTATGGAGCATAAGAAAACAAGTATTTAAGGTTAGTGTTCATATAATCTAAAATAACAAAGTTGGATATTGATTTATGATGATTACCAATGTAGTAAGTAGTAACATGTTTAGTGTTTTTTTTCTATTAATTTTAGCACAATGGATTTATCTTGTAGAACTTTCCTTACAACCACGAATTATATTATTCAGGTTATCCAATAGATCGTAATTTCTATGGTAGAAATGTGACGAATGTATAAAACATTTATCATTTTTTGAAATATTCTTATTTTTTTCAACATAATATAACAAACACATAACCCTATATTTAGTGTTACTATAGACTATACAATTTAAAGAAACCCTTATTAAATACATTCAATAATTTTGTGATTCGTGATAACTTGGATATCTCTCAATCTAAATCAATTTCCATCAATGAGATGAATTTGAAGCAACTTCCAATATATAATAAACATGTCATAATAACAAAATTTTGTGTTTACTAGATAGCTCGATCGCCATAAGGGGTTGCCGCCTATTGAACCATGGCACCATGCTACCAAAAGTGTTGTCCCTAGACCTCGCTATCTAATAAGTGAATAGTCTTGATCGGATATACACCGTTCACTATTCACTTATATCGATGCATATTCTAATCATTTGATTATAAGTAAATTCATACTAAAATAACTTTTGTTTGACTAAAATAATCTCCACATACGTCATCACCGTAATTCAAGTTTTGCAACAAATTAATTAACAAATTGCACATTATATTAACCGTCCTCGTCAAGGTCCAATAATGAATATAATCTTCAAAACCTAACATCATTACAAAACATTTTTTTATACATCACATTGAATATCATGCCATTATTACTAACAACTTTAACAATTGGTGACCATTTTAAGTCCATTTGTAATGAACCTCCAATATTAAACCATACAACATCTTATCAATGTTGAGGTTTGTATACATAACGTATTAACGTAAATTATTTGCAAAGTATTGTTACACTATTTGATGCTCATGAAACTCATCTAGGGAGTCTTGACAATAAGAACCAAAATTTGCCACCCCTAAGCAACCATTGTATTACCTTCATATACTTAGTAAAAGAAGTGAAATGAACTGAAAAACTATACTGGTGAATAATATTTACCATTGTATCACCGAATAAGGGATCCTTTTATATAGGGTGAGTGAGTGAGTATATTTAAACTATACTGGTGAATAATATTCAAACTAGTGATACAAATTCATCATCTCTAAGCGGTTGAGCATTAAAGTCTCATGGATAACAAAAAAATATGAATTTAACAGTATTATTATAGGGTGAGTGAGTTTATTGTTTTAACATAATATTAATGGAAATACATATCTATCTTCTATCTATACTAATAAAAAAAGATTTTTGGAGGCCACATGCCACAATTCTAAGGCTCGTAAATTTTATTTTCCCGCTTCTCTCACATAATAAATATCACATTAACTACAAATGATAATATTTAATTCTTTTCATATTAAAAATATTTTACTATTAAATTAGAAAAAAGATCTTTCTACAAATGCGATTTGTAATGAAATAATTTTTTATAAACTAAGAAATTTTTTCATAAAAATGATTAAACTTTTAAAAAACACAATATATTTTAAAACCTTTGGCTTTTAAAAAATATTCTTATGAAACAAAAATAATTAAATTTCAAAGTTATAATAAATAAATTATTAAAAATGACACTTTTATAAAAACAGCTTGTTTTGAAACAATTTGTTTAAAACAAACTTTTTTTAAAAGAACAAAAAACTTTAAAATATAATATCGTCCTTTATCGCTCGTACGTATTATGTCAATTATATCTTATGTCAAAAGATCGTTTAATTCATTAATCTTTATTAATAACTATTTAGTATTTTATTTATTCAACCCGTATTTCAAACCTTTGGGTATGCATACGTGTCTGTTGCGTGACGTGGCTGCATTGTATTCACAATGAATCAATTTGGATTTGCATGAACACGTGGAGATGCTGAAATTGCGTATCAAATCTTGTGCTTTTAACCCAGACGCACATGAACAACGACAAACTGTGTTTAATTGTCACTACTTGTTATAATATTAAAATAATAATAATTTTTGGTTTGAACGGCATAAAATTAATAATAATTAGCGTTTAAGTGTACGTACCATGTTTGAAATTATAATTAAATAATTAATTAAGAAGTCAATAATTCGTTTTCAGTGAGTTTGATCTATCGCTACCTTTTGTTTATGTATATTTGAGTAGTATTCACGAATGACATGCGATGACCATGTCGCTGTTGGACTATTTTCTAGGCTGTGTATTTAAGAATGGTTGTCATATTAATTTTATCATTATTGTTGTTCTTAAGAATAATTAGTCATATGAACATTTTACCTATTTGTATTACCAATATAAACATTCTAATACTTTTTGACAAATTATTTCTCCAATGATATGGCTCAACCTATCCAAATCTCGCCATGTACGTAAGAAAATCTCATAATTTCTTGCTTCCGCGACACGGAGGAATTCTCATAATATCTCACCAATCTTTTAGGACAAATAAAAACAAAGTTTTATCTTTAATTAGATCTTGCCCATGTAACCATGTTAGGCGAGGAATTATGCTAAAAATCTCACCCGTATTTTGAAAATAAATTTCAAAGTAGAGTCTGGGCTTACCTATTTCACTTTTAAAATAAATTTTGTTTTAAAAAACGTATAAAAGTTTTATAAATTTAAAACTATAGTAAAAGTTATTAAAACAAAATAATATCCAATCATATTTAATAGATCGACTAATATTAAATTTTTACAAAGAACAAGTGAAATGCTACATTTTTATTAGGTGGCTAGATGTTAGAAAAATCTCAAATCAAATTTAAAAAGTTCTGGAACAATTTAAATTAATCTCGACTACCTTCTGTAAAAATATCACCACTTTTATAAAAAAAATATTTTTTAAATACATCTATGTGATTTTCTAAAAGCTCTCATGTTTTAAAAGAATAAAAAAAATTAAGGAAAATTATCATGTTAATAATAAAATCCCGCTTTTAAAACAACAAAAGGAAATTAGGAACAAGAAAATGTCGTCACTTTTATAGAAAATTTAGCTTAAATTATAGGGTAGGGTTTTAATAAATAGGCTATTAAATCTAAAAGTCTAAAAAGTATTGTGTGCTTGATACGTGTCCTTCTATTGTTTTAAATATAATGATATTTTGGTCATTGTGTCAAATACGTCAGCTCATTGTGTTTTATACATTCATTGTGTCAAATATTAGTTTATTGTGTCATATATTTTACATCATTTTTTATGTCTATTTGTCATTCTGTTTTATGTTTTAGATTATTTTTTTCATTGTTTCTATAAATTATATCAACTTATTATCTATCATTGTATTTTACAATAAAAAGTACATAATGGTATACTTTACCAATGTATTTTTAAACTCATAGTGTTGATAATATGATAATGTGTTGTTTTTGTCATTGATTTTTAAAGATTATTTAAAAATCTTGTTATCTATCATTGTGTGTTACAATTAGAAGCACACAATAATGTTATTTCACGAATGTATTTTTCTAAAATTCATAGTGTTTTTAATGACGATTAAAAAACACAATGAGACATTGTGTTATTTTGTCATTGTTTTCAATGTATTATATTAATTAGTTGTTAATTTATTATTGTTTTTACATATTAGAGATACATAACAATGTTATTTTACTATTATATTTGTTTAAAATTCATCATTTTAGAAAAAATACAGTAGTATTCAGAAAACACAATAACTAATAAAAAACATAATGAACTGCATAAATACACAATTACGAGATATGAGTTTAAAAATCTTTAAAAACTTATCATTTTCATACAACAATAATGTACTTATTTTTAAGATAAAAACGTTTGTTTTATGGTGTAATTTTTACAAAAAATAATGCCGTACATAAAAGTTATGAACGTTAAAAAAAATAAGGGAACTTACAAAAAGTCAACAAAAATAACTATTGCTAAAATATATCTCTAACAAAAATTTTTTCCAACAATTTGATCTCAGCAATTGATTAAGAAGATTAATGATTGATATTATTTCTTACATTTTTTAGTTTTAATAGGTTTTTCATTCGAACATTTCCCTAAATTATTATTAACTTTTCATTAACAAGTTTTATATCTAAAATTAATAAAATAATAACCAAGATGTACATATCAAACTCCATAAAATATTTATTTCATCACTTTTTCTAAAACTTAACCACTTCTTAACAGAATCTCGGCCCTTTAAAAACATTTTGGTAATATATGTAATAATTATAAAAAAAATTAATATTTACAAGTTTTAAAATGTAACTAAAAAACTAATCACTAATACTTACTTATAAAGTTTAAAAAAATCATTTACTGTTTATCGCTTTTTTTAAAACAAAATATTGCGCTATTAAAAATATTGAAACACACAGTTATTTTAAAAATATAAATCTATAAAAACTAACATCAGCTAAATTAAAAACATATATTATAAAATTTGAAAAGTAAATTTAAAAAATAATAACTTTAATTTAGTAAATAATTAAACTTTTTTAGTGGGACAAGCATAAGGCCACATGGGCAATATGTCATGAAAAAAAATCTCACCACGTGAGGAGATCTTACGGGTCAAACATTTATTTTCATAAACATATGACTCAATGGTTAGGTAATTAAAATCGGTCTAACACCTATTTAGAGCATTCATGATCAATCTTTCGTCCACATCTTCATAATTAAATTAAAAATTACTTTTTTCTTTATTTTTATGTAAATAATATTTTTCATACATTTATCATTATATTTTCTATCTCATCCATTTACAATCATTTTTAAATTATTAAAAAGTTTATGGGATTGTACCGTTTTTCCCCAAATATGAAGAAACACGATACAATTCCTATAAATTTTCTAACTCTTCCACTCATAATCACTTATCCGCCTTAGACACAAGTTATCTTAGGTCATGTCTGATTATTACATGTTTAAAACATTCACAGTAGATTTCTTGTATTATTGTAAGTGTGTTTTAATATAGGGAAAATATGTTATTATTCATCTGTATATTTGATAATACATGGTTCAGGCTTATAAATTTTTTAATATTTTTTCAAAAAATGATTGTGAGTATAGAAGAGAAAAAAAAATATAATGATAAAGATATAAAAAAGTATTATTTAATTAGAAAAAAAAAATAATACTTTTAGTGTAATTATAAAAATGTGGATTAGAACCTGATGTAAATGCTTTTAAAGAGCTCGTTAATTTTCTCTTTTCTTTTTAAACGACGGGTTAGTGATTAGTTATTAGTATCACCAGATTAGTAATATTTGTAAATGTTAATTTTTAAACCTTGAACCTACAAGACAAGCAAACCTTCCCACCTCCCTTTTGACCAATAGGTTAAAATATACTAACATTTTTTCTCAAAAAAAAGAATGGAAGAATCATCATATCATATCTAAGGGGTGTTATTTAAATTTTATTTTTGTAATTTTGCATATGTCAATAGATTTGCTTTTAACTTTTAATTAAATTTTGTTCGACTCTACCTTCACAATTTACTTTTTAAAGTTAGAGTAATACATTTGGAAGAATAACATTAAAAATGGTCAAATGGTCAAACGGTCAAAGTTATATTTATCATTTAATAATGCAGGCAAGAAATTGGTGGTCAAATAAGTTGACTGCGGGAGTGATTTTGGTCACTAAAAGCTAAATTAAAGTGCAGTTAAAAAGCAAGAAAATGTGTAACGTCCAAAGCATGTGTGGGTAGGTTCCACTTTAGTAAAAGGGACGGATTCATTGCATTTAATTTTATTTAATTTTAAAAAGTCAAGAGCAGCCACTGAAATACAACAATCCTCATCAATATATATCCAAGGATACTAGATACATGTATAGACATCAGATAGGGATGAGATTGGTATTCTATCGGTACTGAACCAGTACTGCACTGAAAAATTACAATACCGAAAATATCTAAAAGTTTGAACCGAATACCGTGGATATTTTGTCGGTTTGGTATCGACATGTACTGGTACCATTAGAAATAACGAAAAATACCGAAACTGGAGGGTACCAAGCCCGAAAACCCGAATAACGAATACCAATACTGCTACCGATTATGTTCAGTCAGTACCGGTAGGTATGGTATTAGTACTCGGTAAAAATTGCTCATCCCTAACATCAACATGGCAGACGTGCACAAACGATGTGTTTTTTATTTAAACCGTTTCGGGTCTAAAAAGGTAGTTAAAAACTGGTTCTGACCGGTCTGAAAACTAAGTTGGAAACTGGTTTTTGATGGTGATGGACCGGTTTGAAAACTGGATTATGATGGTTTAGTTTGAGCTTGAGGGGGGGTAACATTTGGTTTCAACCTACAGGGCTACAAAAGCACTTTCGAACATAAAGACTAAATCGGATTAAAATCCAGGGCTGTCCCCGAGAATTGTCAAAGAATTTTGGGCCTGGGAATTTTAGGTCCTATGCGATTAGAAAAAACAAGACCATACTTAAATCAATCGGTTGCCATGATATTTTATATTTCGATTTTTTTTACCGCCCCACCCCAAATCGTAAGTTATTTTTATTTGGGTTTTAAAGTGGGTTAAAGATTTTATAACAGGCAGTAGTGAAATTAAAATATTAATAAACTCTAATGTTAATAGGCCTAAAATACTAAAATTGTGAATTGGTTTGTTAATGGTGTAATAGGTTTTAGTGTTTAATAAGGTATATAGTTTTTTTTAATATACATATGTATATAATAATAATTAAAATTATAAACAATTTTAGGCCCTCAAGAAGATCGGCCTCTGGCCCCTCTGAGCAGTCACCAACCCAGCCTAACCTCAAAGACGGCCCTGTTAGAACCGATTTTTAGTGAAACCGGTTTGGAAATTGGTCGTGGGTTTCAGCTCTAAAATCGGTTTTTTCCCGCCTCTGCATAGCATCTATAACTCATCTCTTTATTAACTTTTATATATACATACATACATAAGTGAATATGATATTGTTAGAGCAATAAGTGAATATGATATTGCTAGAGCATTCATAATCTATCTGTCATTCTCATTCTTATAATTAAACTAAAAATCATTATTTTTTGTTTTTTTGTTAAATAATATTTTTATATACATTTATCATTATTTTTTCTCTATTATCCACTCACAACCACTTTAAAAAATATTAATAAATTTATGAGAATTGTATCGTGTTTCTCTAAATATGGGAAAACACGGTACAACCCCATATAAATTTTCTCTCTACTTCAATCACAATCATCTCATATAATATAGTGGATTCACTCATATAAAAATGAGAAACAGACTGTGAATGCTCTTAGACATGTAAACTTATATGCGAAACATGTTAGAATGACTGAATAAGAAAAACTAAAATTTAGTTTTTATTTCACTAAAATTCTCGACTTATTTAAGAGGAATACAAAAATAAAGGATCAGATGAGTACTAACAAGTGGGTCTCTAAAAAAAACTAGAATAATAACCCGGGAAAGTGACGAGATTTAGTATCAACTATCAAGATCGAGCATCTTAAATATTTTTTTTATTATTATTTGGTTTGCAATTATAAAGTCTTATATGTACTACAATGTGTACTACCATGATTCGAAATCAAATATTAAAAATTGGAATTCCTAAACGGTTTGTACTACAATGAAACTTTGTTATTCAAATGATTTTTATTTTCATAAATGACGTATAGATAGATGGTGTGATTAAACAACAATGGAGAGGTTGAAGGAAACGGATGAAACAACATAATTTATTTTGATGTTTTTTAGTTAAAACTATGTTCTTGAGCGTCGGTTTTAAGGAAAAAAGGAAAAAAAGTTTTATTTGTTGATTTAGAATTCAAAATCATAAAGATGTCAAAATAGAAAGCAAGGATGGCATGAGATGAGGTACACTAAAACTAGGGTATCTTGTATGAAGCCATTTAATCCAAACTAAGTGTTTTCGATTTTAAAAAAATAGATAAAACGATATAGTTTTAATATGTTACATATGTAAGCTTGCATTTCAACATTCACTATTCTATATACATGGGAAATTTATTTTACTAAATGAATTTTGTGTGCGAAGTGTACAAACTAAATTATTACGCTATAATAAAGGTTATGATGGAATTGTGACGCAAGATGTGAAATTATTTATGGAAAAATAGAATTATCACGCAAGGGTAAAATGATCACGCAAAAAGTATTCTTAAATGATAATTTCACACAAATGTAATCCTTTTTTGTAATAATTCTAACCTCATTTTGTACACTTTGTATCAAAGATTCACTTTGCATTCTAAACTTTCTTTATATGTATAAGGGTTCAAGTAAAAATAGTATTTGGTTAAGAAAAAAATCGTAACTATCAATATTCTCAATCAATCGTTGATATTAAATTATAACAAAAAGGTAGTTTGAGTGGTATTTTAGACTTTTAGTAATGTTTATTTTTGTTGATTTTTTTCATGTTGTCCTATTTTTTTAAATATTTATAAATTTTATATATGATATTATTTATTTTATAATAATGACACCATAAAATGAGCGTTTTTTTAATATTTAAATGAATGTAGTATCATTGTATATAAAAATAAAAAAAAGTTTAGCTCATTGTGATTCATGCTCGTCATTGCAGATTTCATGCTATTATTGTGTTATTCTAAATATCATTCTGTATTTTTATATACAATGATAAAATAACAATGTTGTGTACTTTTAATATGTAAAACACAATTATAAAATAACTAATCTATTATCTTGTACATTTAAAACAATGACAAAATAACACAAAATGCTATAAAACATAAAACACAACAACAAATATTTCATTTTATTTTTCTTGCTCGTCATTATGTTTTACTGAATACAATTGTGTTTTTTTTAATAAATAGTTTTGAAAAACACACTAATAAAATAACATCATTATGTATTTTAATATGTAAATTACATTGATATAATAATAACATTTCATATAATTCATAAAAAAACAATAACAAAAATAACATGAAATGATAGAAACGTAAAACACAATTATGAAATAGATCAGATACAATGACCTGCCATATTTGATACAAGAACATGACGTATTTAACATAATAACCAAAATATAATCTCCTTCAAAAAAATAAAAAAATATATATCAAGCCCAATTTATTAAGCCTTTTTTTATAAATTACCTTTTATTATAATCATATCATATATTGGGTAGTGATTCATCAAAACCCATATTATAATTGAAAATTAAGAAAACAGATCTTTTGATATATGGTTATGATTGATAGGTATTTTTTAATAATTAAATAATATATTGCAAGTATTTAATAAAGCCTTAATACAAAATAGGAAAAACAAAATAATGAAGTTAATAACCATAAGTAATTATTAAAAGTTTATAAATCTACTTTCATATTTATCTCTTCTCTCACCTCTCTCCTCTCTCCTATTTCTGATATAAGTTTGAAGTATTAAAAAAAACTCACTTTCTACTTTGAAGAGAAAAATTAGTTTGTTGCTGCTGACGTATATGCAAGTAAGTCGCGCTTATGTACATGTAAACGTGGTGGCCAAACTTATTGGGCCTTATACCCAAAAGAATGAACTGGCTATCCTCCATCCCACTTCTTTGCCTCAAGCCCATGGTTTAGCTAAACTGATTGAACACATGTTAAAAGTTGGCATTATTGATCATTGTACCGAACAGTTTTAGTTTTACCTCTACTCTTCCATAATCCAAACCACAACCGTCCCAACCGTTGTTGACCGCCGCACCCTGTTCGCAACCATCCCTTCTTGTCAAAAAGCTAACCCCAAAAGAAATGCAAAGAAGACGAGCTACGGGGCCTCCGTTTAAATTGCCAACCGAGTTACTATTGTAAACCTCCCCAATTCATCCTTCAAACCAAACATGAACCACCAAGGATGATGGATAAAGGACTAGGTCGTTTTTCTTGGGCATGGAGTATTGATCACCAACTGGCCCACATCCTTAAATTTCTACATGTTTTCCCTTCAGTTTGTAGTTTTGCTTTTAATATGTTTTCATTCATTTTGCATTCTTAAGGAGAGGGAAAATTAAACAAGAAACTATTTCTTTTCTTATCTCTCTTTCTTTTTTCTTCTAATGATTGATTTTAACCTTCAACTTTCCTCCCCTTCTGTTATCTTCACTTCTTAAGTGAACTCGAAAACAACTTGCTCATTTTTTCGTATTTAAGAAACACAAAAAGATTTGGATCAAAAAGATTCTTCTTCTTGTTCTTCAAGCTTGACCTGCTCAACGGGTTACCTAGCAGCGACCATGTCGAGGATGGGAACAGGAGGCATCCTCTTCTTTAGAGTATCGTCGTTCCCAATTTGAATGTTTGGTTCCTAAAAGCTGGCATCACAGTTGAACCTGCAAACTAATTATGACAAGATTTTGTCACTAATGCAAAAAGTTGAGCCAGAACTTGTAACATCAACCAATACAAAAAAACTTTGGTCCTATATCTTATAAAGGATCCACATTAAACAACCTTTTGACTTCCTCTCGACTCCCCTATCAATTTTTTCATCAAATTTTCGGATTCTGTAATCACAAATTCTCGCGCTATAATAACTTGAACTAATTACAAATCATTATATACCGGTTCTCCCTATTTGCATTGTCTTGGTCTAAAATTCCTCCTTGACAAAAGGGAGCTAATTAGACTCCCAAGCCTCTTCGCGCCTGAAGTGGGCCTAAGTAACGAGACGTTTCCCACTACAGTGCATGGGTCTGACCCATTTTCACTGCTTCCCATGCACCAGCCTCCAGGAACGATCATCTCTGGGCCACGGAAAAGCAAATCAGAGTCGATCTTGTCAAGCACGGGATCATCTTGATGGAACTTTCTAGCAAACGGAGCGTTGCTGTCGATCATTTTTTGGAAGTCGTCTATGGTGAGGTAATGTGGGTGTTGTTTGGGCGGGTTGTCCCATGATATGAAGTGGAGGTCGCTGTTGACTGTGGTATTTTGAAACTCGTGTGCATTGCATACGACTGTGTGAAAATAACCTTCGGGTGATGAGATGAAGTTTGTGTAATACATAAGGACGGTTCGGGGTAAGTTGTCCCAACCCCATATACAGAAGTCGATAAAAGGCCGAGATAGAACCATCCATGCAGACCCTGAGTTGAAATGCAAAAGAATTGTTGTAATATCTACTTAAAAAGTAGGAAGTATAAATTGCAAGCAACGTGTTGAATGAATATTTGAATTCTGTCCGTGAGA
Source organism: Flaveria ramosissima (assembly GCA_025215565.1). Lineage (NCBI taxonomy): Eukaryota > Viridiplantae > Streptophyta > Magnoliopsida > Asterales > Asteraceae > Flaveria > Flaveria ramosissima. The sequence continues at coordinate 74,016,536 of CM046035.1, forward strand.
ACAAACTACAAAGTTGGCAAATTCATATTGAAAAATGATCTTGTAGTGCAAATGTAAGATAACTGTAACAAATATAAACAAAAAATATCAATTTCCAAAATAAACATAGACCAAATAATTATGCAAAATAGTTACAACACCTATCCAACCTTATATCAAGGTAGTTATAATTCAGTGCCATAGGACAAACATACTGGTAAACGTGCCCATGTCACGCCTCAAGCCACTAAAAACCTTGAATTGAATCAACCATTTCTCAAGTAGTCAAATTTTGGGGTCAATATCAATTGCTTATCTATTCAGGATATGAAATTCTGCTAATAGTGGACTCATCATACAAAACTAGATTAAGCATCATATATTTACACTTTTGCAGATACCTTCTGACCCAAGTAAGGTGACATGGTTAAGATAACAAGTAAGCAATATAAGAGTGTAAACTCTTTATGTTTTCAATGGATTACTCAGCTTAATATGACTACTAACAACTACAATCCTCCTAAAGATTACGATCATGTGTAAGTTGTAACTAGTCACTGCAACACACTAGCAGAAAAGCAGAGGCTTATATTCGAAAAAAGAGGATGCGAGGACCAGATATGTACCGAGTCTAGTCATCATCCAGTGCACACAAGTTTTTAAGTAATATAAAAGTTTGAACTTTGTACTCTTGACCAAAAATTTTCATCCAAATGCCTCCAAACCATTTTGCGCACTTGATACATAAATAAACGTGATGATCATCTAAAGCTTTTGACATAAAACAGAAATTTCTTGGTAGTGTACCCACTACCCAAATTCCAAACGCCTCATAAAACTAGCTGAGCATTGATCAAGCTGAGATCTTCTACTATTTAAAATTTAATCATCAAATAGCTAACTATACCAGTTTAACACCAGTTTATGCACACTAAAACTGAGAGCACAGCTTTCCCACAGTCCAATTACAAATAACTAATAAAGTAATAAGAACTTAGGAATCCTAGAGTTCAAACATTAAACTAAAATTTGAGGTGATATAAAATACCTGTAAACAATTTGAATGCTGTAGGTACACTTCTTCGCTGTGTGATCCAAAAAACATCAGATTTCTTCGACAAATACAACCCCGGATCAATTATTACAGGCTTTGCTCGTTGGGACCTATTCGATCAATCAGTAAATTACAACGAACGTAGTAACGAATTTAGAACTAAATATGATTTAAAAAAAATGAATCACTCACTCTTTCCATCCAATTTTACTTGTATGATCAAGAAAATTAAGATCTCTCGGCAAGTAAGAGAATGTATGAAGCAGATCTAAAACAAACACAGCAACAAACATCATCAAACACCTAACATAAACAAATTTCACCACATGAACAAGAAGGTATATATACATTCATGATTTACCATCTTGTGTAACAAGGGGATAATCAGAGGCGCTGAGATTGATAAACCAGTCCCAATCACCACCTTCCCTCAACAATATCGCCGCTGCGTGAAGCGTATTCGCAACCATAGTCGGCCCACGGTAGGTCACGAGATTCGCTTTAGTGATCATCACCACATTCCCAAACTTCACGAAAACAGGATGATTCTCAACAAACTGATGCAACTCAATCCGCTCCTCCGGCGATGATTCTGCATCTAAATGAACAACATAACGGTTGTTCGGGTGGTAAAGCGCCAGGAGAGTCCGCCTGAGCATCGCACCATCGCGTTTCGAACCGGAGATTAGGTACGCAAATCGAGGCAGAGGAGGAAGAGTAGAGATCGGGAGTGTACGGAGCTTATGTTCAACAAATGCCGACGCCGGAGCTCCGGCGAAGTAGCGGTAGAGAGGGAGGAGCGGAGTGCCGTCCGGTGACGTTAGGGTTGCTAAAAAGAGGAGAAAAAGCGTGACGATTGAACCAACAACCGCAGGGTAGATCCATTTGCCATCCATTGCTTGTTGATGTCTCAAATGCATGTAATAGCTTCTCAATTTCTTCATGATTATCACAAATATGACCAGAATTATGAACAATTACTCACAATTAGATGAAATGATCATCTGCATTGAAGTGAATGCTCCTCCGAGCATCAAAACGGCTGGTGATTGCGAAATTTGGGGGAAATCGAATGACGAATCGAAATTCAATCGGATAATCGGATTTGATTGATGAACAATGATCCGGTGAGTGTGTTTGACCTTCGATCTTTGGAGTTATCGTATTGTAATGTGATCAGTGACGGTGATAAACTGATGATGTGAGATTTGAATATTGTTTATGCATTTGATTTGAAAATGGAGTGGAGTTTAGTTGGGGGTTGTCGTGTGTGCAGTTGTTCGCGAGAAACGTGTAAAATGGTTTTTAAGGAATAACGACCGTATTCAAATCATGTAAATACAAAGAGGTTATAGGTTTACGTTTCTGAGTAAATTTCTTGAGGTGGAGTTAGAGTGTTTTCTAGTTGTGGGTTTTCATATGAGAAAGTTGAAGGTGCGGGTCGGCTAGGAATGTTGTGACACCTTACGTAAATCTTACATCGGCCGTGGACAGTAGTTATGTCGGTTCATAAGTAATGTCTGGCCTCTAAAATTAACAACCTGTTTTGGGCGTATTGGCTGTGAATAATAAGAGAACTGCGTAGTTAAGCGTGATCAGGTGACAACAATCCAAGGATGCTGACCTCCCTAGTAATTTTTCACCTGGGCGACGAAAAGTAAATATGTGAGATACTCGTGTACAAAGCGGATACTATTGGTGGTATAAGGGCCAGGGTGTTACAAATGTATAGGTGGGTCCTATCTTCCAAAGTAAGGTGTTACATTAGCCGTTCAAAAATAATGAACAATCATACCCCATTCTCAAAATGGTTTCACAAGAAACCGATTTTCCAAATCGAGTCGACCCGTATGTTTTAAACCAGTTTGTAATTCTATAGGTTTAAATCGGTTCCAACTCGTAGATTTGAAACCATTTATAACCCTATAGGTTGAAACCTATAGGTTGAAACCGGTTTCAACCTGTACCCTAATAGGTAAAAACCCGGTTTCAATCTCGTTTTCAAAGCGATCAAACCCCCCTCAAAAACCGATTTCCAACAACGTTTTCAAATAGGTCTAAAAACGATTGACTTCTGTTGATCAAATCCGAATCTGTTTGAGTAAAATACCTAGTTTGTGCTGCTGTACTTGAGCCCCTAAATCAAACATTCAATTCTTGCTTTATGTTGATACTTCATTAAAAGAAATGGCAACAAATGGCTACGTAAACGTTTCCTCATATGAACATATGAAGAATATAGGTTCCATATATTATGACCTTTATTATTTTTATAACAAACTGCCTTTATTTATTATTCTCAAACTAATACATATATAAATATAGGTAGTATACGTACATAATATCACGTATTATAGTTCGAAACATGACCATAATAACCCTATACAATGTTTATTTCACTAACATGTGTTGATGGACAAAACGTTATCAAATAATCATCCGAGACACAATTAACCAACGGTGGGGGATTATCATAGGCATAACTATAGTAACTCGGGCATGCTTCCTTAAATATTCTCGAATACACACTTGGCTTGCATTTACTAGGTGTCCCATACGCGTTCCTGCAACAAAACTTGTCATGATCGAAAGCCAAGCAAGCGCTTTTGCAAGCAACGACTTCACCCGCGTCATTCAAAACCTCAAGCTCTTGAGGACAAATATCATTAACATCCTTCTTGCACCCTCCAATGTGACATTTAGATGAGAAAGGTATAGTTGTTACCGAAACTGGGACATTATAACCGTCAACTACACTAACGTCGTAAAAGCTAGGTTTACTTTTGTCTGGTTGCAATGCAAATTGGACCAATGTCACGGGTGGAGCTCCAATTAGCCCATTGCACCATAGTTTCCCGCCACAATCGCCAGTGTCACAAGCAGGATTCTTATCTGAACCGAATTCGCAACCTGTTCTAGCCCATATCCGCCCTACCCAATCGGCCGGAGCTTGAATTTTTCGTTGTTCACCCGGTGGAAGGTAGAAACCACCATAGGCTAACACCGGGTGACCTTGGTTTGGGGCGTTTGCCGGCCATATTGGATATGGGCATTTGTTGCTAATGTGGAAGTTACATGCTTCAACTATTATGTTACCTGTTAAAAATTCAGATTTTAGATAATTAGAACGTTTTAATTTATATAATTTATTATATATTTTCTCGTTTCAAATTAAAAAAAAAAATGTTTGAATGTTAAAGAATAACTAAACCACCTTTGGAAATCTATATGAATGTTTACTACAGAACACAAAATGGAGGAAAATTGTTTGTCCAAATTATATGTTACCTTGAGTGAAATGTTTTTAGCCTTAGTAACAGTGCCGGAAACATAAATTAATATGGAAATATGACAATAGAATTGTGTTTTATATTTACTTGAACTATTTTATTTGTGATATGTTGATGGTAAAACTAAAAATATTGAGTTACATCGTATGCTTTTTATTAATATAAAATTTAACTGAGTTCAAATAACTTTGGGACCCTTCTAATTTGACTATGCAAAGTGTAATATAACACAAACTATTAAGAAAAATTACCTGAGAAGAAGAGGATGACGATGGAAAGAACAAAAGAAGTGGTTGCCTTCATGATCTTGTTTATGAATGGTTTTAAAATCCTAAAATGTATTTATAGAAGGTTTTTAGTGGTTGACTTGTTGACTAAGTGTTTGAATTTGTAGCACAACCTTTCTTTAAAAGACAAGCAAACTCCATAACTTAAGCAAACCCCATGATCTTATTTTGAACTATTAAAACTTAAATGTGTTTATTTCATGTTTATTTTCATAAAAAAAATCGGACATTCTATAGAAGTTTCATGTTCATCTATGTAATTTATGTAATTATTCTATTCTAATATCCCAACTTTTATTTATTGGACGAGATTAATCTCAACTCAAATTTTTTTTAATACACTTCTAATTTTAAGCTTATTTTTCTCCAACGATCCCTTACTAACCAAGAGTTAACATCGTTAGTTTTTTGATGACGTGAACTACTTATATGGCCAAAACACTACGTAGAAAGTTGAAATCAATCATCAGGTCCGTCAATCTGAAACTTTTGCATCCTCAAAACTCCGTCAATTTTCACATTCTGATCTGAACCAGTACTTGACTCATTAAAGGTAGTTTAAAATGACGATGAAGACTTGACACCGAAAAACGAACCTAATAGAGGTTGGGTGCGGCTGAGTTGAAAAATGACTCAAAGTTAGCCCTATTTCATCAAAAAAATTAATGAGCGTTAACTATCAATTACTTATGGATCGTCGGAGGAAAATAAGCTCAAAGTTGCAAGTGTCTGTAAACATTTTCTGAGTTGGGATTAATCTCGGCCAATAAATAAAATTTAGGATTACTAAATCCAATAACCCATTATTCTTTTAGAACATTCCTAATTATATGTATTTCTTGAAATTTTTTAGCCTATAGTCTGAAGTTATTAAATAGCAATTTATATTTCTACTAGCTTTAGTAAACCCGTGTATTACACATGTTGAATAAATAAAATATTAATATAATAAACTTTATTAATTATAAAATAGCATTCTAAGATATGATATGACTGAAATTACGTATGAAAAAATGACTATAATTAATAAAACAATGATATCAACTTTGTAAAATTTTGTTTTTTAATTATTTTCCAAAAAAATAAACATTTTGTTCTAAAACATACCGTATAAAAATATCATTTTTAAATATTTTCTTATTATAACTCCCAAACTTAATTATTTTTTATTTTAAAAAACTGAACTTAATTATTCTTGAATTTCTTTTAGCATAACATCTATTAGAATGATCATGACGATAAATTTACCATATATGACATATAACTTCACTTGTAGTTTTTTTTTCATTTTATATTCCTTACTGGGGTTTATGTTTATTAGGTTTCTCGTTATATATTTTTCCCACAGTTTATTATATCTAGTGTTAGATCAATGATTTTTCCTTTCACATTTACAGCCTTTTAATTTTAGATTGAGCAATATTAAACGTTAATTGACTACAAAATTCTCCTTAATGTCTTCTCTTTGTGTTTCTTAAAGTTATACTTCATTATTTCTCACTCTTTTCTTTCCGCAATAAAAGTGATAATCCTTATCTAATTCTTCCTACCCAAGTGAAATTTTTTACACCTTTTAAAGGTACTTTGGCCAAAACACATCTTTATATCATTGGGTTACCGTTGAACATGTAAGATTACTAATATGTGAATAGTTCATGTTAATAATACATAATGCCCCTCGTTTTAAGCATTTTTTTGTGGCAAAGTTCTTTGAATCGACACTTCATAAGGGAAGAGGATCAAACAACTTCAAAGGAGGATTCTAGTATTCTACATAACATTTCATCTTTGTTTTCAATTTGACACATTCTTGTTTTGATGACCCAACTAGAATTACAAACACCTTCTTAGTAAAATGTACTCCTTTTAGTGTAAAAGATAAACAGCATTTCTTTGATTTGATATCATAAGGATAAAGTGACAATTGAAGAGGTTCATTTAACCTATGCTAAGTTAACTAGTGGCTGTCATGACCTAATATTCATTTACACATAACCATCTAATTTCAGTCATTTTCATTACACTGCCTTTCACACAAAGCATCTTTCTTGGCATTTTGAATCTTTATAACAAATAGACAGTAATATACAACTCCTAAAGCACGAGGTACAAGTCACTGGAACATTATTCTTGTGTTTTTGGATTTGATCTATGGAGAGGAGCCAAGCACATGAGTGTGTGTGAGAGAGAGTATTATTTTTCATGTAATTGTTAAGGGTGAATGAAGAGATCATGCATGCAATATGTTCATTAGGGAGCCAATTTCTACATGCTTTTGTTGCTTTGACACTTGTTAAATGCCACCCCCCCCCCCCCCCCCCCCCTCCATCATTATATGAATGCTTGTAATACCTGCATCACCATCACCATTCTAAAGCATCTACAGTGTGTTTGTGTGTGATTTACGATAAAAAAAATCAATGGGAAGACGACCTCCTTGTTGTGATAAATCACATGTCAAGAAAGGCCCGTGGACAGCCGAAGAAGATGCAAAGATTCTTGCGTATGTTGCTAGTCATGGAATCGGTAACTGGACATTGGTTCCTCAAAAAGCAGGTCATTTTATTCTCCCGGGTTACTAATCTAGATTATCGTTCATTTTTATAATGACTCGACTAGTGTTGTGTGCATGTATACCTGAACAGGTCTTAATAGATGCGGGAAGAGTTGTAGACTAAGATGGACGAATTATCTGAGGCCCGATCTCAAGCATGATAGTTTCACCCAGCTTGAAGAAGAGCTCATTTTGAGGTATCATCGAGCCGTAGGTAGTAGGTATGTTTACAAACCCCATTTTCTCTCTCTGTACACAGCCTCGTGGGGCGATTTCAACACGTAATATGAAAATTAGTCACTGTTTTGTTCGACTTTAAATCTAACAGATCAAAAGGTTGAATCTGCAGGTGGTCTTTGATAGCAAAGAAACTCCCAGGAAGAACAGACAATGATGTGAAGAATCACTGGAACACGAAACTTAAGAAGAAGCTGCTTAAAATGGGGATCGACCCGATCACCCATAAACCTTTGAGTCAGCTTCTTTCTGATTATGGAAACATCAACGACATCATCCCACAAAACACGAGACCTTCAGATCAAAGGCACCATGAACCAGCCTTGGATTTGTCACGAATCGACAGTTCATTAATGACAATGGATCCATTTCAAGAACAACCTACTCCGATGAATTCAATAACTGCTCATTTCCAGGTCATCAATGAAGCAGCTTCATCTTCTACATCGTCACCTGCATATAAAGTTCAAGTGAATTTACCGTCTTCTCCATCCATTTGGAGTGATTATCTTGTTGGAGACCAAGAACAAGAGTGCACCACCGAGCCCGATTTCAGTATTTTATCCACAAATGATGAATACATGAATAGTTACAATGAGATGGGGGTAGATCACACAAAGAATAGCTTAGAGGTAAATACTACTTCTGTTTCTTTTGTTGAGTCGATTTTAGACCGAGATCGGGAAATGCAGATGGACTTCCCCCAGCTTTTAGATGGATATTCTGAGTACTGAATAAAACTCAGATCTCTAAAACGGGTGTAATGGGTGACTGCTCTAGTGGCGTTGATCATAGCGGTTCAAGATCGACCTATCTTCTAGCTTTTAGCTATTTATTTCGTCTCTAAATTCTCAGCATCTGTAGTTAATGTTTATTTCATATTTCTATATGGTAAAACTAATACTAGAGTGTTCAAGAAATCAAAATACATTGTCTATTTTCATGTGTCTAAGAGCTTGACCCGCTTGACCCATCTTTCAGCTAGAAAGATTTCTTTGACCCGTTAAAAAATAAAATACGACCAAGTAAACAAGTCAAAATTATCACCCGTGCTTGGTTTAATCAGCTAAACAGAACTCCTGTATTCAATTCACTACCATAACAATTTCTTTTCCAGGAAATGCTCTACAATAACATACTTTTATTGTTTCATACTTCTACGTTTTCACACTGGTCCACATGCAAAAAAAAGCAGATTTCTATTATAAAGTTATGATGATTTATAAAAATTTTATTATACAGAAGAAAACCGAAAGAAGTTTGCTTTTATCATAAGAGTTTACGGCTGTACACTCAGGAAGGTATTCTAATTCTCAATGTTATTTCATATAGATGTGTACAGGAAATAAACAAGAAAAGTGTTTATAAACTTTGAATTTAAAGTTGATGAAAATGGAGAGTACTTGGATTTAGAGACCAAGTAGGTTGTAATTGTTGTAATTGATCTCCTTCAATTGAAGGCAGCATAAGATGCATTCTGGCAATTCTTCAGCTTTGCTACCCTGTATAAGCATCAACAAACTTCATTTTAGGGCATAATCCTAAAATAGGGGAAGAAAGAAATCAATCATATATGTTTCTGAACCTGAATAGTGAGCCCGAAATCCAGGATACAAAGTTTTAGTCTATCTCGAAAAGCATCGAAACCTTTTCTAGAGATGTAACTGAATCTGTGCATGTTCAAATCAATTTCAAAGTAGTTCTCTCCCTGCATGATTTCAGATATATCAGCTGCAACAACACTGGTTGTTACAAAGGGAATATATAAAAACTTTTTGATCATTTCTTTATCTATTACTGCCTTCAATATTTATAAACTGGCAAGCAAGAAAGCCCCAAAAGTGGTTATTAATCTTCTATTTACAACATCCAAACACCATCTCATGGAGCAAGCCTAATTATACATGATTCCCTTATATTTATTATTCAGTTTCAAATAATCACTTTCAAATTTCAAAAAGCACATCCAGATACCCCTAATTATCAATTACCATGGCAGGCCACTTATATCAAGACAACAAAAATGCAAATAATGCAACCAAAGAAGGACTGGTATTTCTTAACACCTCAACAAGAAAAAATATAAAACATTTTGTGGGTTTTTTAGAGGTGGCATTTTTTATCCATTAACTTGTTAAGGATATTTGGGCTGTATTTAGCTTTAACTGGTAATATGGGCCAAACTAAAAAGCTTAGCTAAAAGGGGAACAAATCAAATAGATCAAACGGATTGAAAGTTGCTCAAACTCTAGTTTGAATGCATATAATCTCCTCAATCATTTAATAGTCTTGAAATAATTCTTCCACTAATATTGTCTTTCTAATCATAACCAACACATTCATTACTCAAAAGACAAAGCGTTAACTGGTCAACCAAACAGACCTCGTGACATTACTTAAAATTTGACCCTCAACAACCAAACCCTGTTTTGACCTATTACCCAACCCATCCAAGCTGCCCGTATTGTTATTGCCACCAGTAAAGTTCTATGTGTTGCTCAAAATGGGCTCTTGATTTTCATTCAAAAACTAAAGCATACAATATGTATACAACTACCAATTAGAGTTGACATATGTGGAATATATTTTACCAAGAAAAATTCATGTTGTGGGCGTGAAAGAACGGGCTTCTCATTATAAGCATTCATAAGCTTCCTTTCAGCTGAACTCAATTGAAGATCCTCTAAATTTGTGAGCCGGCCCAAGATCTTCAATCTTTCCCTGCAGGGTGCAATGGTATCTACTGGAAAACCTCTAACCCTTTCTACCTCATCATCAATAATTTTCTATAAAAAAAGAGAAAATTACGAACAAACATATACTCAAAGTAAAACATTTATCATAAATATGTTAAGCATGAACGATGAAATATGACCATCTTACCCTAAAATTTTCTTGAAAATGGAGGGGAAGTTCCTCATAGTTTTCTGACAGCTTAAAGTACAGAACAAAACTCATTCCTTCTCCGTCATATTCATGTTGAAATAGTGCAGGGGGGTATAAAGGTATCTGATTTATAAACAAAAAAAAGCTAGTTAAGTAGAAAAGTAAACAATGAAATCGAATAAAACTACATATCAACAAAAATAATTGCATTTGTACAGACCAGCTTTTTAAAAAGGGTGTTTTTAACATCATTATTGCGACTAGTATAATCAAATCATATAATCATTTGATTAAAGCTAAGAATAGGTAGGAAATTTAATTGTGCGATTTGAAACTTATCATTACAGCTTAATCAACTAGCATCAGTTGATTGGAGCTAAAGAGAACCATGTAAATTTTACATATTATTTCAATAATCAGTTTTCTTACAGCAGCTTCTTACCAGCATCTTCAAGTCATGATGATAATTGTTTTTACCCGAACAATTAATTCAGCTTTATTACACATACAAACACCCCTTAAAGGCTATAAAATTTGGACTTGGACTGAGTATTGCATCTAAATTTGATGACATTTGATAAGCTTGACCTTATGATTCATTTTTATTTACGACAACATGAAATAAAAATAAATGGCTAGATGGACATACTTGAAGATTTACAACAAGCAACGGAGGGATTTTTCCAAATGATTCAACTTTTGGAAGTTCAAGAAGGCGTGCTATATGATCAATCTTACGGGGTGATAAGAATACGTCAACACCAATAGGGTAAAAAGCAGCTTGATTTGAAGCACATTCTTTCTTTTTATCTCTGTAAAACAGAAGAAACAGCATTTCACTCTGGTTACACAAATAAAAACCTCTTACAATTTAAAGGAAAAAATAACAAATAGTTTAATGTCAACTTTATTATACCTTAGATAATTATGTCCCCGCACTTTAAAGGTACTTGGATCAAGTGGTGACCAACAATCTGACATTTTCTTCTCTATCGGACAATATGGAACTTGAGAGCCAGCAATTGGTCTTTGCAAAATAGCTTTTGGGGACACTGAAACAGATAAAAAATATATGTGGGATTATAACCACAAGAAGGCAAAAATTTCATACAGCCTAGAGGTCTCAAAATGAGCGAATTGGGTAATACATCAAAACGGGTGATTGTTGTTACGGGTCGGGTTAACACAGAACGCTTAAGTTTAGATTTTAATAAATAATTAGTGTATTAAAACATGATTACAAGAACTATATTATAATAATAGTAATATAATTTTTTAAATTAAATGATTTAAGAAGTTTAATGCATATAGAATACATTTTGGGTAACTTTCAACCTGCTTAACCTGGACTCATTTGCTTTTGAGCTGATTCTTTATGTTTTACCCGTTTGACTTATCAATTGCCACCTTTAGTTCAGCCCTATGGAAGTGAAAATATGTAGCAAGCATGAGTCTTACGTATGGATAGACTAGATTGTCCTTCCCTCCATTTAAAGGAAAGTCTTGAAGAAATTTTCTTTTTTGCACTTGGAGGGCTTGAACATGACGATTTGCTCTTTACATCCGTGGAGGTAGTGCAGGTAAGACAAGGCAGGCAATTGTTTAGGTCATATGCAACAGAAGTTTCATGTGTGGTGACAGGTGGCAGTTGCTCATTGGGTTTCGTTAGTGAGTCGGATGTAGAAAAGGAAGATCTAGTGACATGATCAGAAATTCTCGGAGTTACTGATGCACTAACCGAACTGCTTTGAGATATAGTATCTGAAATTTTCAAGAAGCATATCAGTGAATGTCAATAGTATAACAGGTTGAAACATGTTCAGGAGAAGTGTCTTTTCAGTACCGTTCGGGTGCGGTATGCCCACGAACACTATGGCCCATTTAAAAGGATCGTAATTAATGGGTTATTTATAATTACGAAAACACTACTATTACAGTAATGTAAGTCATTCAATAAAAACAATTTAGCAGATTGATTTACCTAAATTCAACGTTGGGTGACTCTTAACCCCTTTTGAGGCTTTGACCTATTCCCTTTCAAAAAAAAGTTATTTGACACATGTGAGATAGAACACAAACCAAACCAACCATTCATAAGTAAATGGGTTGAAGGTTTCCATTTTTTCAAGCAGCCAATTTTGAGGTTTTCTTTTTTCCTTTTCCTTGAAGATTTTCATTATCTAAACATAATATAATATTATCAGTTAGGCTTTGGTTTACGGCCATAAAAAAGAGAAAGAAAGCCAAATCATAATTTTTTTCCCCATAAAACACAAAAAAAACTTATTACCATCCTGCATGCTATAAAAGTCTTCATCACCATCGGACTCAATCCCTGTTGCAGTATCAAACCACTCTGTACTTCCTGATAAAAGATCAAATAGTATAAACAGATGGAACCAAAAAGAATTAAAATGTTTAACACATCACAAAGAGTACTCCTAATGAATAAACTTATTTCCTACATATAAACTCTCAACCTTTTAGTCTTTTAGCTCCACGTTTTTTTATAATTTCTTATAATACTTAACTTGTTAACTACTTTCTCTTCAGACTGATGTTTGGATAAATGTCTAAAGTGATTAGAATGAATATAGTATTGAGTGATTGGTAAGACGGCAACTGGTTAGGATTTCTGATTGCATGGTGTCAGAATAATCAGATTTGCAGCAGCATGTAAGTTAAGAACATTGATCACTGAGATAAGTGTAATCACTTAACGATCGCTAACTCTTATATTATATCTTCAAATTGTAATAATCAGTTTGAAAATGAACATCCAAACTCCCCTGAAAACAGCTTTTATCAGTTTTAAAGGTTGTTTGGATGTGCGAAGTTCAAGTAATCATTGTGATTCAAAGAACCATGACTAATGAGATCTGAAGAGTCAGACATAAAATCACCCGTTTAAAACTATGGATAGCCAGAACATGTAATTTAAAATTTATCACAATATTAATTTGCTTTCAGCAAATTCAATCATCCAAGTCTTGATTATTTGAACTTTAAATACTTGGATAACCAAAATCATAATCAATCTACTTAAACACTCTAAACTGGTAATTTCTAGTTCAAACAACGATAATGAGCTTACACTCACATTCAAACACCCTCTTAAAGTAAACATTCAGCTCATTTAAAAGCTTGGAATCAAGAGTATAACCAAATTTTGGGAGCTAACTAACATAGCGCACTGGTTGATCATCAAAAGAAAATTGGAGCTAATCTGTGTTAATATAGTCAATTAGTGAAGGTGAAAACCAGAAACCCCTAATCTCTAAGCTCAAATTCAAATTCTGAAATCAACCCCTAATCTATAAGCTCGAATTCAAACTCTGAAAGCAACCCCTAATCTATTAGCTCGAATTCAAACTCTGAAAGCAACAAAGGGATTTTCAAAAACAATAAATCAATTTACCGTTAAATGTAGGGTTACGATAAGAGCGATCGATTGAATTACAACCAACAGCAGAAGGATCAACTTTGCTCCGAGATGAATAACGATTAGCACCAGCATTTGCCTTCTTCCTCCCCAATCGTCTTCGTCTTCTTCCATGAACTCTCGGAGCCGCTTCTCCATCAGCTCGATCCCCATGCTTCTTCCGATAACCCAATCCAACTCGCACACACCCTTGCTCCTTCGATCCACACACTCCCATTTCCCCAATTTCTCCCCACCTCCCCCAATCTCACACACACACCCACACCTACACACGCAGTGCAGCAGATGAACAATTTACGCACGATTATCGTGATCAAATTGATCCAATTGTTAGCAATTGAAAAATCTGATCAAATTGATTAATGGAGACCAATTTACAGATGCAACAATACGCGTTTACACATCTTTCTGATAATTGAATCGGAAACCTAAATGCTTCAAAACGGTTTCAATCCTCATGGATCGAATGAAGAAGAGTGTGTAAACAAGATGATTAGCAAAGCGAATGAGTATACTTTAATTTGGATATATGTATATATATGAAAATGGTTGTTTAATCTGGTAGCCCTACTCCACCATTATTGTCTCTAGGGTTTCTTGATTTTTGTGGAAGAGATGATGAATTGATAATTGATTACCCAACTTTTTCCAATGTAAAAACGACTTTGGAGCTACTTTATTATTAGATTTTGATTTTGATGAAAAATTAACGAATTTATTTACTGATATAATATCTAGAATAGTATTCATACAATCATACACCTCATGCGATGATGGTTTGTTTTTTGGTGTCTTTCTTGTTATTTTGTTTTTATAATTGACTCTTATTTTAAACTCTTTTTTATTTATTTTACTTGATTAAATATGTATAAATAGTAATAATATAACGGCATCCAACATCGTTTTCGTTTTATCAGAATAATAAAACTCTTATTCTTTCTATTGTTTTGTCTGGAGATAAAAGTAAAGGGTTGTTTGACAGCCTCTTTTAATCAGCTTTTTAATGGTTCAGATGTCTGAATGGTTCAGCATTTAATGGTTCAGACTGTTTGTTTCGCGAGCAAATTCTGAATGGTTCAGACATTTGCCTCTGAATGTTAAACATTATACTAGTGCTGAATGGTTAAGAGGTCTAATGTTGAATGGTTAAGACCTCTTATCTGAATTGGTCAGACATTTGCATTTGAATAGTTAAACGATATGCTAGCTCTTAATGGTTCAGACCTCTTAATGGTTCAGCCCTTAATGATTCAGACCTCTTATTGATTCAGCACTTAATCATTCAGAAGTTGCCAAACAGCCTCTAAATGATGTAACACCCGTTTGAAAAAACTTGTTTTGATGTAACTGTTGTATTTTAGGTATTTCACAAAATAAGTCCTTTTTTATTATAGATATGCAAAAAAAGATGGGATATTTCTTTGTTTGTCCATGGATATTGTAGGGTACATGCAAAACAAAAGCAAGCATCTAAAAGTGTGTTCTAGGCGCATGCGCATGTAAGGAGTGAATTTGAGAAGAAAAAAAAGTATCACTTCAAGTAAAAAGAAATTTATATAGAATACTAATTTACTCTTTTAATTGTGTTTATCGGGATGATTTGCTAGTTTTTTTTATGTCATACCACTAAAATTTGCTTTCTAAACATGTAAATCGTATTCAAAATCACGTGATGAATATTAATGTACAAGTTGTCAAAACTAGGCTTTGCAAATTTCAACATATTTGTTACAGCTCGTACGTTCACCCACTAGTAATATTTTAATAGTCCTACATAAATCTCAGTTATATAAAATATTTAATTATACAAAAACAAACAAAAAGTCATATTTTAAATATAAGAAATTTTAATAAAGAATAGTGTGATACAAAAATATGTCGAATCAAAAGCCAACAATAAAGGGTGAAACATACATCTAAGATATTTTGTTAGTCATAAATATTTTGATTTCCTATATGCATATCTTTTAAAACACGAATATATAATTTATTTGTTATTTTATATCTAACAGATATACAATTAGTTATCATACTAACTTCAAATTATTTTCAGATAAAACACTAAATTGCATTCCTATAACCGTAATGACGAAGGAGCTAGATATAAGGATATGGGGTAATGATGCTACATGATACTAAGGGTGAAAGGGGTATTCATGCTATAAACTTTCATCACACCATAAAACTCACTAATAGGAATATCTCATATCAAATCATGTTATAATACACTACAAACCCATATATAGGGGGCACTCATGACACACCACACCATGCAAAAGTTGTCATTGAGAGAGGGGGCAACGGTCGAATTTTGAAAGCAACTCACGGCGAGTATACGTTGCGATAACACGTCGAGACCGGCGGCAGTGTTGAGGTGCCACGCCGAGGCATGCCGGGAGGCCTGGCGTGGTTGCCCCCACCCCTAAAGAACTTTTTATAACTAATATAGTGTATGATACTCATTCATTACATGCAACTAGTGATTGATGCCGGGCGTTGCGGCGGCAAATCTTTTATCCATAATTGTTGTATTATTTGTCAAAAGTCTCTTTATATGATAAATAAAGAATATCAAAGAGACCGTGTATTGCTCTTTTGTTTGTGTAGTTTGCCAATTATAACAAATGTATTCACATGATACGTACAACCTAATACAAACATAACCATAACTTTGAATAGTATACCCCAATACGTAAGTTTAGGCTCAGAATTGCTTAGTCGTCGTGGCTGCAAATAATGATTGTCACGCCAATACAACGAACATGCAATATTTTTTGCATCATCATAGCCTCTAATCTTTTCAAAACCTACAAACCTTTGATGTTTCTCAGATGATTAAAAATCATCATCATCAAGCTGAACAACCAAAATAATTAGTTGAAGCCACATGATACCCCAAAAATCATTTAGATGAGATAAATCTCATCATCATCAAGTAATCTAATGTCATCATCAACATCCAGCAATATATCTCTCAGATGAGGTTAATCTCTCATCATCATTGAGCTGAGTAACATCTCAAATGAGCTGAGTCTGATCATCATCGAGCCAAGCTGTTACCCAAAAAAACGTAAGGTTTAAGCAACAATCATCATCATCAACCCAATAAAATCTCTCATATGAGGTTAATCTCATCATCATCGAGCCAGGTAACAACAATGACCTATTTCTCTCAAATGAATTAAGCTTCATCATCATCGAGCCAGATAACAACAATGACCTATTTCTCTCAAATGAACTAAGCTTCATCATCATCGAGCCAGTATAACATAACCATCATCTACCGATATCCAGATTTAAAACCGTCAAATTTGAAAGCTATAAAATATAAAATTGGGAAAAGACAACCAAATGAAGTAACAAATATAAACCAAACTCAAATGAACCTAAAAACATCAAAAGAGGTCATCGAAGAGCAAGAGAGATGCCATGGATGCCGGTGACGACCGAAAACAACCTGCATTCAACACACTCTCTCTTTCTTTCTCTCTCTACTTGGATGTGTTCTTTCTAAGTTTCCCATTGTACAAAGAGAGATCAAGGTTACCTGAGAGAGTGTGCGGCGGAGATATCCAACCACGACAACCAAAGCCGGCTTCGCGGGAAACGGGAAGCCAAGCGGTCATCGTTTCCATCACCAGCGCCTCTCTCTCCAGTAAGAACAGAAACAACAGACCAAAAGCGCGTAGCCATGAGATGGCAGAAGTAGGATATCAACCCAATTTCGCCGGAGATGGTATCCCAAGCGGCTCCATCCCTTTCTCTAGGGTTTCTCTTTCTAACCATCTTTCTAGCAGAATCACAATGAATGGAATATAACCCTTAAAAAGGAAAAAGCCTTGAAGACTATGAAATTATTGTGGTCAAAATAAGAAACGCAAAAATGCACTGGTCCCACCGACCAAAAGTATTAATACCTACTATAATATACTTATCCACTCTCTTGTGACTCATACTCTACTTATTTTTAGAAGAGTGATTTTAACATAAAGAGAAACATGGGTCGAACACTAGTTTAATATTATACTAACATGGGTTATCAGATTTTAATAATCTCAACTTTTATTTATTGGTCGGGGTATTATCAACTCAGAAAAAATTTACAAACACTTTCAACTTTGAGCTTATTTTTCTTTAACGATCCTTTACTAACTAAAAGTTAACCTATATTAGTTTTTTTATGAAATGAGGCCAACTTTGAGTCATTTTTCAACTCTGTCGCCGCCCAGCTTCTATTACGTCCATTTTCTGAAGTCTAGCCTCCATCATCACCTGAAATCTACCTTCAACGAGTCGAGTGGTTCAAAACAAGAGGTGGGGATTGGCGGGTTTCAAGGTGTATAAGTTTCAGATTGATAGACCTGATGGTTGATTTTAACTTTCTGTTTAGTGTTTTGGTTATATAAGCAGTCCACGACATTAGAAAATTAATGGTGTCAACTCTTAATTAGTAAAAGATCGTTGGTGGAAGATAAACTCAAAGTTGGGAGTGTCTGTAAACATTTTATGAGTTGTGATTAATTCCGGCCAATAAATGAAAGTTGAGATTATTAAAATTTAATAACATTGTTAACAATTAAAAAGCAAAGTCGGTGGGTTCTCCACCGGCCACCGCCATGTTACCTTATTGGCTCTTTTAGATTTTAAATTCTTTTTTTTTTTACTTTAATAGATTTCCACTATATATGTTTGTTTCATTCTTTACTTGTAACTTGCTAGCAATATGGTAGGCTTTTGAGTTAGAAGTCATGGGTTTCGAATCCTGCGGGCTTTTATATTCAATTTTTGGGTTTTGTTCAGCCTTTCTTTTCTTATATATTTTTGTTTGGTTGCTTTATTTTAATTGTTAAATTGCAACATGCTGGTCAAAATACTATTTTCTATCTACATTTTAATCTTCGATATGTTTAATTATGTACTTAAGCATGTTGGTGTCTTCGTCGCAACATATGTAACGAATGATACCGTAAAGAATGAAACCGATACCAAGCGAAGAAAATCCCTACCGTTATATAACTATTTTCTAGTTACATTTTCATATCCATAATACGTTTTTTTAATGTTACTTGACTACGTTAATATCGCATTTGAAACACACGTAGCCAAAGTTATGAACTCGCCCATCACACAATCTTATTTTTTTAGTTCTTTTTGTATTAAAAAATTCTTATAGGCAAACTAACACATTTTGTTTGAAATTCTTTTAAAAGCCATATTAAAAGGTAGACTTTTATATTGTCTAACGGTTAAAATTTAAAGACATGTAATCTGGATCAAATATAATTCTCATGCCACATATTTATGTGAGAAAACTTATATATAAGCTGAAAATTCGAATGTATAAAACATCACAAGACTAGGTGAGCTGATTTACATAGTCATATATTCCGTGTGGTCTGATTTGGTTCGAAAAATTATCCGGTTTAAACAGACTTTGAGAATAAACCCTTAATATATTTAATAATTTATTTAGCTTTACTAACGTGTCACGACTCATGGGCGTACTTTCATGTAAAACATAAAAATTTATTAGAAAAGAGTTATGAGCCACGGAGTCATGTATCAAACAAAACTTATATTTTTCATTATTATAAATAGCTATAGTGTCTTTTTGAGTTTTGAATCACGTTTTGGCCATGACTTGAACCCCACTATGGTTGTAAACTAATTGTAAACTTTTTTTGAAAATATTTTGTTACGTTATCAAAATTTAAACCCAATTTTGAGAATTAACTTGGTATTGTTATAAGAAAAACATATTAAAAAATAATCACGTATTTCATATTAACGTGATAAAGAATAGTATTCTAATAATTATATATGTATTTTTTGTGTAGGTGAATTGATGCGTACTCATAAGTTACTGTTTATTTTGTCAAATCAAAGTGTATAATTTTGTAACATATATTACAAGTGATTTAATGATATTAGAGTTAATATATGAACTCTCATAAAGTTACATTATGACTTATTCAACCATAAGTATACGTACCATTTAAACTCTATATTTTTCATTTGTTTTTCAAAAAAAATTGGTCGGATTTCAATATACGATCCATCCATATATTTTTTTCTCTTGTTACTTTTAACAAACTGTTTTTTAAAATTCTGAATATACTATAGTGACATGTTTATTTTTATATATATTTCAATCTAAATTTTATTCTAAACATAGTTGTGTGTGAAAATTTATAAGTTATCAGAGTACAAAATGTACAAGTCATCGAAATTGTTGCAAAGTTTTTTTTTCTGTTTTGTTTTCTCGTATAACTTTTAATAATATAATGTTTATAAAATTTTAAATTTACCACTAAAACAATAACTTGGTGGAGGGAATGTTTAAGTGAATAAACATTCCATATTATTCGAGTATTCTTTAACAACTAGAAAATTTATTTATTATAAAACCAACGTGGAGCTAGACAAATGCATAATGCATGTTAAGATTACACAACATTTTCGTCGAATATGTCTAGACCATTGCAACAAAAAGGAAACTAAGACACCAATAACTTATATTTGTTATGACTCAAAATCTTATGTTACATGAAAATTCAGACAACTCTATTTAAATAATAAAAATAACTCTGGTGATTTTGTTGGGTGGAGGCATTTTAAAGATGACCTGGAGGTCTCTAGCGTCGTTTTCGTCAAACTCGATCGATTTGAACTAAATTGTTGAAAGAATTACATCTTAAAAAAGAATATTTTAAGAGAAAATCTTGATGAAATTAACATTTTGTTAATTTCACTTCAACTAAACTCTCACAAAATTAGGGGCGTGAATTTCTGACACGACCCGAAAACACGACACGAACCTAACACGAAATTTGTGGGTTTGGGTTTACTATAAACGGGTTCAGGTCAGGTTCGGGTCGAACCCGTGAACCCGCTTAGGTAGACGGGTCGGGTTCGGGTTCAACCCAATGGGTTGGCGGGTTGACCCGTTTGACCCATTTTTTATTTATTTTTATTTTTTGTATATATTTTGTCACAAATTAAGTTTCTTATATGTTTTATTTCAAAATTTAAAACTTAAAATAGAAATTGGCATAAGATTTCATCACTAAAATATAATTGTTTTATATTAATTGGTATTTTCTGTTGTAAAATAATAATTTTAAAATATTAATATGTAAAAAAAATATAAAAAATTAAAAATTCGGGTCAATTGGATCGTGTTCGTGTCAACCCGTAAATTTTCGTGTCGTGTTCGGGTTGACACTTCTTACACAATTTTCGGGTTCGGGTTGTGTTCGGGTTTGTATAAAAATTTCGGGTTCAGGTCGGATTGGACCCGACAACCCGAGAACACGACCCGTTTAACACCCCTACACAAAATCCAATGTACTCCTAACACCACCTAAAAAAATAGGAAGGCCCTTTGATACGGCTGCATGGCAAAGTTCTTCGGTGGACCCAACGAAATCATGTTATATTTAACTTTTTATTTTAACAAAATAACTTTTTTGCAATATTCCATCTATAAAGAAAGGTGGCACTCTACTTCACACAAGTTACAAAACCACACACACAAAGTTTCTTGCTTCTTGTTAGTTTTATGAATACCAATATGATAGTCACAAGTTCATTTTCATCCTCTTTGATTGAAGGTTTCTAATTAAAGGGATAACAAGTTTAAAGTGTGATGGAGAGAAATAGTTGGGCGGTTTTCAGGGCGGTTTTGTTGGTTGGATTTTGCTGGTTTTTGTTGTTCGTAGCGGTTTTGAAGTCGCCAGGAGCAACGAGGGGTGACGGTTTAACGGTTAACTATGTGAGCAAGAGACAAGTCCCAAATGGTCCTGATCCTATCCACAACAGGTATGTTACAAGCAACTTAATTTGAATTTGTGTTGCATTTGCATGTTTAAAATGTACTATGTGTTGTATTTGTATCGGGTAATCGGGTATGTATGTTTCCAGGAGAACACGAAACACGAGGCAACCCCCTAATCGAGCGTAAAGAAGCTATGTAAAGGGACCTGCGGGTTAAGTTGACACATCAAACATGCGCGTTTTCTTTTGATTCTTGAGTCGAATACATGGTTATATTACTTGTGTAGAATTACATGAAGAAAGGTACTTTAGTAAGTGTTAAATGTTAAGTTCTTCTGAAGATTTTTGCATGAATTATAAGCATAAATTAGTTAATCCAAATGTAACAGTATACATGCTGCTCGATAACATCTTACTTATAGCAAAGCTATTGGTCTGGCTTGTATAATATATCCAAATGTATAAATATTAAATATGATCATAAATTGGATTGGAACATAATCCAAGAATATATTGAACATTATATCTTTAGGGTTCCTTTTGCATACATTTTTTGTAGGTGGTATGTAAAGATGCAATGTTAAAGGGTTATGGTATTTGCTTTAGCTTTGAGCTTTGAACTTTAAGAGTGTTGGCTTTATTCCTCTTGTTAAGTGGGTTGTGTTCCCTAAGAAAAGCAATTTTAATCTGTTAAAGTTTCTATTCTTTCAACAAATCGATCTTTTCTTTTTTGAATGAGAGCATAGTGATGACCAACTTCTTGAAGGTGTTATGGTCTTCATTCATAATCCTCACTATGCTTTACATCAACATTATGCTTATAGATGTGTCATTTTTTTATTCTCTCTTCTACTCGTTTACAGATGGTGAATAGTTATCGTTGTCTTTTGGTGTGATTGTTGGTGCAAATTGTTTAGACCGTATGAGTGTTTAGAACATAAAGATTATTTCAAAAGACAATATAAGTTTTTTCTTATTTGTTTATAAATGAGTTCATTCCTGTAGTGTTTTATTGGATCATTATGTATAGAAAGTTATTTATATAGAAAAAATGCATTACGCAAACATGTGGCAAGTAAAGCTTGTTGAGCATAGCACTATTTTGATGTGTAAAATGGTACCCCTTCTCATGAAATTAATGGTTAAAAACCCGTGAACAATAATGTAGTATCAGTAGTAGATAAGATTGCTATTAAAAAATAATAAATAAAGCTTTTGCTTGAGGGCTTTCAACATTTTAAGTTATAAAATTATACAATAATAAACTATGTAAGAAAGCTAATTTTAAAAATATTAAAATAACATAGTTCATAAATAAATAACCAATAAATCATTTCTATTCTATTTGTTATATTGATTAAACTTTTACAATACAACGTGTCATTACATAGTAAGTCGTATGATAGTCATGTGTGGTAAATCGCATTATATAACATAAAATTTCGTTTCTTTTTGAAAAATTACAAAGAAGACTATTTTAAAATAGAATTTATAAAACAAACACTAGTAGTTCATATACAAATGTTCAGATTTAGTCAAAATTAAGTATTTCAAGAACAATCATACATCAATATCTAAATATATGCAAAAGTCGATAGTTATTAATCATATTTGTCATGATAAGTGATGTGTCATACAATCAAAAAAATTTGTTCTAGTTCTGCACCATACAAGTATGATGAATTTATTTCAAATAATCTTTGTGTTGCTCTTCAAAAAATAAATACATAACTAAACATAACCACCTTTGTTATTATTGTAACAAGCCTGCTTTAAGAGGTGGTACAATACTCTTTATCCTCGTCACATTTAAATAGATTGGTAATAGTAATTATTGTAAATTCTCATCACATTTAAATAGATTAGTAATAGTAATTATTGTAAATGGGAAAGAATCAGTTTATTTAACATAAAAGTAGTAAAAGATTGGTTAATATAATTATCAAAATATAAGGACGGAAGTTTGCATTCAAACATAGAAAAGTAAGGACACGAGAAATGCATACGTCACTTTGGTAACCATGTTACCATAAAGAAAAAGTTATGCACTGTATAGTACCAAGATTTTATTCTACTTTTAGAAATAATCTCTCAAATAATTAGTATCGATAACCGTAAAGGCGTAAACATAATTCCAATATATATATGATGGTTATCATGTACATGATCTTCGAGACTATATATATATATATTCCTGAATTATAAACAAGAAAAACACACCGAACTAACAAGTATTTAGAAAATGTGAACGTCACGGGTACAAAAGAGGCTATCTACATTTATCATCGTTACTTCCATAAACCATAAAAGAAAGGTAATTTTTAACATGAATTGTACATGGCATGATTATCGTCTCAATCTTTGTAAATTGTAAATTCCCATATTATCCTTTCTTATAATTATTATTTGGGATTTTACATTTTGGGAATTTATTTTGAAAGTATTCTATAATTCTTAAAGCAAACAAGAATCAAATTTTAAAGGTGCCTTTTGTTTCTTCAGGTGGCATGCAGTTAGAACACACAAAAATTAACATACCACGTGCTTCACCACCCTATACTTTTTAATTAAGATCTAACAACAATACAATTGCATTCTCCATCTTGAGTTCAACATGTTTTCGAAAGTTTAAAACGCAAAGAACCCGAAATGAGAATTTAAATAAAACATGAAACCGTAATTTTCTAATCGTAATTCTAAGGGTTGCAGATGAGTTGATCTCAATTCAAGCTTGAAAGCTTTCAATCAAAAGCTCAAATAGCTAATGTCAATCATAACTATGTTGTCTATGATACAAACTAACAAGCACATATATAGTGTTCAACTAAAGCAAACGTGACATTGTTCATGTTCTTTCGTTTAGCTTTTATTGAACAAATGAACAGTTCACGAACACATAACCGAATGAAATTTCTTGTGCGTGTCCTACATTAAGGAGTTGAATTTGTTCGTGTTTGTTTGTTAATATACAAATGAACAAACAAATAAACACAAGTGAACATATATTAAATGACAAATAAAAAATCAACATTCTTAATCACAAACATCAAATATAATAACCTACAAACATTAAACATAATAACCCAAAATAAATATAAAGTTAAGTACTTTACATATATCCAAAAATATTTGACCTAATAATCATAAACATAAGCATCTCATAATTATATCTTAAACGAACATAGATAAACGAACATAAGAAGCACATTACGGTACATCCGAACGTTCATAAACACATGTGAACATACATAGCCAACACACATATATACACACACACATACACATACATATATGTGTGTGTTAAGAAAGAACTTATAGGTTAAGGAAATCAATATTTATTTATTTATGTGAATTTACTAGGGGAGGAAAGTAGAAATCTTCTTTTTTGGGAGTTTGTCTTTTTTGAATACTTTTGAGAATGTTCTTTAACATGAACTTTAGGACTAAAGCACTACCTAATCTACCTTCAGAAGCATGCTGATGCTCTTTTATACCAAACCCTACCAATGGGTGGTTGAGTGCTTCAACTTTTTTCTAACTATTTTATTAAAAATAAATTAAAAACAAGGAAATTAAAATTAATATAACTCAAGAATATAAAAGAAGACATTTGGCTTGTGTATTTACATTGTTGGCAAGATAGGTTTGGGGCCTCATCACCTCAAGACGGGACACTAAGTTGTGCTTCATTTTGACCTTTGACCAATTTTGGGGTCCTAATTATATGATGCTAGTAGATATAAGTATGACACTATACATTTATGATTTATGTTTAGCATATATCAAATGTATCACAACAGCCAGCAAAGATAAATGGTACATAACTTATAATAAGCATACCTCTGTAAAACAATAAAATAGCATTAAGTTTGTGTGCCCGGGTTTGACCAATATGGTCAAAGCTTCTTCACAAATCTTCAACACTATGGATCAAACGATCTCGTCCAAATCTTTCAAGTTAAAAAGAAGGGGAAACTCGTCATAGTGTTGTGAAGCACCTGGTTCTTGTGCCATGTTGCTCAGTGCTTCAGAAACACGATACATTGACCATCTTGACCGCGGTTCAGGAGCCACACATTTAGCTGCAATTCGAAGAACTTGAATGATTTCATCATCATGGCCTGCACCATAAAGATTCCTATCGATGACATCCTCGATTCTTCCTGAGCTAGACAGTTGATTTACCCAATCTACTAAATTACCCTTGAACCCTTCTTCAGCAGTGGTTGGTTTAAGGGGTTTCTGCCCAGTTGCCAATTCCATAAGCACTACACCAAAACCATAAGTGTCCCCTTTTGCAGAAGCAACCATGGTGCTCGAATACTCACCCGAATCACCTTTGGCGAAACTAATCTCATTTGGATGATGAGAAGAGTAAGTCAAAAGTCCAGCCAATCCAAAATCAACAATTCTTGCATTATAATCCTCATCAAGAAATATGACATCAGAACTAACATCTTGAAGTAATATTGCAGGACGACAACCATGATGAAGCCAAGCAAGCCCTCTTGCTGCACTTATCGCGATCCTGAACCTAGTTGGCCAATCTAACAAGTTCCCCTTTCTATGCAACACTGATGACAAAGTTCCATTCGACATGTACTTATAAACCAAGAGTTTTTCCTCTTCTGCAACGCAGTAACCCAACAAAGGCGTCAAATTAGGATGTCTAAGCTGACCCAATCTGTTCATCTCCACCCGAAACTCTCTTTCATGAAGCTTACAAGTGTTAAGCCTCTTAACCGCAAGTGTAGAACCATCCGAAAGATCAGCTCTATAAGTTGTTCCTGTTTTGGTTGAGATCATAACATTCTCTCGACTGAAATTGTTTGTTGCAATCATCAAATCCACCAGCTTAACCTTAACCAATGGCTTCTGAAACAAAGTAACTTGAACAAGCTTATAAGGTCTCAATCTATCAGCCCAACTACTACTATCATCATCTCTATCAATACCACTTCTTCTCTTCCTGTTTGCCCTAGTAGAGCACCACCACCACAGCCCAAACCCTAACAATATCGATCCCACAGCCCCAAACACACCAGCGGCAATAATAATTGTGAGATTCTTCTTGCTCACACCACCACACTTGCTAAGAGGCTTACCACAAAGTCCATCATTTCCATCGAAATCAGAAGAATCAAAACCAGATAAACTCGTCGGAATCGAACCAGATAGATCATTATTCGCCACTGAAAACTTATTCAACCTGCCTAAATTGGAAAACTGAACCGGAATACCACCGGACAACTTGTTATCCGAAAGAATAAGCGTATTCAGAAACGAACAATTAGCGAGGGTAGCCGGAATTTCACCGGTGAATTCGTTGTTCGACAAATCTAAAGTAACCAAA
This sequence comes from Flaveria ramosissima, assembly GCA_025215565.1. Lineage (NCBI taxonomy): Eukaryota > Viridiplantae > Streptophyta > Magnoliopsida > Asterales > Asteraceae > Flaveria > Flaveria ramosissima. The sequence goes on from CM046035.1 coordinate 74,043,394, forward strand.
TAAGGCAACCAGCTACAGATTTCGCTAGGGATAGAGCCAGTGAGCTTATTACCTGAGAGATCTAGGTTCTGTAAGCTCTCACAGAACTGCAACTCCGACGGAATTGCTCCGGCGAGTCCGAATTCATGAAGCATGAGCGAAATTAGTCGATTTTCCTGATCGTTCCAGCAGGTGACGCCGGAGAAGCTGCAGATGAACCCTCTAGTGCTGTTGGAGAAGTTCCACGTAGAGATCTCCGATTGTGGATCATCGACGGATCTCTGCACACCTCGCAAACACTTCACATCGTCCTCCGCAACCACCGACCACCGTTCGATGCCTAACAAAAGCACAAAAGCGATTAACTGCATGATCGTAGTAATACCTCTGAATGAATCCATGGAGCTAGGGTTTTGTGATCGGAATTTCAGAGTTTTCCGACGATTGTGACGGTGGAGGACGACGGAATGCGTTGACTTTTTTGGGTTGATTTTGACTTTAGGTCGTTTGATTGGCGGGTTTTAATTGATTTAAGATGGAATCAGTGAGTAATTAAGAGGTTGACTAATGAGATTACTGGTGGTGGTGGCGTGAGGTCCACGCGCTTTAAATGTGGGACCATGGAATAATTAGGCCACTTGTAGTGCTTGTTTTGAACATTATTATGTTTAAGAATTGTATAATAAAAAGTGATAACCATATACTTAGAGGTGTGATTGATAATAAACAATGGGATTTGTTAGTGATGAATAATGATGTGTGATTAATAAATTGGGTGGTGATCTTCTTTTTAAATGTACATGATATTCTCTTTAAATACTTTTATTTTTTAAAACGTTTGAGACGTGGCTAACTTTGACTTTGAAATTGAGTACATATATAGAATCACTAATGTTTTAATAAGAATCTGAAGATAGTGGAAAGTTTAATGGAAAATTTTAAAGCTTGTACGATGGGTAACGAAACGAGTATTTAGGGTTAGGATCGACTATAATAATAGCGTATAAATTTTCACATGTTCGAGAAATATCGTATTAAATGACATCCGTCTGATTTACTCATGTTTAACGAAATTGAATCGAATAAATTAATATATTATTAATAAAGTAAATTATACGTTGAAGTTTAACAACTTTAGATTATTAGTGTTATATAGTTTTTTGTTTCATATCACCTAAATAATATTTTATTAAAAAGTTCTCAAGAAATAAAATGGGATTGTCCTTTAGTATTTTTGAAGATTATTCTTTTTAACATATTTAAATTGTACTAATTATCAAAATCTTTAAGTATTATGGTGTTGCATCTTATGTTTGTGGTGTTTTTTTAATTGATTTTTTACTTTTAACCCAAAGCTTTGTATTTTTTTATATTATATTTTTATTTTTTGCAGTGTAACCTCACAAAATTTATTTTTTTACTTTTAACTTAAAACTTTTTACTTTTGTATTTTAAACTCACAATCTTTTTTCTTTCAACTTTGGTACTGTACTATTCATCTTTTGTAAGTTTTCATTTATACATATCGTTCTAAGTTTTGCAATTTAACATTATGCAACATGCATGTATTGTTCAATATTTTTACATTTGCTTTAGGTTTTGTTCAAAATTTTGCGAGCTAACACGACGCAAGTGCGTGTGAGGTTCAATGTTTTTACATCTGTTTTTTTTCATTTGACAGGTTTGTCACAACGTGTTGGTCATTGATCGACTTAATTATACTTTTCTATGTTTTATGTTTGTGTCTAATTTATTCGCATTAACACAACAAAATTTAATGTTGATGGTAGCTGCTGATGGTGTGAGATTAATGCTATTTGACATGGTTTTACACTTAGCCGCAACACGAAGGGCTTAATTCTAGTTTTACGCTAAGAAACAACAAAGTCGCCTTATTTTTCCTCATATGAAATGCATAAGGCAGGTTCCAACTTATATGAAATGCATAAGACGACTTCCAATGGGAGGTGGATGTCCTCGTCACGTCCTCCCTATTCATTCATTTCTCTCTCCCACATCGGCCATAGATCCAATGCCATGCATCGTGTTGGAGATGGTGTAAGAGGCTAGCTTTTAGGATAAAAAAATCTAACTTTCAAGACACCATAAAACACATTCAATAATATTTCTACGTTTAGTGTGTGTATGACTGTAGGGGCGAATGGGCGATCGTGGTGTGATTCAATCAACTTTGATAAATGCTATGGTCGAACCACTAACTACTATTTTAGAAAAGAAAAAACCAGACTGACCAGGTCGGTCAGGTCAAACAACCGAAACAACTTAATCTGATGGTTTTAATTGTTACTTTTTTTAATCTTGATCAATATATTGTATCCAGTTAAAAAAACGATGAACATGCTCATGAATATCATCCATACACATAAATAAATACTCCAAAATGATGAACATGCTTATGAATATCATCCATACAAAAAATGATGAACATGCTTATAAGGGATGATTGGACCTTTCTTCCCAAATCCACTACCCAATGTGTTACAATAGTGGAACCAAACATTCCACGAGCATATAACATTTAATGTGTTGACTGTTGAGATTTGACTATTTGAGAATAAGCCCTAGACATCAATAGGGCTAGTTTAAGCCCTAAAACTCTAAAAGTGGCCCAAATACACAAATCTAAGTATCCAACTATCTAAGTGCATTTGAGCCCAATTTCAGAAGCCCAAATTAGAAGCCCAATGTCAAGAAAATCGAATAGATATACAAATCCCCTCATATATTCCGAAATTGAAAATATATAAATGGCTTCACGTTAATTTTGATTACAATTACACGCACAATGCACAAATTTCTTCACCTCTTTCTTTGTAATACCTCTTGTGAAACTCGTATGTTTCTGCTACACAAGTAATTGTTGTTTGAAACTCGATCTAAAGGCGATTTAGCTTGATTTCAATTTCAATTGGTGGTTAGATCTGCCCCAATTTCCCCCCTCGAGGGTTACTTAACAGGTTAGCCTTTGATTTTCATCATGATTTGTTAATTGTTGATGTTAATTACAGATTTACTCGGTGTTATTTACGCTTATGATTTAACAATTCGTGTTATTTGGTTTGTTGTTGCAGATATGAAGCGATTACGAGATGATGTGTTTAGTAATTCTCAAATCAAGAGACCTTTTGGCTCTTCTCGTGGAGAATCGTATGTTACAGTCTTGTAATTTGTTCAATTTTGTGGTTCTGTTTGTTAATTTTGATTTTGTTATTGTTCATGTTGGCTATGGTTTGAGGTGGTTGATGTTTTTTGGTTTCGTTCTTCTTTTCTCATGCAAATATGAAATTTTTGCTTAATTGTTTGTGAATTTGAATGTTGTTAATACTTTTAGAGGATTAGTTCTGAATTAGGTTGATTAAGCTGCAAAACTCACATGATCAGGATCAATTGGATTTTGAAATCACATCTAGGAGGAACTATGATTTCGTTCTTTTGACTTTTAATCTTTTCAGCTATAAATTTCGATGATTGATAAAAATATGTTCTTAATGCATAATCTTTTTGTTTAGATTCTGAAACGAGCCATTCTGCTTCACGCCCTCTACGTGGTGTTTCTTTTATGCCTTCTTAGGTTTTAGGGCTTATGCTTATTAGATTATAAAGAGGATAGAGGGAGAAAGTGAACCAGTTTTTTTATGCTGCTTATTGACTCTACTAATGTGTATATGCTTTAACCTCCTTTCGTGGACCGAGTATCTGTTAAATGAATGCATCTATGTGAGAGTATTGATGTGTGTTTCAAAATGGTTATTACAATTTCAGGAATGATAATTATGATGAGAAAAGGTAATTTAATATTCATATTAACAACAAATTACGTCTATTCCAGTACTCCTTAGCTAATTATCAGATTCTGATCTTTCATGTCAAAATTATCAGAAATCAATATCAATATATCAGTTTACCTGACCACTTGAAACTAGATCAATATGACTCAAATAAGTATCTTCATTCTATGTCCACATCCAAACACCCCTTGCTATATCCCTAAATTTATCTATGGGAACGGGTTTGCATGTGCAGCTTCCAGCGTATTTAGCTTATTTGATAGTGTATTGTGTTTCTTCATCAAAAGATCAATCTTAATCTTCTTTTCCTCTCATCTTGAAGGTATGGTCCTATCCAAGTCCCTGGAGGAGGAGGCGGTGATGTGGCGGGAGGGGTAGCTGGTGGCAGTGCTAGTAGTGCTCAGAAATTGACTACCAGTGACGCTTTAACATACTTAAAGGAAGTTAAGGACATGTTTCAAGACCAAAGAGAAAAGTATGACATGTTTCTTGATGTTATGAAAGATTTTAAAGCTCAAAGGTACAAATATTATAGTCAAAGGGTAAATTTTATAGGTGTCTGCGTCAACATGCAACTCATGTGACTATTTATCTTATGCAGAATTGATACTACTGGGGTGATAGCAAGAGTAAAAAACTTGTTTAAAGGGCACAATAATCTTATTTTTGGGTTTAACACTTTCTTGCCCAAAGGCTATGAAATTACCGTCATTGAAGACGACGAGCCTCCACCAAAAAAAACTGTAGAGTTTGATGAAGCTATAAGCTTTGTAAACAAAATAAAGGTGAAACAGATATTCTTATTGCAAAGATGACAGATAATCTTTCTTATTTGTATTTATTCTCTGTTGTCCCTCTTCTGGTGCAGAAACGTTTTCAAAATGATGATCATGTTTACAAATCATTTTTGGACATCTTGAATATGTATAGGAAGGAACACAAGGGTATCAGTGAAGTTTATCAGGAGGTGATGTACTATAAGCTTTAGTATAAGAAAATCGTGTCACATTAAATTACATTTTATCTTACACGTAGAATCTTGCAGGTTGCTACTCTTTTTTATGATCATCCTGATCTTCTTGATGAGTTCACAAGATTTTTGCCAGACGCTTCTGCTGCTGCATCGGCACAGCATTCTTCGTTTCGCAGACAAGCATATAATCGTTATGACGAGAGGAACTCGGCTATGGCCTCCCTTAGACACACACAAATAGATAAAGTAAATAGCTTATTGTATTTTCACTATTTCTCTTTGGCAAATTGCATAAAATGGTAACCAACTTTCAGAAATTTTTATATAGAAACCTCAAATTTCAAACTTACCTGGTCAAATGATGACGTGGGACAGGTAACTCTGACCATGTTGACTTATCATTAGGCATCTGAATACAGGTTAACTTAAAAGATCACTCTAAACGAACTCATCATGAAAGTTTTGAGTCTTTTTTGTGAGTGCAAATGAAGTGTGTTACGTTTTTTTTATTTATGTGTGCAATTTTCTCATTTTCTTTTAGTGTTTGATTTAAAAGACTGAATTTTTGTATGCTATTAGCATCGAGGGCGTCGAGATAGTATAATTCCTCCACATGGAATGCGGGACACAACTGTTGATGGTCTTGAAATGGATGATGATAAAGCAATGATTAAGAGGAAAAAGGAAAGCAGGGATAGAAGAAGTCGCGATCAAGATTTCAAAGATTCTGATATCGATCACCGTTTTGAAAAACGAAAATCAGCACGAAAAGTTGAAGATTTTGGAGTGCATTCTGGTTTGGATCCATATGACGATAAAGATGCCCTAAAAAGTGATTACAAATTTTTTGTATAATTTGTTTTTTAAGAAAAAAAGAAGTCATGTCAAACTTTTGGTATTTGACTATTTGTTAATCATAGGTTTGTACTGCCAAGAATTCACTTTCTGTGAGAAAGTGAAAGATAGGTTACGCAATCCAGATGATTATCAAGCTTTCTTGAAGTGTCTACACATTTATAGCACAGAAATAATTACAAGAAAAGAATTACAGAGCCTGGTATGCATATTTATCATTTTATGCACGCCTATTGCTTAAGTTCTCATTTTGTGAATGTTCTTTTTTGCCTTATCGTACTTCATTTTATTTCAGGTTTCCGATTTACTTGGAAAGTATCCAGATCTTATGGAAGGATTCAGTGCATTTTTGGAGCGTTGTGAAAATATAGGTGGCTTTCTGTCAATATCCACTATTTATTATATATTTATAGAGCTTACTTTTGTTCTCATTAGTCATTAACACGTCTTCTTTGTAGATGGATTCCTTTCTGATGTGTTGGATAAAAGTATGTCTTGTTTATTTTTAATTTCTTTGCCTCTTTTTTCTATCCTATCGGCAAATTATAAAATTAATTCTGCTATGCTTGGTAGAAGCTTTGTGGAATGAAGGCCATGCATCAAAATCAACTAGAACAGAGGAAAAAGAACGAGAGCATAGACGTGAACTTTATGCAGCTAAAGAAGACATGTTTAAAGAGAAGTATTGGGGAAAATCCATACAAGAGCTTGATCTTTCTAATTGCCAGCAATGCACTCCCAGTTACAGGCTTCTTCCTGATGATGTGAGTCTCTTACCAAGTCAAAACCGGTCCAGTTGACCTGAATAAATAATCAATGTATTAATAATTAAATATAATTGGCAAAATAATATTATGAAAATAATAGCATAAGCTTCTGGATTAAGCAATTTTGGAGGTTGTTTATGTTAAAATACACTTCAGGCGGCAATCCATCCGCCTTTGGCCTATTTGACCTGTTTTGTTTCTGTAGCTGACAGTGTGTACTTGGTGTTGTGTAGTATCCAATCCCATCAGTAAGCCAGAGATCAGAACTAGGTTCTCAAGTACTTAATGAACGGTGGGTGTCTGTAACCTCTGGCAGTGAGGATTATTCTTTCAAGCATATGCGTAGAAACCAGTATGAAGAAAGTTTGTTCAGATGTGAGGATGACAGGTAATCTCTCCCTCTCTCTCTCTCTGAAAAAAAAGGAAAGTAATCCGTTGCCGATTTCATGAGCATCTTATGCATTGAGTTTCTGTACCCTTGGTAGTATTTAGAGGTGCTATTTTTACCATGTACATGTACTTATGAATGGTTCGGTTCGGGATATGTTTTATCTCTGACAGGTAAAAATGTTAGTTTAAAGGAAAAGGATCAAAAGTCACCTAGACTGCATTTTTAATGTATATAATGTCTTGAGTCATTTTTATTACAAATTTACACTCTTTTTGTAGATATATAGTTTATGTAATCATATATGACAAAAGTTATAAAAAAAATTTCAATTCTCGCGTAATTGTTTCAGAGTCAACTCCACATAACTTGATATGTTTTGACCCGTACAAAAAATTTCTCTAATAGTAGTGTATATAAAAAGTAGCAACTATGCATATGGTTTCGATAATGTTTCTAGGTTTGAGCTGGATATGTTGTTGGAGTCGGTGAGTGCAACTGCTAAACGTGCTGAAGACTTACTGAACAGCATCAACAACAAGTCAACCAGTACCGAGGTTCCTATTCGTATTGAGGATCATTTCACAGGTAATTATCTGACTTTTATCATCACTTTATACTAAAATAATGACTTGGATTTTCTAATTGTGTTAGTGGTCATGTAGCTCTTGATTTACGGTGCATTGAACGTTTATATGGTGATCATGGTCTCGATGTGATGGATATTTTACGAAGAAATCCGTCTCTCGCATTGCCCATTATTCTTACCCGTTTGAAACAAAAACAAGAGGACTGGACAAAATGTCGATCAGATTTTAACAAGGTTTGGGCTGAAATCTATGCCAAGAATCATTACAAGTCACTTGACCACCGTAGCTTCTATTTTAAGCAACAAGATTCGAAGAACCTCAGCACCAAGTGTAAGTTGATATATTTTTAAATGCTTTATGAAAATTGATGTATGGAAATCCTCTCTTTTTTAATTTAAGACTCTTTTGGTGTCTTTATGAACAGCTTTGGTGGCAGAAATTAAAGAAATAAAGGAAAAAAACCAGAAAGATGGTGACTTGCTAATGAGCATTGCTGCAGGAAGTAGACACTATATTGTGCCAAATCTTGAATTTGAATTTCTTGACAATGACATTCACCAAGACTTGTTAAAACTAATTAAATATTCATGTGAAGAAATTTGCATGACCAAGGAACAACTGAACAAAGTTTTAAGGTTATGGACAACATTCTTGGAGCCATTATTATGTGTTCCTTGTCGTCCTCACATTTCAGATGGTGCAGAAGATGCTGAGATAGCTAAAAGTGCACCCGATGTTAATGGAATTCCGGATGCTGCTGATGGTGTCAAACAATTAAAACCGGTTGCTTGCAATGGGGATCAAACTGGCTTGCCAGATCAAGTAATGTCAAGCAAGGAAGTTGGGTCTAGAGGAGAGAGAGACTCTAGTCCAGCAATAGACTTGTCTGGTTTGTATTCTTGACATCTATGACCTTCTAAACACAATGTCTATATATGCTATCTTATGCTAAAGGTGGGAAATGGCTGGTCAGGCAAGTTAAGTAACAGGTTAAAATGGCAATTTTTTGGTGCATGTCAAAAGAGGTCAGGCCAAATTGGCCCGTGATCAACTGATCAAGGCAATAGTTTTTTTCTTCTGCAATTTTGTTCAATATTACTACAATGACTATATTTTCATCACTCTAATAGTCTAGTTATTGTAGAAAAAGCTATGTAGGATGTTATATGCATACTTCACCGACGTTTGTCTCCTTTGACCTATTTAAAAATTTCTCTCTTTTGGCCTATGATCAAATATGTGTTTTTAGGGCGTGAAGCGAGTACTTCTAGACCTAATAATGTTACTGAGGACGTTCATGAAGCCAAGTCCACGTTTGACAAAGTTTCTTCATCACAGGTATGACTTGAAATAAATCTATTTGTATATATATTACTTCTTTAGTTGTGTTAAATTTCTTTATCATATATCTGATTTTCACTTAAAAATCTATTTATAGCATCGGGATCTCCCAAGATCTTTAGCAGTAGCAAATGGTGGTTCTACCATGCCCTCCAAAATTGAGAAAGAAGAAGGGGAGTTATCACCTAACAATGATTTTGATGAAGCTAATTTTACTGCCACAAAGCATAGTGGAGATGCTGACGATGAGGACAGTGTGAATGTCTCTGAGGGTGCTGATGTGTCAGGCAGTGAGTCAGCTGCTGACGAGTGCTCTAGGGAAGATCATGAAGAAGATGGTGACCGTGATGATCTTGATGGTAAAGCCGAAAGTGAAGGAGAGGCCGAAGGGATAGATGATGTAAATTTTATTGGCGGTGATATGACTTCCTTGCCACCAGCTGAGCAGTTTTTGCTATCGGCAAAACCATTGTCAAAACATGTAATAGAAGATTCTCCTTTACCTGATGCTGAAAGAAAAGATCCTCATGTGTTTTATGGAAATGATAGCTTTTATGTCCTCTTTAGGCTTCATCAAGTAAGTATGATATTTTTCGTTTATATCTTCATGTTACTCATCAGTTATCAGCAGTCCTATGTATTGAACAAATTAATTAAAAAAGGAAACGAGTCGAACAAGTTAATTTTTTTTTAAATATTGGATATTTATTGTAATAAAAGTTTCTATTATTAAATATTTTCCATTGTTAACGCAATTCAAAAATAAGTGTTGATGGGTCAGTTGGAGCCCTTTTGACCTGACTTGAAATATACCCATTCTGACAGCTATAATTGTCTTTATGTCTCGAATGATTTAATTTTGGGGGTTTTCAGATATTATATGAGAGGCTGTTGTCAGCTAAACTCAGTTCGGCATCGGGTGAAACGAAGTGGAAAGCTTCAAAGGAGGCTAATCCTCCTGATCTGTACTCCAGGTGGCTTCACTTTGAATTTTTGCTTATTCAAAATTTTAATGCTTATTGATCGTCGACACGTTACCATTGTTGTTTACAGATTTATGAGTGCTTTATACAATTTACTTGACGGGTCTGCTGATAATGCAAAGTTTGAAGATGATTGCCGGGCCATTTTAGGAAATCAGTCTTACGTGTTATTTACACTGGATAAACTGATCTATAAGCTTGTAAAACAGGTATAATGCACCTACATTTATTTTTCCAAACTTCTATTATGTTTCTAATTTCTAGCGTTCTAATGTTTCTGAATGCATCAGCTTCAAATTGTTGCTGGTGATGAGATGGACAACAAACTTCTTCAACTATACCAGTATGAAAAATCTAGGAAATCCGAGAAGTTTATCGATTCTGTGTACTATGAAAATGCACATGTTCTTCTCCATGATGAGAATATATACCGATTTCAATGTGTAAGTTTTTTTCTCTTCTTACATATTAGCAAGCAAACTAAGATAATATATTATATATATTTGTATGTGTATATATGTGTGTGTATAAAAATTTTTGCGTTTTGCAGTCATCTGGTCCATCTCGTTTAACCATCCAGCTGATGGACGATGGGAGTGAAAAGGCTGAAGTGGTTGCAGTCTCTGTGGATCCTAGTTTTGCAGCTTACATTCATAATGATTATCTTTCACTAGTCACTGAAAGAAAGCCATCTGGCATCTTTATGCAGAGGTACTAATACTATATCTCAATTTTTTTAATCTTTGAATATACAAAAAGAGATGTTATTTAATACATATTTTAAAACTAGCATCAGAGGATAACATGATTTTAATTTTTGTGCAGAAATAAACGTAAATTTGCAGACCTAGATGAATCTTCTGTGATATCATCTGTCATGGAAGGTGCCCATGTGGTCAATGGGTTGGAGTATAAGATGTCTTGCAGCTCATCAAAGGCAAGAATTATTTAAAAAAAGTTACAACTTTTTTTATAAACACGTGAATGTCAATTTTTTTTAATGAAACATATCTGCATCTGATCATCTGTGTATCAGCAGATATCCTATGTTCTCGATACAGAAGACTACTTTTTTCGTGCAAGAAGAAAAACAAAGTCATCAGGAGACGGATCATCATCAACACCATCACCCCATAATCAGGCAAAAGTAGAACAATTTCACAGATTCTTATCCGCAGCCGTAGCTTAATCAAATATTCTGATCCGTTTTCTCCATAAACTCCAAGGTACATATCTTATATCTTCTACTAGATCAAATATTATCTTTTTTATTAACAAGAAATCGCTAAAAGAAAATTTATTCTCGTTTTTCTTTGTAGAAATTTAACCTAGAATAACTGCCACCTAACTCATGGTTATGGTTTCTTGCTGATTAAGAAATAGGAGAAAGGCAATGTAAACAAGTGTGTGAAGTTCATATAGATAATGAATGGGGTCAGTTATGTAACATGTAAATAGAGAGAGGACGATGTGTTTGCTCAAGTTTTAATTGTCAAAATGTTGGTTTGCAACATAAAGTTATAAGTGCTTGTAACATTACAATCTCAAATAGAAGGATCCTTTTTAAAGTTTATTATGGTTATTGCTGATGATTTGGCGTAAGGTGCATGCTGGAAAACCCGGGCCCTATCTGAGACGACTACATTTTACAACTTTTGAACACAAATCTTAGCATGTTGTTTGCCTTTAGAGGTAAGTATTGATTGAATTTCTAAAGTGTGAAATTGGTGAAAGATATAAATCATTATGTACGTTGAAACACAAGTATCTTTTCTAAACCTATTAATCACCTTCAACTTCAGTTATTAAATGAATTAAAGTTGAAATCTGACAATGAGGGATGTAATGTAAACGAGACAAATAAAGTAGATCATAGTAAGATTTTCATAGAGAATAACAAAATAAAAAGGCAACTAATCTACTTACTGTGCCAATTACCTCTCTCTGAAAATCATGAGTTACTTAAACTTGAAGCCAATTGAAAATACCCAACTGAAAACCCTGGTATCACTAAATGTAAGTGTATATATTGGTAAAACATCAAGTTAACCAAAAGATTTTTTAAATTATTTTTGCAAGTTGACTTCTAGGGCATCGTTTCATCAAATATTATTTGTTGTTTAACTTTAAAAGTACGTGAATAAACATTAGTTTTTATAACATGTACAGTAATACAGGCTATCTTGCAAAGCACACAAGTATAATAAATTTAGCTCATATAGTATCTCTCTTCTTTCCTCTAATATAACCCACAAACTCGCTCTCTATCTTCCACATCGAATCTTCAACAACACCGGATCGAACATTCAACAACACCACCTCAAAACACTTATAGACCCACATTGCTCCACGTTATCACAATCCGGTCACCCCGACACTCAAAAGTTCCAAAAGGAGATAAGAAATGTTTTCTTTTTTTATTATGATTTTACAAGACGAAGGTAGAAAGACTTGAAATGTAAAAAAAAGGTAAAAATATAAAAGGAAAAAAAGAGGGATAAAGCCTATAGATGTTCATTTTGATTTCCTGTAGTTTAAAAAAAACTTATTAATTAAATACACCTAACATAAATCTATTTGTAAATTAAGTTCTTTTATATAATAATATAACATATAAAATAGAACATATAAGGTGGTAGATTAAAGAAAACATATGTTTCAAACAAAAATAAAATAAAAAGAAAACTTCAGGTGACACATGAACCATTAAAAAAATTAGTACTATCCATCAAGTTTGTAAATGTAATACATATATAACTAGTTTGATGCATAGTGTGTATTCTAGACCTTTTGATCTCTCCTACCTTCCTCTTACTTTTTTATATCTTCCTTAGATAAACTCCATCTCTAGTAATTTATTTATGAGTATTTGGATTCATTTCATTACTGATTAAACATTTAACATCGCTACACATTGTAACCTCAGTCGATAAAAAACAATTTAATGAAATTGAGTAGGCGAATGCTTTTAAATTGTTTATAACATTTTTTAATTACATGATGATTTACAATCATGAGAGTTATTTATAAATTGTTTATAACATTTTTTATTACATGATGATTTACAATCATGAGAACTATTTAGCAATAACAGACGATATAATTCATCATACGATTTGACACCTATTGATCTGCCTGTCTTCGTTTTCACAGCCAAAACATCGAAACTAGTGACCCTCGAACAAGTGCCACATCTTACATAAGTTTGTATTCAAGGCTTCAAGCCACCTCGCCAAGCTTTTTTTAAGACACAACCTGTTGCATATATAACATGTTGTGATTTGTTGAAATCTTTCACGTCAATGAGATGAAGATACGACTGGTATAATAGATACTGACCACACTTTTTTGTATATATATAATGTCTAATAAGATCTAACATATTAAAAAAATTGATAAAATATCATATTGTCTCTAGAAAAAGAAAAAGGAACTTGTAATATGGAATTCTAGAGCGTGTTTGTAGTTGGCTGGAATTTGAAGTCATATCATTCATATGGAAGCAATGCTCACTTTGTTGACTTTTGTAGGTTGACATTTGGCTTTGAAGTCAACTCTAATAAGATCTAATATATTTTTAAATTGAACATTAGTTGAGATTCTTACAAGACCCGGGTTACCAAAAATTCATCAACAGTGATATTTTCTTCGCATATATATATATATATATATATATATATATATATATATATATATATATATATATATACTTTCTTCGCATATATATATATATATATATATATATATATATATATATATATATATATATATATATATATATATATATATATATATATATTTTGGTGTCCATCCTCGACCTTACCAATAAACCCCAAACTCGATATAGTTAGAACAAGTATTTAGGTATGACGAATGGTTATAAAATTTTCCACGGGTGTAAGACGACTATGATGTTAGTTGATATCAGAGGTGGAGGCAAGAATTTTTGTCTAGGGACGGTTTTTTCCTATTCTCAAGCGTATATCAACTTGATATCAGATTTTTGGTTCGGGTCGGATTAAATAAATAAATCAAGAAAACATTATAAAAAAACCTTTTGTCCAGTTGGAATGAAGATTTACCACAAAGCTAATTGCAGCAACGACTTCAGCGAACACAGGGGTATTTTATTTACCAGGAGATAATCTTTTAAGGTTTGAAAAATGAAGGGTAATTATTTAGTTGAAATTTAATAGTTAATTAGTGATTGGTAATGGGTTATGAGCTAATGTAAAATGGAATGAGCTTTTAACCCAATATATGAACTTAGTAGATTTAATACAAAATAAATCTAATTGGTGATTAGATATTATTCTTATTACTTTTAATTTAAAACGGACTCATAAATTAATTTTTCTTTTTTTTGTTGAGCGACCAACGAATACTATAAGTGTGGTCATCCGCGTAAACTCATTAATAAAATGTCACCCACGCCCACGAACACAGACACCGTTGGCGACCCGGCCAACCCACCATTCTAGGAGAAACCTACCACCCAAAGGCATACCATGATAAAAACTCTAGCCCACTAGAAGCATATTACATCAACTCATCAAGTAAGACTCGAACCAATGACCACAAAATTGAAAAACCATAAAGTGTCTCATCCCAAACCAATTAATATCCAGCCTAATTATTCAAAACATACATACATGTTTACCTAAACCATACACGTAAACGTTTTCTTTTCATATTTTCCTTTATTATTGGGTAATAATATAATCTATTACCCGTCCATGTCTTTTTAATGTAAACTAGTTTTCTCTGCCGCGCGTTGCCACGGCTATGCGAGTTTTAACATAACCATAAACCAAAATCGAAATGAAGGTTCGAAACCATAAAATCAGCAAAACACACAAAGTAAAACACACCAAAACCCTAAATCCATAACATACAAGAATATTTAAAACCCAAAACTAAATCAAAACCCAACACCATACACAAAACAAACGAAAATCGAAGCCGCAAGAAGACGACAGTCAAAAATAGAAAACCGACGAAAACCAAAGCCCAAAAAAAGCAAACAAAAGGAAAACACAAACCTTAATAGCGAGGATCATCAGGATATCGATAACGAAAGAAAGAAAGTAAGAACCCGGAGAAAGACAACGACAACGAACATAATCGAAACACACATCAAAGAGACGTGCCCGGACACAAAAAACCAACAAGAACAACCTCACCCCTAAACCTCGAACGCACACCCCAAACAAACCGTATATAAACACATACAAATACAAAAGAAACAAACCAAATAAAAAAATAAAAAATAAAAAAAAAAAAAAGGGAAACCCATCACCGACCAAATGGTTTAATTAGAATAGTAATAGTAATATTTCTAATTTCTTGAGTAATAAATTTATATGAAAATTTCAACAAATAATTTCTAACAAACTAATATGTGAACCTCATAATCAACAATAATAAATAATCAGGTACCCGAAGGGTATTAGACAACGGGTGAGACACGATTTTACAAATAAGTATGGGAGTTGGATTACTACATATTCGAGCTTTTTGGGTAAGGTCCGAGCTGAATTCAAGTACTCAAGGATATGCAACTATAAAGCGATACAAGTCGATGCTGGGTCAGGACATGAGTAACTAAGTTGAAACTTGAAAGTAGTTCGTAGTTACTTGTTAGAGAAGGGTGTCGAGTTGGTGGTTAACGGTTCATGGTATAAATCATGTTTTAGGTAATCGACATTCAATTACCTGCAACCTCATTTTTAATTGCAGATCGTATCGAAAGCTGGTCAAGCTATGAACTTAGAGCTCGAGGCTAGCCTAGCTTCGCCTATCCTAGCTCTAGTTTGTCAAGCTAAGCTCAATAGCAACCCGTTTGTAGCCCTCAGCACCAAACAGGTAAATAGTAGTGCTACACATAAGTTAGAGATTCTTACAAGACCCAAGTTACCAAAAA
This sequence comes from Flaveria ramosissima, assembly GCA_025215565.1. Classification (NCBI taxonomy): domain Eukaryota; kingdom Viridiplantae; phylum Streptophyta; class Magnoliopsida; order Asterales; family Asteraceae; genus Flaveria; species Flaveria ramosissima. Next base: position 74,059,002 of record CM046035.1, read on the forward strand.
TTTATCAATGAACATGTGACGGGAGTTTATTCTTCGCTGAGAGTTTCTCTAGTGTTCGACAGCATAATAATAAGCCTAAAACTAGCATCGTGGTTCCAGAATAACTATCCAACACCTAATTGTTGAATATAAAGCCTGACTAGCATTCGTACGTCAAATGATAGTAATGATACACATAGTAGAGATTCTTACAAGACCCACATTCCCAAAAATTCATCAATGAACATGTGACAGAAGTTTTTTCGTCACTAAGAGTTTTTATAGTGTTTGAAAGCAAAATAATAAGCCTAACATTTGCATCGCAGTTCCAAAATAACTATCCAAAATATAATTGTCCAATATAAAGCCTGATTTAGCATGTAAACTAGCATTTTGTACATCAAATGAGGAGGTGTTGAACAATTGTTGCAGGCCTCTAGATTTTCAAATCATGATACCGACATATATGCTTAAAAATACAATCAAGAACATGGCATTGGAATCATGATTTACTCGTAGTATGAACAAGTACCAACGATAGATAAGAATTGTTGAAACGGAAAATCATATACATCTTTCTACCTTTTTAAGGTGTTATCACAACAATCCGACTGCACAACTTAGATGCAATCTGTTCTCCAAGCCTCTCAAGTGATGACCCAATAGCATACACCTGTATATTGTAAATTATATGTTGGTTCATTCCAATATTCCATAATCACATACCAAACATTTATATATGATTCAATCACTAAATGAATGACAAAAGAAACTTGTAGATTACAGGTCATAATTTCAATCCATTTACTTATGAGTCAGTCAAGTAGGCTGTGTTTTATCTTTAACAAGTGAAGCGTGTCAAATAAAAGAACTTTTAGCTCAAAAGAAAAAGTGTCAAACAGGTCTAAAATCATTCCATTCATAAAACTAGATTTGACTGAAATACTGAACAGCTAATATAATGATAATCAGATTTTTGCAGTGATATTTGACATGCTAATTTGTATATGAAACCAATATATTTTTGGATTATGCTGATTTGCAGTGATATTTTTGGACAAAAAATGTTTGTGGTTAAGATCTTTGGCTTGTAAATATAGGTCTCTAGTAACCTTAAACAATAGTATTAATACTTTCTATCTACCTTTTAAGGTGTATTAAGAGTCAACCCGACCCATGCAACTACCAACCTGCCTGACCCATCCATTTTACCAGTTCTAATGTATATGATATGACACTAACCAGAAAAGCAGCTTTGCTAGGTAATCTCGTGAAGTCCCTATGGTGTCATATAAGTCTTCATTATCATTTGGGAAGATTTCTTGGCCTCCTATGTCTGAATCTGCGGTTAAATCAGAGGTAGTCTCTTCCTTGAAGAATCTTCTAGACGTACACTGTACAAGTTCTCGTATAACTTCCTCGACCTCTGACGACGATGGTCTGGATAGTTCATTCACCTATTTCAACATGATGGATGAACCAAATTTTATTCACTAGTTTGAGGAATGATTGATATAACTGTGACGAATATAAGGTAACTACCATGTCGGGATCCAATGACCGCAAGTATTTCAAAAGATCATTGTCACTTTCTCTTGTATCTTCTATCTGCATATTTTCCTGCTTCCTAGCATGCAGCTCCTGGGAGGAAAGGGTAACAACAATTCAACTTAAATACGCTTTAATGTCTATGATGAAAAAGATGCAGTCTCACAACCATACAAACTAGAAGAAATGGGGATCACTCCTTTAGAAGGCGCTAGGCGCACTAAAGGCACAAAGGGTGAGCCTTAAGCCTAGGCGCAAGGTGCTTTTGTCTTTTCTAAGCGAAGCGCGCATTATAAACACACCATTTTTGGGGTTCTAGACATGTTTCAGGCTGTTTAGGGGTAGTTTAGGTTGGTTACAGTCCATTTTTGGATGTTTCAGACCTGTTCAGACCGGATTTTTGCAGAATTTGACTGGAACTGGCGCATGTACTCAAGGCAGTATGGCTGTGTTGGGCTGCAACTGGGCGCCTAGGTGAGCGCATTGTGCGCCTTCGACTACGTAGCTCCAACAATTTAAAGGTATTTGCCTTCAACTGCAAGAGGATCCTTTAAATTTCCCAGTTTAACTTAACACAGCTATGGTTTATAAACCAGAACGTGTTCATCTTGAGATTCAAGGTGCAAACATTAAATGATTAACTCAGTTAACTTAACTAAGATGAAATTGTAGATCATTCACACAGTGCCTCACCTTCTTGGCAGCAGATAACTCTGATTCCAATTGTTGGATGTAATTCAGAGCTTCAGGATCCAAATCACTCAAACAACTTTGAAGACTTAATCTCTCAGATTCTTCAGTACAACAATCCATCATGACACTATCACACAAACATTCACTTTTATCAACCTTCTCCTCCGAAGGCTCACTATCCTCACCAGAACTCGTCCTTTTCGAATCATTAGAAGGCGAAATCTCAAAGTTCCTCATCAACATAATTCTATACTCAGCATTCCACAACGTATACCTAAACAACAGACGCCAATCCAATCACAAACAGATCACGCACGTAAATCAACCGAGTAGATCAATAACAATCAGAATCAATCAACAAACAACACTAGAGGTAGTTACAATTTACCCTGTGATTAACGACGATGAGAGCAACCGATCGAGAGGAGGTTTCGAGACTCTAACCATAACAGAAAACTGATCCGACGGAAGCAGCCCTAACATCGTCGAAATCGTCTGCTTCATCGAATCCTTGGCGGAATCCGAAACGCCTTTCGAAATGACGGAAGTATCCAACGGCTCGATCTTCTTCAACATATTGGCGATGACGGAGAATTCACGGTCGAAGGAGACGGACCTTCGAGTGGACACAAAGTCATCGGAGACTCCACCGCCGTCGACGCCGGAGATGATGCAGCTGACGACAGCGACGGGAGGCTGGCGTTTTTTGGTGGTGGCGGAGAAGGACGGCGGCAAGGGGCGGGTGAGGAGGTGGTGGGAGTACGGCGGCGGTTGGTGGTGGTGGTGGTGGAGCGGTGGTTGGTCGGAGAATCGGGAGAGGAAGAAAGCCCTAGAGGAAGCTGCCGCCATGAATGTTGTCTCCGGCGGAGGTCTGTAGTGAACGTGAATCTATCTTCTTTCTATCGTCCACAACTAATCTCATTGCTTGTGTTTGTTTGCTTGTGAAATATGAATGGCGGGGTGTGATACTATGCCCTTGTAGATGGACTCTATTTACAGATTTGCCATTTATACTAGGGGTGGGGTGTAAATGAGCTAAAACGGCTCGCAATCTACTCGAAATAGTTTGTTTACTAAACGAGCTTGAGCTCGAGCTTCAAATATCAAACTCTAGCGGGCTCATGAGTCTAAATGAGTTTTTTGTTTATATAAATTTTTGTTTGCATATTAAATATATATTATGTTATAATATATATTATTATGATAAATAATAATTAGTTGATATATTTTATGTTATATATAAATAATATGATTATAAATAAATACAAACGTAATTATAAAAAAACAAAAAAAATTAATAATTTAACAATAAATGAGTCGAGCTCTAACTTTAAAATTTTCTAACGAGCCGAGAAATAAAATTACAAACGAGCCGGACTCTGACTAGTTTACACCCTACTTATTACCATCACAAAACATCAATTGTTTGTTTCGAGACTAAGTCAACCCGGTTTGTTTATTTTTATGAGTTGAAGTTTGAGTTTGACCCGATTTGTTTAAAAAAAAATTGAACTTTACTAAAAAAACAATTTTTTTATACAAGTCAAATATTTTGAGTTAACAAACTTAGATTGATGTAAATATATTTTAGAAAGATTATGATTGATCACCGCATTATAACTTACAAATATTAAAATTAAAACTTAAGTTAAACGTGCAAACCAACAAACATAAATTGATATAAAACTAGACTTACAAAGATTACAATTTAGATTATAACTTAAATATTCTAAATTTGAGTTTAATTTAAACAAGCTAACAAACAAGGCTATCATAACTCGAGTTCTAAATTGCTTACCGTTTGATAAATGTAATAAAAAAGTCCTCGAGTTCTTGAGCTTCCTCTAGAGTCCACTAAATGCATGTTTGGATCCAGATTTTTGTTAAAAGAAAATGTGCATGTTTGAGAAAAAAAATGATTTTTGAATTTTTAGTTTTTTTAACATCAAGCCTAAATGTCAACTTAAAAAATTAGCAAAATATGTAACAGAACTTGGTGTTATATTTAAAGATGTTAGAAAATGATATATATAAATCTCAAACATGTAACTTTTTAAAGCTAGATTTTCACTTGTGTTATTTTAAAAAAGCATATGACCTATTTAGATAGTTTATACTTGCATTGTCGTATTTAAGTTACATAATAAATTAAAAACATATTTCCAATTGTATATGTATTCGTTTATAAAAAAAATAGCTATAATATATTATTTCATTTAAACTACATGTTGTAACTTCTCAATTTGATGTATCCTGTCCTAAAAAGTGTTGTGAATCTCTCTAACTCCATTACTCCAAACAAAAATAGTACGACAGGATAATACTTCAAGGATTACATACTTTATGATGGATCGAAAATACATTACCACCAGATTTTGCAACTACCGAACCTACAACAATCTAGTAAACGTAACACCATAACGTCTAAACATTTATTGGTCCGCACCTCACGACAAAACAACTCATAAATGCTTTTTGACACTGAGTGTTTGCTCTTACTTGACTGGTAGTAAGAGCTAGTTCACCCATGTAGACTATAGTTGGTGTCATCCTAGTTAAAAATCAGAAACATCCTAATAATTAACAACAGAGGTTGAACAATGGTCATTGCATATGTGGTGGTGATACATGTTTCTCAAACTCTGACCTCGTCTATCTGGTTGTGGTTTGATTGCCAATCCGCAAGCGAGACTGACAATTTTGAAGACTTGCATGCCAAGTTCAACCAGATGAATGGAGAAACCATGAAAGATTTCATAAAAATGTTCAACTGTGAGAGTATAATATCTCAATAATATGCATGACCCATAAGTATTTGGATAACCCGTCAAAACATGTTCAAGTGGGCTCTTCTGTAAAGGTCCAGTTAGCTTAGTCCGAAAACACTTTTCATAGAATAAATGCTTGTAGTTTTGGCCTTAGCATACAACTTCAGCAATAATTAGGGTCTTTATATTCAGCATCGTTATTTTATTTATGTTTATCTTTTCCGGTAACTACATCTAAAATTGTTTTTATCAGTGTTGCAAAAATCGGCCTAGGCGGCCGCCTAATCGGCTATTAATCGCTAGGCGGCCGACCACCTAGGAGATTTTACCAAATCGGCCAATTAATCGCTAGGCGGTAAAAGGTGGTCAAATTCGGCCCTAGGCGGCCTTAGGCGGACCTAGGCGGTCCAAATCGGCCGAAAATTGCAAATTCCGGCGACTTTTCCGGCAGATTCCGACGACTTCCGGCCGGATTCCAGCCAGATTCCGGCGACTCTTGAAATTCCGGCAAAAATTTTGTAAATTCCGACCATATTTGTTTATATGTATATAAAACTAAACATTTTTATAAAGATTGCATATAAAAATGTGTATATATATATATATGTAAAATTGAAAATTATATATAAAATTTCCAAACCGATTAATCCCGATTAATCCCTACTAATCCCGATTAATCCCTAGTCCTTACCCCACCGCCCGACTAGCGCCTAGCGATTTTTACAACATTGGTTTTTATGAGGCCTGATTCTAAGTTCAACGGTTTTGGATCAACTTGACAAGATTCTATGTTTTAAAAATACACTTTGGGGGATTTCAACCCATTTAACCATTACCTTCTAAGTTAACTTTTCACTTTACATGACCATTTAGCAGCTAATAAGGATCCAGGTAACGAGTCAAAAACATATACTGGTCAAAACTGATAACTTCTTAAACGGCTCAGAATAAAATGATTTAAAAGTTCTCATGCATCAAATTTGGGCAATGTTTTCGACCAGTACAGGGCGTTTTTGGTTAATCTCAAGACTATAACTTAGTCCTGGTATTATGTTGTTGCTGTGATTGCCGGTGTATTGTTTTTAATGTCGTAATAAAAGCTGCCTTTCAAAATAAAATTAAACAGGTGGTAGTAATGTATTTCCAGTATTAGAGTTTAACAATGAAATTCAGAATGTCACTAATTCTAAGGCAAGAAAGAATTCTCAAACCAGAAGTAGGTTTACAAGCCTAATCACATAACTGCTGATGCGCAGTACCAGATATTATGGCAATTAGAACAGCCTAAAAGTATACCTAAACTGGTGCATTAAGAGCATATGCACCCAACAGAAAGTCACTAACCACTAGCCTTCGTCTTTCTTCAACACCCAAATAGCCTACTGTTAGAAACTGGATCAGGATTCAAGGAACCGTATGTACCTGTTTCTTCTCATCTGCTTCAACATACCATGACTTCCATGCCTCCACATAGTGCCCAAATAGGTCACTTAGAGCTGTCACATTATCAAGCGAACATATGTTATATAATTATGTCCGTTAAGGCAATGAAGCTTGCACGATTGACTAGAGATGACAACTTCAACTCATTCACTAATGAATGCAAAACATTGGTTTGTGTCTTAACAAGTTATAAGATTGGCAAAAAGAGAACTGGGTCAAAAGTCACCCAAGTGTATTTGGAATTCATAAACCTTTATACGAACGTAAATTTTTTAGACAAGCAGTGTTTAAGGCAAATCCAAACCAGCCCGTTTAAATCGACATGGAAATTAGCCTTATTTGACCACTTACCAACCCGCCTGACCAATTTTGACACTTGCAAGATTTAGCAATGTACCTTTATTGCAATACTGAGGACGATAAGTATCAGCCAAGTTCTCCCAGTCCTGAGCCTGCTTTAACTTTTTGTTTCCAGAAATCCCTACCTTTTGTGTGGTAGAAGGTGTAAACGGGCCAAACACAAATTCCTTTGAGTTGCGTGAAGGCTTCTGCTGCATTGTAGTATTCTCATTATATTCAACCTTCACACAGTCAATATTACCATGCATGGCCACAGTCACTTCTTTTGAGCTCCAATCAGACAGAGAATCTATCCGTGTTCTTTTTGAATCTTCATGATTTGTAATATCTGTTCCAAAAGCTCTTCTTTTTGAGCCGTTTGTATCTAAAGTTTGGGATTTAGTTTTCGGTCCCAGCCATCTAAATGATGGTTTCCCACTTTCTGGGTGGCGTGTCTTCAATATAAGGCAGAGAACAATTTAGATACAATGATTTGTACAAACTGAAGAACTTTCACAGTTTAAAAAAGTATTAATTACCTTCTCAAGGAGATCCATGGATGAAAAGACGTTTGCAATATCATATAAACGCCTAACTTTTGCTGCATACACAAAACATAAGCCTAAGTCTGTGTTTTCGACCATCTTTTTCATCTCATAAAAGAGAAACTAATATCACGTAAATGATTCAATAAATGAAATAAGAAAAGAAAATTTACTTCTCATGGCTGTTGGGTCATGTACATCCCCCAAAAGTGCTGTTGCAGCGGTGTCCAAAGAGATTAAATCTGCCTGTAGGATATAGAAAAGGTTGTTTAGTAGTCTTTTGTATTAACCTAAAATATGACAGTTTTCATGCTATAATAGAAAAAACTTTACTGGCAGGTTTACACACATTAGAAGTAATGAATAGCTTGATGAAATTCTGTGTCAGAAGTCCAAGTGATTTTTCCTTCCTGTTACTTTCTGACAAATCAAAATGGAATAACGATTACAAATTTACTAATATTAGATACTCAATCGTTGAGATACGATTTGTTGTGTCTTATACCTTGGTGCTATCTAACCTATTTCAAGATGTAAATTGTGATTTGTGTGATGTATATAACTGAGGATGACTAAAGATAAACTGAATCCCATTATAGAACTAAAAAGGAAATCAACTTACCGCTTTTAGAAGATCCAGATGATTTAGTATACCTGTCAGCGTATGAATTGTTCGAATTAGACGGCCCACGACTATCGTTCTCACTTACAGCCTAGTCAAAAAAATCCCTAATTTAAGTTAAATTTGAACAAAAGCACCATGATGATCAAAGATAAGTCCCGTTGACAGGAACATTTTGATCATGTAAAGACCATCAGTGTCCATGTACAATTTGGGTGTTACTATACTATTTGGTCAACGACTTTTAAGAGTGTAAGAATCAACAAAGGTGACTCAATCTAACATGGAAAACTTACGGTTCCAGAGCTGCATAATTGAAATACTTTGGGGTTCTCATTAAATGTCTGTTTCTACAAGTAAATGTACATGCAAAATATCAGAATACAAGTGTTCATTTTTACGATTTAGTAATCACACCAAAACAAAAGTAATTAAGATAATGAAACATAAATGTGCAGGTACCCTAAGCTCTTCTACCGCAAGGGGAATTGCATTAAATCCCTTCCAAGTATACTGATTCTTTGCTCTCTTTGTCAAAACCTGAGAATCAATCAGACCAAGTTAATAAACCCTAAATCACCTACCCACATCCAATTTCCAAAAAAGAACACAAATGAATGCCAGAAAAACCTAACCCCAACACTTTCTAATATGTTGACAATGTCGTAAATCCGCCGCCTCTCAACACCTGTAAGTTTTCAATATCCTATTATCTGTTTATAACTTAATCTTCAATGTCACCAACAAAATCAAAAAAAGAACAGATGAAAACCTAATTGATTTGCTGCGTTGTCTAGCCCAATCGATTCAACACCTTCTCGATTGTACAGCCTCAAGAAACTGAAGAAGATTATTCGATCTCAAAACATCAGATACTATACAAAATACATCAAAACAGTGAATTAATGAGTTAAAGGAGAACATACTTGGAGCATAAGACACCTAGAGATTTCTCCTTACGGCTGTATAGAGAAGGGTGCTTTGTTTCGGAATCGTTGAGTGACGCCATAGATGGAAAGTAAGTGGTGGATGGATGAAGAGATTAGAGATGAGAGTGAAATGGGTGGTGTGTTGCGTGGGTTTTGGTGAATCGATGGCGGGATCGAGAATTCAAATTGGGGTTTTTCCGATCTGAAACTTTGATACGGGCCGCGGGAATTTGAATGCGGGACGATGAGCGCCTACCCCTGGTCGCCTTTTATGTTGTGATTGAGTTTTCTAAATAAAAACATAATGGGATCAAGGGGTGTTTGGTTCAAATCTTTTAGTTATTCAATTCTTAATGATTTAAACTGTTTGTTTTATGAGCAAATGTTTGTATAGTTCAGATAATTACTTCTAAATGGTTAATCATTATATTAATAATGAATGGTCAAGACCTTTTTATCATAATTTGTTAGACATTTATCTTTGAATAGTTAAACGATATATTGGTTCTTAGTGGTTCAGACCTCTTAGTGGTTCAGCACTTAATATTTTGGACCTCTTATTGATTCAACACTTAATCATTCAAAAATCATCTAAGAATTAGGTTACAAAACACTTGTATTTTGTGAAAAAGAAAAATTATATTGTTTCAATATGTAGTTTATATTTTAAATATTGGATTTTTTTACGTATACATACTTAGATAAATCTATGGTTGCTGGTGTTGGACTGTTGCGGGTGCTTTTGTTCTCCGTACCATTTAATTAGATCATTGATTTAATTGGTGTTCATCGCGTAAAATAATAAAGAAATAAAGAAGGCAGAGTATGTTGTTGTGGAGAAAACAACATGGTTCGTTTGGCTTGTGCGTAATAACCTTATATTTAATCATTCACGGATCTCATGTGTATAGTTTCTTGTGCGTGAAAAATAAGGGTAAATTTGAGGATATTGTATGACACAATTGGTGGTCATTTTCATTTGAATAGAAATTTATGTTGTATGTCTTGTATAGTTTATTTGTGATCCTAGGATTTTGCTAATGGTCTTTTAATAATAATGTTATCGTTCAAAAAGAAAACTTACATTATATATACAAAAGATATCAAATTAATGTTGTTCATATGTTTTTTAATAACTTAAACATGTTTAGAAGATATAACATACATATGACATGTGTAAGTTTAGATTATTACATAGTGAAAAACAATAAGAAGTACATATACAACATTTTATTATTTTTAATCCTTTTAATATTGAAAAATGAATGGCTTATTTTGTTTTGTGAGTTCTTGCATTAATGTGTGTTCTGTATATATTCCTACTTAAGCCATGCCGAGTGATAGGTCCTCCAAGCCAAGGGAGAGGTGGTTGCTTACACATAACCTACAACCATAAAAATTGATATATCATGCCCATAAAAAACATATAAACGGTTACCAACAGGCAGAGCTTAGGTTTAAAAAGTATGACACGCTTTAAGGCATTTAGGTCTCAAAGGCCACGACGTGAGGCGAGGGCTTTACATATATACAGACTTTATAAACTTCCATCGAGCCAGTCACCAACAATCAACCAAAAAGGAAGAGATAAACAAGGCTTCAGTACTTAAACCTCAAACACCTCCTACGAAGTGTTGTCTCGCCTGCAATCACTACCAACTCTAGCGTCTCATGCTTGATCAGGCACGCTAGAGGCATAGATTTTTAAATCAACAAGTAGAGAAGCAACCACATGTTAATTAGGCATAGATTTTTAAATCAACAAGTAGAGAAGCAACCACATGTTAATTAGATGAAAACTATCATCGATATATAAATATTAGACCCATAAAATAGAGGAAAACTATCATCAGCAAGATGTGGCTGGAAGCGCAAAATCAAAACTTAGATGGAAACGCTTAGAGCGCATGACTCCTGCACCATGCTCACGTGCCATCGTTTGTGGTCGTCTCGCGTCTAGACGCACTATTTACAACACAAAAATAAGGTGATCCACCATTGGTTTATATTCACACCACTTAACGTTTGAACACTTGCTATAATCAAAAATATGGTTTGTTTTCATGCTTTCCAGGTTCATACTGATCATAACTTGTAGCTTCATATGTATGCTGTAGTCAAATACAAATTCCTGTGTATCAAAATGATATAATCGAATATCTAAACAACAACATAGAATGTTGAAACCAAAATAATTCGCAACTAATTTACCAAAATCAAATAAGTTGGTTTACAGGTCAAGTTGTTTGAAATCACATGTCGACAAAACTCTGCAAGCTGCTCTATATCAATATACCTGTTTCGGCTTCCAGCCACGACTACTGCCGCCACCACCTCGTCTTACAGTTAAAAAAAGTCAAGGTTCGGGTCAACCATGCACCCCCATCTCTCTCTACAGCAAAGTTGTCATCTTTGTTTTCCAAGATCCATTCCAATAATTAAGGATCAAATACTTTACACAAAAATGAGCATTATATCACTCATAGATCTTGATCATACAACTCTATGCTTGCTCAAAACTGCCATTGTTAAAAGCTCCAATTTTGAAGCCTTTACAATATTCTTGAAGTTTGCAGACAAGTTCACTTAACTATTGACATATTCCACCTGTAATGTCAAATCTTTTATGCCTGCATCATGTAAAATGTCTGAAACTTGTTTCTTTGTAGAAATCTTGTCTGTTTCGGCAGAAATATACAAATGAAGAGTACCGACAACATCATTGTTTGTAAGACTCCATATGTGAAAGTTTTCGATGCCACATATACCATTTATCTTCATAATACTACTTACTGCTGCTTTTAGCTCGTGCTCTTGACCTCTGGGAACTCTTTGCAGTAAAATTTCTGCAGAGTTCTTTAACAATGGTATGACAGAAGAGACGATCAATATCGATATGAAAATAGAGCAAGCGGGGTCTGCAATAAGCCATCCCTTGTACTGGATGAGAAGTGTTGAAATAACCACCCCTACACTTCCCAAAGTGTCGGCTAAAACATGCAAGAATATGCCTTCCATGTTGTGATCGATATCATGGTGATGATGCTTATGTTCATGTTTATGGTGAACATGATCATGTTTATGATGGTGTTCATGGTCATGGTGAACATGACCATGATTATGATGATGTTCACAATCATGGTGATCATGGTGGTGTTCATGGTCATGTTTATGGTGATGTTCATGGTCATGGTGAACATGACCATGATTATGATGCTGTTCACAATCATGGTGATCATGGTGGTGTTCATGGTCATGGTGAAGATGATGATCATGATGATGGTGATGATCTTGATGTTTGTTACCAATTTTGAGATCATGTCCAACATGGTCATGTGAATGACGATCAGCATGGGAATGTGAACAAGATGCACCTCCACCATGGGCATGATGATGCTCATCATGAAAAAAGATCAACCCAACCATATTAACAGCAAGTCCACCAATCGAAACCATCAACAAACTTGAAGTCGAAATCTCCTGAGGTTCCAAAATTCTTTCCAACGACTCCAACACTATCAGCGCCCCAACCAAAACAAGAAACACAGCATTCACATAACCTGATAAAACCTCAAATCTCCCACGACCATAATTATACCGACTATTAGCTGGCAACCTCGCAATATACGAAGCATAAAGACCAATCGCAAGTGCAGCACAATCAAACAACATGTGACACGCATCAGATATCAACCCAAGACTATTGTTCATAAAACCAGCAACAAATTCCACCACCATGTAACCAGTATTAATCAAAAGAAAAAGAGCAATCTTTCTAGACTTTCTTTCACTCAGAATATGACGAACAGACTTCATAACCGAGATCAAAAACGTATCAGGGGATTCTAACCCTAACTCCATGGGATTTACCCGAACAGGATCTAATTCCATCACACCAATCCAAAGCAGCATTCCACATATCAATAACCCCCAAAGCGAAAGCTCAGGATAATAAAGCAATTCAAGTATAACAGTGCACACGAATGTAACAAGAAACTCTTTTCTGAAATCTTTCAAGCTTATCACCTTATCATCAGTGTAATTCTCACTCAAAAGCACCCCAAAAACTACTGTGTTTGCCAACGGCCACCCAAGCGTACCAATCGAAACACTATCTCCCTCTGCTTCAAACACTAACATACTAATCACAGCAGGAACAAACAGCACAATCGTCGTGTAAAACAACGAAATCAAACCAACCTCTTTCCTACCCAATTCCCTAATCGTCCCCCAATTCATGGAGCTTTGTTCATACCCACTCAAAAACCCTGAAAGAAAAGGAAGCAACATCGACCAAACCCTAACGCATTTCTCCCTATTAGCAACAAGAAAAGACGAGAACCCTAATTCACCAAGGTTAACAAAAGAAAAGGGGAAGCATTCAATTCGATCCCAACTAATAGAAAGCAACAACAACCCAATAAACAACGCGAAAAACCCACGAACCTTATCGGGTCCAACCCGATCCACATCGCCGGAGCTCCGATTCCTCCCGGCGACGAAATGAGACGCGACGTAACCGGAGGTTTCCGCAAGGATCATAGCGGCAGTACCGCAGTACCGGAGGGCTTGAAAGCGGACAAGGAAGACGATTGCGAGAAGAATCGACTTAACAAAAGGATTCGTTGTTGGGATTTGGTGATCGAATGATGAATGGTGAAGATTGATTTGGATTTGGGGGTTTTCTTGAGGAATGAGAAGGAGAGTGTGAGGATGAATGATAAGAGAGATACGATGAATGAAAAGGGGAAGATTGAGAAGGATGAAGGGGATGATTGGAGGAAGGGGAGGAGGGAGTAGAGGGAGCGGAGGGAGAAGAGGAGGAGGAAGAGAGAGGAGGGGGAGAATCGGGTGGTTTTGGTGGCGGAGAACGACGGTAGACGGTGGCGTTGTTTGGAGGGGGTGGGGGTGGGGGTGAACGGAGGGTAGTGGCGGGAGGGGGTGATGGGGGTGATGGGGATGGCGGTGCGTGGTGGGAGGGATAGGCGGTGGGGGCGGTGTTGACGGTGGTTCTGGTCGTGGTGGTGGTGGTGGTGGTCGGATGCCATCGTTGGTGGTGGTGGTGGTGGTGGTGGTGGTGGTGGTGGTGGTGGCGGTGGGTTCTGATATTGAAATTTGATGATCACAATGTTACGAGTTGGCGATCTTGAATCGGTTAATGGCGATTAGATGAGTTGACTGACTCGACTGGTTTTAGTTGACTAGACATTTTATGAATAAAGTACAGAAACAGCCCCTGGATTATGTTATAATTTGCAGCCTTTTCATCTGGTTTTGGGAATCAAAACTTCAGTCCTTGAGCTTTTACACTTTTGAGTTAAAATCTTTGTGCCCTCATGGATACGGTTATGACTTATGGGGCTTTTGAAATCTGAATGATAGAATTAGAGGGTCCCTTTGGGAGGTGCAGATCGAGATTGGTACGATATAGGCGTTAGGCTTTTTATTTTTTTTAATGACGTTTAGAACTACCTTAATGCTCGAGTGAGCCTTCATAAGAAGCGATGTCAACTGTTTATATTGATGTTGACATTACGCGTCTGATTCATCCATAAACACCATCAATGAGAAAGCTTACTACTATGAAAACACTCACTTGAGTCGCTTTAAATCTAAAATCTTATTCAAGCTCATTTGAGCTCTTTAAGCTTTTAAAGAGCTAAACATCACATTACTCACAAGTCACTCGTATTGTTTTTCTTGTACTAAAAGGTAAAATATGTTTGCTAACATTAAACACAAAAATTATATATTACACTCTTCGTCCTTTAGCTATATACTAATTAACACGATTGTGTTTTTAAACTTCATTAATTACAATAACCTCTGTTTATTTGAAAATTTGTACCATTTTATGTGTTTTATATTAATCGACGTTAACCTTTTTGGGATTGGAAACAGATTCCGACAAGTTTAACTGAATTGCAAGAGCTTCATTATTGTCAAGCGTACCGAACCCTTGTCAGGTTATTGTTCTCTTCTTCCCTCAAAGTCGTGGAGTAAGACGTCGGTTTCTCTAATGTTGCGTCACATAACTTGGTTGGAGAGGATTCTTGGGAATGGTTGGGGCCGGTCAAAGGCTTTCACAATGGCAATATTACGGAAGTGCATAAAAGCAAAAATGTTTAGTTGATATGCTTATTAACATCTATGGTTAAACAGGCTCCCAAGAAAATGTAAAATATTTTCTTGGAGGGTGGTTCTTAATAGTCTTTCAATAAAAATAAACTGCACAAAAGGGTATTGTTTGCATTCACTAAATCGTGTTTGGTGCTCGAATTCTTTAGAGACCGCAAAACATCTAATGCTCTCATATCCTTTTGCTAGTGGTGTATGGGATAGGATCTCTTCACGGTGTCTAATGTAGTTATAAGTTGAAAGCTCTATCAAAATGTTTGTGAGTTGCCTAATAAATTACAACTTGCACCTCCCATCAAGAATCTCATCCAACTCATTGTAGTTAGAAGTTTGTGGTGCATTTGGAATGCGAGAAACAAAAGGTGTTCAACAATAGAAATTCTCACCCATGAAAAATCACAGAGGATATAAGAGCTACCACTTTTATTTTGATTAAGTACAAAGCTAAAGCAAAAGATTTAAGAGGCGTTTCGCGAATTTTGTTGGAATTAAAATTGAAATTTGAATTAAAATTAGAAAGATTTGTATTTGAAATTCAATATTTTCCGAAAGATTTGAAATTCAAATGAATTAGATTCTATATAATGAATTTAAATTCCAAGTGGAATTTAATGACAAAATACTCATAAAAGGAATTAAATATCACCACCCATTGAAAACTGCCACAACCTCCATCATTATCTCACCACTCCTACATACCACCGATCGTCTTTGCCGTCGAAAATCAACCACGTCGAAAGTCGGTCGCGCCCTGATCACGCCCATCGCTGACCATCAACAGTCATTGCTGAGCGCGTCCAAACCATATCTGTCAGTGCCAACTGCGCGATTGATATAGACTGTCAGCTATCGGGGGCGAGTGCGATCAGTGGGGCTTGTCAGTTGCCAAAGGCGGCAACGAGCATGATTGGTTGTTGGCGGTTTTGAGTTGTTGGGGACAGGGCAGGGCGGCAAGTGGGAGGTGAAGGACATGTCTAACGGTTTGGGGCGATTGGTGACGGTCGTCGGACAGGGTCGTCGGGCGTGTATAGGGTCAGTGAATAGCGGAGGCGATCAGGGGATCGGGTCGGCGACGGTCGAGGGTTGGTGGAGGTGGCAGTTGGGGTCGGGGGTGCCGACGATCGGTGGTCGAGGATGGCGAGGGCGGGGTCGGAGGTGGTGAGAGTTAGCTATGGGCGGTAGGTGGGGCTGGGGGCATTGGCCACGGTGGTAGGCGACGGAGTCGGTGGCAGAGGTGATGACGATCTAGTGGCGGCCTTTTCTTTCAAGTAGGAGATTCCAACTCTTTTAGTTGAATTCCTTTAAAAATTTAAAAAAGAATTAAAAGTTATTTATTTAAGAAATTTGAGAGAATCCATTTCAATTTAAATTTTAATTATATTCTCCTCCAAACATGTTAAAAATATAATTCAAATTCAATTCCAACAAATCTTTGCCAACCAAACATTGACCAATGAAATTCATATATTGATTCCACTTAAAACTTTAAAATTCTATATACCAACATACCTATATTGATCTCGTTGGGTTTCTAATGTAAGTTGTCTCTTTTAAGTTTGTTTATGTTTATATATTTCTTTGTCCAGACTTATTGCTAACTTCTTTTAAGAAATAAATATTGTTCTAAAAAAATTGCTTAACATATAAAAGAATAAAAATATTAACCCTTAATACATATGATGGACAGGATTTGACCCGTTACTAGAAGACAAAATCACCGAAAAAATCATAACAATAATCGAAGATAAGATGGCAACGGGAGTCATTTGCGATGTGTTTCCGAGTTTACTTAACAAAAGAAAATAAAAGAAATATTTTTTTTCTCTTCTTTTTTATTTTTTTTTATTTTCTCTCAATTTCCTTTCATTTGAAATGATTGATTTTAGCTTTTATTTTTCTTCAATTTTCTTCCAATTCCTTCCTTTTCCCTCTTAAGTAAACTCAGAAACACAAATTTCTAACAATCTTTCCATTTCATTCCATTAAAAAAACTTTGGAACACAACTATTTTTTATTTCTTTACACTTTATTTCTTTTCTCTTTTTAAACGCGACTCGCCACAATGTTGAGGTTCCTGGTTTTTGGATGTTGTTTAAAAAAGAATCGTTGCATGTTGCTTCAACCAAACCAGACCAAGCGTTTGATGTTCTCGTGATAACACATTGTTGATTCAAACTTTCAAAGTAACAGGATTACGAACAAATAAAGATTGCAGAGTTTGAAGGCGAAAGAAAATAAGAGTGAAAACTAAAGAAGATGATATAAAAAACTGTAAAGATAGTTTTATGTTAGAGTTTTATGAAACAAAATAGGACGGTTTCTTGATATACATGTGTTATGCTAAGATAGTTTTAAAAATATTACAAGTTTATGACTTCCACTAAGTATTTTTTTTCTTTATTATTTTATGTTTATTGTATAATTTAATTATACGAAAAATAGTTTGTTATTATAAACTCTAGTTAATTTAAAAAGAACTAGTTTTCAACCAGCCGCGCGTTGCGGCGGCATCGTACCTAGAATGATAAAGTATAAACTAACAACCGATCCGACTTGTCTCTGATTTCTTATCTTTTATTTGGTTTTGTTTCGGAGAACATCATACCTTAAATAACAGAGAACTTGTTGGTTACTATTAATTTCAAAATTTCCAATTATATATAAAGTAAGGTGGTATGCATAATCTTCCTTGAATAAATATACATCTTGATAAATGTCAAATTCTGAAGTTTGTGACTGCATTAGGAAGTAGTTCAGTTTAATCTTTTTAGTATTTGTTTGCCTTCCAATAGTTAATCCGTAAACAGATACAAAACCCACAGAAACAAAATGTATGTTTGCATTTTGATTCTTGCAGGTCCACTACTTATTTATTAAAGCATCAATCTGCAAGAAAGGATAATGGAACAAAATCCTTAAACTTTTTAGTGAAATTTTTATTTTTCATCCTTAGCAAACCATGTAACATTATGGCCCGAATATCTTTCTTTGATGCACCCCACAATTGTCCTAGATCCACATAATTTTACTAAGCACAAAGTTTACCCTTCCCTCTTATGTTGCAAGTTCTTCCTATTCCATCTGTTTCATGGATTTTGATATATTTCTTACCTTTTGATATACAATAGCATTCTGCTTTTGAGCAATCTCCTGGATGAAATTTACATAGCCAACTCCTAATTGAATCCATCAATTTCTCTCGGCCCAGGAATTCATGGCCTACCCACAAATCTTTGTTCTAAAATCCCAAATATGCATTTAAATTCACATAGCAAATTTCTACAATCACATATGCATAAGTAAATGAAACAATGTATAATTATCGTAAAGATCGACCTAAACATCAAAACCTAGAACCCAGAATTAGATAACCCTAAAAATCAGTTAATCACAAAAAAATGATAACAATCAGTAAGCATGCTAATGAACCCCACAAAATAACTACTCTCCATTCATTTGAGTATAAAAAACACATACATAAAAACTAATAATTTTTTTTAAAACCCACCAAAAACTTGCAGAAATCAAGTTAAAAATTGTGATAAACACAAACTAACCATCGCTAGGAATCTTGTAGCTGACCATCGTGACTTTGTTGTCTCTCCAATCACCTCCCACTACGTACAACCTCCATCACCTCAAATCAACAGTCGTCGGAGACAAAATATTTCAAGCACTCGACACCTTGTTTTCTTCTAATAGCTAGGTAATGATATCAATCGCCGGAGAACAACTTAGATGGAGTGCGACGGTGAAGACCAGTGGTAACCTAAATGAAAAGAGTTAGAAGAAAAAAGAAAGGTGTACGTCGGAGAAGAAGAGATAACCGGATCCAGTCACCGGAGAACGTTACCAATCTCTCTTTCTGCAGACATCTACTCTGTATCATTCTTTGTTCTTAAGACGCGTGTAACCAAGAAAAGACGTGGCACGCAGAAGAAATACGTGAAAGAGAAAACATACGACAGGTGTACCGCCACATTTTATTACTGTTCATTCACTTCTTCTATTAATATATAGGGTAATAACATGAAAGCAATAAAAAATTGAAAAACATCATGCAGAACTAAAAAATATAAAAATAAAATGACGTGCCATAATTAAAAGTTGTAAGAGCATTGACATTTCATTCTTTATCTTTATACCTATAACTACATTAAAAATCACTAAATTTTCTTTCTTCTTTTAATTAAATAATATTTTTTTATATCTTTATCATTACATTTTATTTCTTATCCACTCACAAGTCACAACCATTTTTAAAAATATTAAAAGATTTATAGCAATTAAACAATAAATCTTTAATTTTACATATAAGTAATAATATTTTTTCTTTGTTTCACTTAGAATCACTCAAAATCATATAAATTTTTAAAAAACAGAATGTGAGTGCTCTGAGTGGTGGTTACCTGGCTTGGGGACAGTGACATGTTGAGACATTAAGGTTGCGTTTGGTTGGAAGGAATGAAATTGAATGGAATGTAATTGAGAAACCAGTATTATTTTCAAGTAAATTATATTTGAGTGAGTAATAAAATGTAAAACCCAAGGAAATGTTTCACCTTAAATTCTCTTGGTTGTAGGATTTCAAAATCCTTTCACCTAGAGAGCGAATTTGAAATCTCACAACCAAGAGAATTTGAGGTGAAACATTTACTTATGTTTTATATTTCATTATCCCCTCAAACATAATTTATTTGAAAATAATACTAGTTTCTTAATTTTATTTTATTTCATTCCTTCAAACCAAATGCAGCCTAAGAGATAAACAGGTGAGTGGGACAACGAGACTATGAGAGTGGGTCCTGTAACTTAAAACGAAACAGTCAGTTATGACAAAACCACCTAATTTAACGGCCAAGATTCGAATGTTATGGTGGTTTTTGTCTGATCCGACGGTCATGAACATCTTCCACATCAGTTACACTCATCGGAATCTTACATATAACATGACTAGTGATATTCAGCCTATGAACGTACACCACCAACTGAGCCAATGGAAGACACTACTTCCGCCGATCAACTCACCAACGACGACCAAATTCCGACCAAAAACCACCTTCGATCTGAGGAAATCACACCAACAGATTCAATCGAAGAAACCCCTGTTTCTGAATCATCAATTCTAGGGCTTGATCATACATTCACATATGATATCTATAATTCCCCTGGTTCTGATTCTCTGCTTCTTGAAATCCTCTCTAGAATGCCGTTGAAATCAATCTTTAGGTTCAAATGTGTCTGCAAAAACTGGCAAACCCTAATTTCTCACCCTTCATTTACTCGATTCTGTTTGTCGCGTATGTTGACCACCAACGCAGGATCATCGTCTTCGAAAATCAAAATCGTGTATAAGTACATCTACGAGTCGGAATTTGAAGATGTTGTTGATAGATTTCGTCATGATAGTTACTGTTTATCGGAATTTTCTGTCCCTTTTCTGCCTAGAGAACAACAGCATTCTTTCAAGTTTAAAGTTGTAGCTGTGAGTAATGGTTTGATTCTGTGTTGTTCATTGGGGCCTTTGGTTTACTATGTGTGTGATCCTGTGAGTAGACAGTGGGTTACTGTTGTTGGAACAGGTAGATTCACAGATGCCCAAAGGTTCATTGGGGAAGGCTTTGTTAGTAGGGTTAATGAAGATAATGTTGTTACCAGTTATACAGTTGTGAGAGTAGAAATGATTGATCCACCCACAAACTATCTTGGTTTAGACATTTTTTCGTCTGATGATGGGAAATGGGTTCATCGTAAGGTGCCTTGTGCTAATTCGATCGCGCTAATCAAACGTGGTGTAGGTCCTATAAGCTTTAATGGGATTCTTCATTGGTTTGTTCATGATCATGGTATGATTGCTTTTGATGTCTATAAAGATCCCAAATCTTGTCGTTTTATCCGATTTCCAGATGATATAGACGTCCAAAGCGAGTATACATATGATGGGCTTTATCGATTATGTGATGGGTGTCAAGGAAAGCTTCGATTTTTTCAAGTGGCACCTGATGCTAGTTCATTTTACTGTTTTAGTATGTGGGATTTGAGAGATTACGAGAAAGGAGAATGGTGTTCTGAGTTTAAGGTGACCCGTCTTGATCTCTCGTCTTCTGATCCTGTATTGAGTCGTTGGTTAACTAGAGCTACTTTTCGTCCATTATGTTTCCACCCGTTGGATCTGGATATTGTTTATCTGAGGTGCGTGGATCTTGCGTGTGTGGTGTCGTATAGCATTCAGAACAGAAGGCTAGATGTTGTCTGTGAACCGACTAACGTCATTGAAGACTTGTCTTGGCGTGTGGTGGTGCCATTTGCGATCCAAAGGTGGCCAACGCGAGTTCCTGTACCATCTGTTCGAAAGAGGGCATCAAAGACGGTTTCCAATTCAGAAGATGCAAGTCCTAGACCCGTGTCCAACGGGTGAGTTTTTTTTTTTTTTACTTCTTGTTGTTTGGTGTTGTTCTGAACCCTTGTTAAAGGTTGCATCTTTCATGCTTAGTATAAAGCATATGAATTTAACGTATTCTCTTTGCTAGTATTCTGTCTTCATCCTACCAGTAGGATTTCTATTAATCTTTATAATACTTTTGTGGTGTTTTGTATGCGAGTTTGGGAATCAAGGAATGTATTGACTTTGAATCAGGTTTGTTTGTCACCTGGGTCATATGGAATTGATTTATTGCTCACACCTTGCTCCAACACCTAGTCAAACTTGGCATGTGAAGTCATGCTCTTTTATTAAATGTGCTATGATTTTCGAGCTTAGAATCGAGCTCGTTAAGTTTGACTCGATTCGAGCTTTTAGCGAACCGATCTCGAGTAGCTTAGAAGCGATCCATTTTTTTACACCTTTATTTCTCAATTCAAAACGATTCAAACAAAGATCGGGACAAGTAGTAAGTTATAGTAGCAGTTCTCAATTCCATTTGGATCTTTCTATTGTATGTAAAAAAGAATGAATGAATTCTTTGACGATACCAATTCGAAAGAGCTAAGTATGGATCCAAATTACCACCAATGAAGAAGAATGCTCGTTTAATCTTTTGATTTCAAAGAAGGGTTGACAGAATTAACGAGTTCAAGATGAACAAAAAGGAAATGAGAGAGATCACGAAGAAGATTAAAGAAGTTTTCGATGATAATAAGAGCTTCAATCGTAACCCACACAGTTTAGAAGATCTGTATTGACAGAGATAGCGCACTTGAAATCATATACGGACATTTTCCTAAAAATAGATTTATAATTGTTCACCATAAGCATAATCTTAAAATAAAGTTTTATGGAGAATTGCAAATGTAAGAGGAGTATGTAATGCGTTTTTCGTTTCGTTGGTACTCTACTAGATGTTGGGAAAACAAAAAAAAAGAGTAGTAATGAGTGGCTTTTGAACCCTAAGTTGTAATCATGTTTTTTTATTTTTTTTTTATTTTGCATGTCTGATGTTTTGTTGGGCACGGTTATTTTATATAAATACTAGCCTAACCACCCGCGTGTTACACGGGTTGAAAAAATTATAGTAAATATAAATAAAAATCTAAATTATCAATTACTATTAATAAGTTTGTAATATATACACATGTGAAGATACATTAAATAGATATGTATACATGTAAATTACATAAAAGAATTAATACATAGAAAAATAATATTAATGTTTACAATCTCTAAAATATTTTTTGTATACAAATCTTTAATCAGATTTTGTTAACAAATTCTCAAACTTAAAAACCATCTTTTCGGAATATTCTCCTGTATTATAAAAATAAAAATTTAAAATATAAAAAATATAAGTTTTATAAGATAAATTTTAAAAATATATACATTAAATATCCGTTCACTATTTTTTTATATATTTTAGAATGTCAAAACGAAAATATTTCTTTTGTTTTACTCTTTTTGGTAAAGGATTGACCCACTTTTAACAATTCAAAAAAATAAAGTTTTCGCGGGTGAATATTTACTTTTTCAATTTCTATTTCAGTTCTATCATTAGTTCATAACTTTTCCGTATAAATGAATTGATCTCTGGCTGAATAACAATTCGATTAGTTGAACAATAAAAAACGGGTTTTGATGCATGTAAAAAAATAGTTATATAATGGTATATAATGCATGTAAATATTATATGATTTTGTTTAAATATAGAACATTTCTAAAATCTTAATTTGTAACCCAAAATCTTAGATTGATTGTTATTATTAGAATTTAATTTAATATTCAAATTGTTTGTTATAAATTTTAAATTTTAACTAAGTTAGTAAGTTATTTTTGTATAAAATTTTTGATTGAATAGTAGATTAAATTTAAAATTTGAAGTTTCTAAATTTACATTTCAATCATTACAATTAAATTTTAATTTTAGAATCTTGTTTAATTAGACATTAATACTTTTTAAATAGCATTCACAAGTTTCCTTCTATAACCATATATTGCTAATATAATGCCATGTGGCAATTGTATGCTATGAAAATGCCATGTGGCAACACAATAGCTTAAATTGTGCCACATGGCTAAACCCTTTTCATTTTATTATATATAAAGATGTCGTCGTTTTTTTAGTAAAGTTTTCAAATTTTCTAAATGTTTTTCAAGTGTATTTTAATTTAGCTCATTTTTTGACTTCTAATATGTGTTCATTTAACATTGTTAATAAGGAATGTGATGTATGATTTTAGGTGAGTCTAATAAAAATGTCAAAATCAAGAATTAATACGATTAAATGTGAAACTTGTGTTGAAATATATTGTCATATTATTGGCTATTCACGAACTATTTTTACACCATGGTCTGAATAAAACTTGTGTAACTATATTACCTTTATATGAATTAAAAACGAGTATAAATAGTGTTGTACTCCTGTTGAAGCTTGGCCTACAAGCGCCAAGGCTTGGTAGATTGTTTTATGAATCATTTTGAATAAAAACTGTTGAATGTCGTTAGAAGCATTTTGTTAAAAAATATATAAAACCATGGGCGTTAAATATAATATCTTTTTAATCAATCTTGAATTATCGTTAAGAATTATGCTGATTATTATAAACAAACGTCGTCATACAAAACGTAAAACCGAATCGAGACGATTCATGTGAGCGACTTCAAACAAGACAACAAACCCCATGGATAACGCTCAATACATGCCCACGCGTTCGGTTGAGTGATCCACTACACCGACCCGACCCGTTTTCTCAAGTGGATAGAACCTCTAAACGCTGTCGTATCGCTCTTCATGAAACCTGTATATAAGCCCCATACGAGCTTTCAATTTAGATCATCGTCCCCACTTTGTCAACTTATTTCAACCACTAAAACATTAAAACTACAGTAGAAGAAATGGATCGCGTTATGATCAGAAATTGCAATTTTGCTGTTAATTTGGTGTGTTTTGTGTTGATCGTCTTTGGTGGGTCGGTGTACGGTCGTCGACTGCTGTCTCCGGCTAGACCGGAGCCTGATGATGCCGCACCATTTGCTCGATGGTTGGTTTCCGAGAGTTCGTGGGGAGTTTTGAGGTCAATTTCTACTAACGGAAGCTTATTCTTACTGTTCGATTAATATATATATGCGGTACTTTGTATTGTGTAATGTGTGCAAAGTGATTGGTGATATGGTGTTTGAGAATTTAGGCTTTTAGGTTTGTCCGTTTGTATGATGTTTTGGGTTTTGCAGATTAAGAAGATAAACTTAGATTGTGTTTATTATTTCTTAACGGACTTTGGAGCAATGGTAAGATTGATGTGAGCGTGATTTGATTTGAGTCGTGAAAACAACCTTCTGTAGAAATGCAAGGTAACGATAGATTGATAGATACAAAGGATCCTAGGCCCCGGGTACGTGGAAGCCCTCATGTTTATATATGTTTTGAATTTTGCTGATTATTTTTTTTTTTTATAGTATTTCAGTTATTTCCATTAATAATGTTTTGTCAAATTACATCAAAATAGAAGGTAGACGGGCAACAAGCTGCGCCGCCACCCCTTTCTGAATAGCAAATCCTAACCTTCCAAAAACAAATTCTTGCCTCCCCGGGGTTGAGCAATGGTTGTCTATGACCCGTTGGATCCTGGTCAAAAAGTTGATAGCTTCTGGCGCTAGGGAGCCAAATGTATCAAAGGCAAAGGGAACAAAAGCGTGCTGGTTCTCTGCGCAAGCTTTAGCATGTTTATCCACTTTCTTTGATTCTGCCTTTCTTGCCGCTTGACCAGCTACAAAACCGTTTTCCCGTAAACCAACCAAAGGGGAAACCCCTGTGAGGTCCACACAAGCATGTTTGCCCCCAGCCCAGCCAAAGACGAGCAGATCCGCTGGTCGCAAAGTAGACCTCCCCTCCATAGGGTCCGTGAGGAAATTCACAGGGGCTTCTTTCTTAGCAGAAATCCCAGCTCTTCTTAGGATGTCCCCCAAAACATCTCGTACCCAGTCATGCCGATATTTGAACCCAGGTAGCTCTTTACAGTGAAGGGCGTGCTCCCCATATTTATCCATACAAGCTTTACGACATATCGGACATGTTTCATCTTCCGGGTACATAGGGATCATCAACCGGTATTTGAGAATTGCTCTATATTCTACTGGAGACATGCACTGTCCCAACCCTTCAATCGGGATAACGGTCAAAAAGTCCTGAGCATGGGGGCCCTTCAGGCACTCAAACACCGCCTTTTGGCGGGATGACAAAGAAAAAACTTCTCCCAGGCTTTGAGCGATTTTGCTAAACAGAGCATTCGCCAAAGTTGTTTGTGGCTTCGAGGGGGCGGTGTCCTTATTAGAGAAACCGCCAATATCCAAGTCTGGGAGAAGGACATATAAGCGTTCAAGCGCCTGCTGATAGTCCGGGTCAAGCCCGAAGACCCCACTGTTTCGAAGGATATGATCTTGTAGTTCCCAAGACTGAGCTCTAGAGGCCACAAAAGCATAAGCCCCAACATCTCGAGCTGAAAGGAGTCCCAAACCACCGAGACGCATTGGCAAAGATGCCAAACGCCATTGGAGATCACCAAAAAAAGGGCCACCACCCACGACAATGTCTTCTATAGCCTCCCTGAGGCCATCATCGAACCGAGATACTGCATCCTCCATCAAATGGGGTTGACAAGTGCGCAACCCAAAAAGTAACTTAGCAACTCCCATGCACGACCTTAGCAAAAGTAGTTCACATTGGGGATTCCTAAGGCAGGGCAAGAGTTTCATGAGGTCAACCGCTCCCGAGGCCCGCCGCCCAGCCAACTCCTCAATAAAGCTAGGATCACGGCTAACAGCTCCACCAAGGAGCTTAACCCCCCTCTCTGGTCTACCAATCCCTCTCGGGAAAAGTCCGTCCTGAACTTTACGCCCATCGCATGTCGGCCAAAAAACCTCTGTTTTCTTAATGTTGAGATAAAGCCCCAGAGATGGCCCTTCCACGTTGATGATGTCTAAGGCCTTAGCAACCTCAGACGCGTTGCCGATAATCGTTCCATCATCCAAATACCAAGCATGAAACAAAAGGTTACAACGGTCCTGGACCCGAAGAATAAGGGGGTGTAAGGCAAGGGCAAAGAGAAGGGGCCCTAAGGGATCTCCTTGTTGTACTCCGGTAGTAGCCCCAATACAATCATTACCAACATACAACTTAGCAGGCTGAGCATAAAGAAATTTGACCCACCGATAGATTGACGGGCAATGCTGATGAACCTCTTGAAGGAAGGTTGTGCGGTCGACCGTGTTAAAAGCATTAGAGAAATCCACAGTAAGCAAGGCCAAGGAGCCGTCTTCATGACAAGAGTTGAGAAACCTGTTTGCACTGTGAAGCACCGCCTCAGCACCATTAGGCATCCCTACCCCAAATTGAAAGTCCCCCAAGTGCTGGGCCATGTCTTTCCCGACCTTCTTCATCACCACCTTAGAAACCAACCTTCGCCAAATACACCCCACAGCAATAGGCCGAATTCCTTTATCAGGCTTCAATAAGGGGGTGAGGGGGGCCGACGCAACAAACTCAGCAAGCACTTTAGGGCAAGATCCCTCAAGCAATAAGTTAACAACTTCAGTAATGCTCGTAAGCAAACCTGAGGGGGTCACAGAGCCCTCGCAACCAATAGCATCTAACAAGTGTTGGGCCCGCATCCCGTCCCTACCACATGACGTCCCTTTGGGGAAGGATCGGATACATTTGAACACACACTCCTCATCAACAACAAGAGTGGGTTGGGCTAAAGGGTTGGAAGGCAATGACGGGGGTGGCACCACTGGGTGTTTATCAATAAGAGCTTTCAAGGTCGACTCACCAAAAGGGGCAACTCCACTAGAGCATAGGACCTTAATCGCAGCCGTGAAATGCCCATCTCTGACTTTCCGAAGACATTGCTTAACATTAGGGTCCCTTTCCTTGTCTTCCTCTCTCATGCATTCCCCCCTAATAGCACCAGCCTCTCCCACGCTATCCAACAGGGACGAGACCAAAGCATCAAACCCGGACCCATTTTTCCAAACTGTTAGCGCGTGCAAGATGTTACTACACTGCAAAGATTTCCTGTTCCCTGATCTTCGCTCTCGTCTGGTGGATGGTCTGACCACCCGCAAGGTGCAACGTGGTAGCAAAAGCAATTGAACCCAATTTTCAACGGAACCTGGCGACCCCACCACTTTACGCAAAGCACCTGTTAAAACCTGAGCAAATAACAGCCGACAACTGGGGGGAATGCTTTTAACAGTCTGAATGGGAAGTGAAAAAACCCGCTCGAGGAGGTTAACATCACCCCCGAACCCAGCTGGGTGACGTGGGTTTGTGTCAACCACCACTGGACATGGTTTCCGGATCCCAACAATAAAATCTTCAACATCCCCCGAGAACATGTCAAACGACACGACCTCATCATCATGCTTGCACCCCCTACTGAGTGCATGCACTACCATGCACCTTCCACACAACCATTTATTACCTGCCTTAAGAACTTCCCCAACATCCAAAAAAAGCTCTAAATCCTTGGAGATAGCCTCCTTCAAAAACAGCCTTCGGTTTTCTGTCTTGAGGTGGGTGCTTTGGATGTGTTCAAGTAGGCGGAAAAAACCCCCAGACCCAGGTTTGCCGTCTTTACATTCGTGGAAAGATTTGAAGGGGCATGTCCTTAAACCACTAGCAGGGCCCTGCACAGAGCCCCTTGGCTTAACATTCCTACCCCTCCTTGTAGGAGCCATGCGCGTAGGTTTACTGCCACAAGAGATAAAAAAAACAAAAACACATAAACGGTGCACCGAACTCGAGATGAGTTGAGAGGGGTAGAATACCGATGGAACCCTATACAAGCCGAAGGAGGGCAGCAACCGCGAGTTGCCCACCCTCTAGATGGTACCCCACATGACCCCTCACACCATGGCCGTTAGTTAAAGATTAGCAGCCCAACAATACGATGAAAGATTAGAAGAGCCGAATTTGAATTTCAAGATCAAATCACCTTAAACAATACCCACTTCACAAGATTACTAAAAAAACAAGCTTTCTCAAAACTTCACTTCATAGGGGCATTTGATCGAACACCTTGTGTGCAAATCATCCAAATCCGAATTTTTGGGGTGTTAAAGTCGAGCCAAGCACAAACCATGTAATCAGATGAAGGTTGAGTCCAAACATAAAATCAATTGCAAACAAACCATGTAATCAGATGAAGGTTGAGTCCACCGGTGGAATTTTGCTTACGGAAGAGGAGAAACAGAAACTTGAATTATGAGAGATACGATAGTCGATAGCATAGAGTGATAACCAAGTAGCAAAGTGGAGGGCGGCCGGAAAATGGGCAGAATGGCGGTGGTGCGGCGGTGGTCCGGTGACGGAAACGCGGTGACGCGGTGAAGCTAATTTACATCAAAGCTTGTAGTTTTTTAATCAACTTATTGTACGGAACTGAAGCTGAAACAGCTAACTTTCAGGTGAAGAGGTGGCTCCGGCGGAAGGCGGTGCACCACCGTATATTTTTGTGATTGGGGCCATTGTAGAAGAACGTCACTTTTTAATTTTTAACCATCGTATATGAAGATTTTGGTTATCAAGTTTCTTTTATTGTATGTGTATCATATTTATGTAACAGTTGTTTCGAATTTGAATATGACTGATTCGGTTATCACTATCTTGTAGTACGATTGCAGGTGACTTGGGTGGAGCGCCATTCGGGTATGTCGTTTTTGAGGTTTTAAGGGAAAGTTACTGGAATGACCATTTTGACCATACATTTACTTAGATATTCATTTGACCAAACATTTTATGTATTTTGTGCTTTTTTCAGTTCAAAATGATCATGGTACTTTTTGCCTCAAAAGTGCAGTTGTCACTATGTCACGTCCTTTCCATTTGCGTCACCACATGTTGTCATGTAAGTGAATGGCCGGTGTCACGTGCTTATTTAGTTAAGATTTGTGTGTATGTGTGAAATTTTAACTTTGGTCAAGTGGTTATGCTTTTGAAAGTTGGTCAAATTGGCCACTCTTGTGATTTTCCCTTCTTTTAAATACTTAAGTATTAGCATTTCAATATAAAAATCATTGGCGTGTTAAATTTTGATATATTGGTGCAGTAATGTAGTTTCATTTAGTGATGGCATGCCGAACCAAGGTAGCGGCATCCCATATTTCTATTTAACTACTTTGGATCCAACCGCGCGTTATGCATTGAAAGATCATAGATCTTCCTTTACAATAAGCGAATACCCTCTTGGAACTTGTGGCAAGTCTGACCCTGAAAACCCGGTCTGTGCTAAAATTACATTCACAGGAAAGGTATATTGTTTGATCACTTGATTACATGTTACTACATGACACATTTTTTGTCAGTTGTCACTGATCCAATTAGGGTAGCGGAAAACTCCTTACAATTGATGTCGTGATATCATGTTTTTAAAGAAAAAGTGTAACGGTTACATTTTTTAGTTCTTGAGTTTGAGAGAAAGGGAGAATAACTCCTTTTCTTTCATAAAAAAGGCTCCTTTCTTTCTAGAGTGCAAACGAGTTGAGTTTCTTGCCGGTTACTTGAGATCGCCTAATCAATTTCTTATATGCGGACGAGCTTGAGGGGGCTTGATCCGAGCATATACTGTAGTTGAGCTCGTTTGATCCTTATACATTGAGATTTGGCTCGCGAGCTTTAACAAGTATATTATTATACTACATATAATAATATTTATGTAATATAATACTTAATTACATAATTGATACCTTAATATATAATTATAATGAATAAGTTAGGTTATATATTGTTATGTACTATCAAAGTTACAACTATATTAAAATGAAAGATAGTTAAAATAGTAAGTAAATAATAACTGATGGAGCCCAAGTACAGACTGATCATTTGGGCTTAAGTAAGTCAAGCTTAAGCTTAATCTAGATTGATATCGACTCATTTACATAACCCTAAATTCTCTAAGGATGCGTTTGGTTGGAAGGAATGAAATGGAAATAAGAAACTAGTATAATTTTCAAGTAAAATTGTGTTTGAGTGAGCAATTAAGTATATAGTCAATACGAAATTGCTAAGCAAATTGTGTTATTTTGTTACAGTTGAACGAGATAGATGCAAAATCTGCGGAGGCTGCAACTGCAAGAAATTATTTGTTTGCCAAACATGATGAGATGAAAGGTAATACATACATAAATCTTTTATACATCAGTTTTTCCTTTTACTCGAACAATTATGTCAACACCATGTGATTCTTGTGATATTTGTTGATAGATTGGCCAAAGGATCATAGTTTCCAGGTCTTCAAATTGGATATCGAAGATATATTCATGATCAATTTCTTCGGAGGCCCGAAACCTCTGACAGTTGATCAATACCTCAACGCTCGAAAGTAAACCGTGATCAAGAACATAAGAATAAACTAAAACCATAATGAGTTTATATAAAGTTTTAGGAATTGTGGTTAGTTGTAAAATATGATATATAATAAAATTATGATTATGTTTTTTTGAATAACCAACGTTAGTGGTCTTATAAGTTAATACACATGTAACACATCTACAAACACATACTTTACCTTCGTATACACGAGTGAACTAACAGTAGGTTAGTAAATAACGAGCATGATCAATTCCACAGATCTGGGAACTCATCATCCATGAGTTTTGATTCAATAATCTGTAGATTTATGGTGTATAATATAATGTTTCAAACGTCAAAAGCTCGTAAGTCTTATAAGTTAATACACATGTAACACATCTACAAACACATACTTTTGCTAACGTTTACATTTCCATTTATAAAGTTATCGTTCAATTGGAAAAAGAATAAAACTAATAACTTTTCGAGTCCACTAACATCTTTGGCTCATACTAAGAAACACACCACCTTTCAGCTTTCAAGCGTGCCTACTCAACCCACTCTAAAAAAATAACTATAAAAAAGTGCCTCAAATTTGTCTTGAAATAAACACCCGCATCACTGGTTTTACCCTCGTTATATTGTTCCAACTGTTTTAGATTACTAGCAAGTATTTTATTATTTTTATAATCTCAACTGGATCTACTATCTATTATGGAAAACATAAAATCATGCTATGGATATAACGAATCAAAGATAAATTAAGCTTAAGAGGCGTTATCTATTTTGTACCCATTTATATATGAAGGGTTCGGTTTAAGGTATCATTTTATCTAACTGAACTGACTTGCCCATTTTGCCATGCTTACGTGTCGATGCTTCCATTGAACTTTATCAAAACTTATTCACAGTTCTTCAACTATTTCATGTGATGATCAAGAATCATTATCGATAAGTCTTTTAGAAATTGTTTTTTATTGCAAAAAGAAGCGTCTAGTGGTTGGATGACATCAATAGTAGTTTCTTCTATTAGGAATTGATTCCTGATTTTCAATAGAGTCGTTCCATTGACAACACGACACCTTTAGTATCAACTATAACTCTTATTTAAACAGATTTTGTTGAGTGTTATTTAGTCGAGTTGCTTGAATATACAAAAATAATCCACAAAAAGTGTTTACTAAATTTCTATTTTGGTTGCTTGAATATACAAAAAAGAATCCACAAAAAGTATTTAATAGATTTTCTATTTTGCATGGACAATTGTATTCTTTTGGGGTTAATCGTAAAGATGTAAATGAATGGAACACGAGTGGTGGAAATAGGGGCGAGTTCAAATATATGCAAGTGCGATGTTAGGTGGAAACAAAAGAGGAAAAAAATGTAAAGAACATTTAACGAATCATCGTGAATCTTTCGATGGAAAGTTCGTTTACATTAGTCTGATTAATAAATGAACGAACATGAACATAGAATTCGGTTCAAATAATTAAATAAATGAAGACGTGTTCATTCTACAACATTCTGAACGCACGGTAATAAGTTCGTGAATGTTTAGTAATATGTTTGTTTATGCTTAACTTTGTATTCCATTAAAGTGATTATAGCTAATGTTTGGGATAAAAATGTTGATTTTTTAACTGTTCAAATAGTATATGTATGTTTGCTTTCATTTGCGCTCATTACGTTTGTTTGCGTTCGTATAAATTAACGAGCATACATGAACATGTTCATAAGCATAGTGAACAAATACAAATAAGAATTTTCATTCGGTTATCTGTTCATGAACCATAAGTGAACAATTTCGACCCTTAATAAATATATATATTAAAACTTGGTTCGATTTAGTTAGGCTTTATTTTTTTTCCAATCAAAAACTTCTCAAAATAACTATTGCAATACCTAACCAGTAGTTTGTTTTTTTTTGTTTTTTTAATAAATAGTGTTGCTTTTTATTGTTTAGTGGTTTTTAGTACGTAAATGAAATTATAATTGTTTATGGGGAGTCCGCTCATACGCTCAAATGGCAAGTGGATCCTGAAGTTTGCTCTTGTGGCAAGTAGGTTTCTTGATGACCGGAAAATGTGCAGGGCGGTATCAAGCATGGTGACTGGATTAAGGTACTCATGTGACGTTTATATTGAATCTATTAGTAAAAAAATGGATTCACTTGAAGTTAACTCGTCAAAAGAACGAACACTGATCTAGTCATGTTACCTTTATTGAGTCTGTTTGTACGAACAATGGACTCCTAACATTCTGTTATTTTTTTTAACTACTGGAAACCACTAAATAGAAAAAAACACCTTTTATTTAAAAATTTCCAAATAACCAAAGATATGGTTGCCATACCTTCTTCATGTCCAATCCGATAAACCTGCAAATGTTCTTTGTGGTTTCCAAATAACCTGTAATCTTCAAAACACCGAGTTTACAGGTACGATTTCGCTCCAAATCGAGTAATCCAACCGCCAAAGGACTTGAAATCTCAACGAAGAACACAGTAAGCTGTTCTTAATCAAGCGATTTGTAGGCAAAATTGAAGAACAATCGATTTAAATCCAACTACAAATGAACAATTCGATCATCTTTTAGCCAACAGTTCATAATTCCCCCAAATGTTGCTTCAACAACCCTCACCTTCTCCTAAAACCCTCCCAAAACCCTTGTTTTCTCACTCCAATCTCCCCAAAAACCTTCATCCACGATTCCCTCACCACACTCGCCGGACTTCGTTTCTCCTCCGTGCCTCCGCCTCCTCCTCCGCCGCTTCCGCCGACACCCGAAGCCTACCTCAATCAGCAATTCGAAGAATCGCCGATAAGCTTCGTAGCTTAGGTTACGTTGAAGACACTGTCGATAACCAACAACCTTCACCACCACAGGAAACCCTAACTCACTCTCCTGGTGAGATATTCGTTCCGTTGCCTAATCGTTTACCAAAGCACCGGGTCGGGCACACGCTTGACCCGAGCTGGAGTACGCCTGAGAATCCGGTTCCGGAGCCTGGTTCCGGTAGTGCTATAACGAGGTATCATGAGCTCCGGCGGGAGGTGTGGAAGGAGAAGAAAGAAGAAAAGGTTAGGAGGAGAATTGAAGGGAGTACAGAGGGTGAGAAGGTGCCGACAATGGCGGAATTGAAGCTGCCACCGGTGGAATTAAGGAGGCTGAGAAGCTTGGGGATTGCGATTAAGCCGAAGCTTAAGATTGGGAAGGCTGGAATTACTGAGGGGATTGTTAATGGGATCCATGAGAGGTGGAGGAGGACTGAGCTCGTAAAGATTGTCTGTGAGGATCTGTGTAGATTGAACATGAAGAGAACCCATGATTTACTAGAGGTTAGATGAGCAATATGTGTTCTTTTCAGTAGCTTAACATTAGTGTTTATAAAGGACTGCTAACATACTTCTATGTATGAAAATGTACATCTTTCTTAACATTAGTGTTTATAAAGGACTGCTAGCATACTTCTATGTATAAAAATGTACATCCTTCTTATAATCGTTACAACGGTGTTAACGAGGGTGTTTGGATGTGCTTTGAGACTGACTAAAACAGTGCTGCCTGTTTAAAAGTTAGAAGCTGGCAGATTTATGTGTTTGACAGTTAGAGGATGTTTAGGTGTGTGATTATATTGATAATTAGCTTGAGAGTGTTTTCCAAACAGTATGTTATTTTGAATATCTGAGTTTTCATGATATGATCATGATTGAAGAAATAGTACAAATTCGGTCAATCAGTGGTTGTGGAAACATGCTATTGACATAAATCTAAAATTATCTAATCCATCCCCAACTTCAAGCACATAAATTATATAATCATCTGATTATCTGA